>JAJMKU010000018.1:19342-201341 GCA_030563965.1 Pichia cactophila
AACCACAACAACCTCAACAACCTCAACAACCTCAACAACCTCAACAACCTCAACAACCTCAACAACCTCAACAACCTCAACAACCTCAACAATCTCAACAATCTCAACAATCTCAACAACCTCAACAACCTCAACAACCTCAACAACTCCAGCAACATCATCATAATCCTCAACATCGTCAACACCCTCAACATCCGGAACATCCTTATTACCCTAATCACGCTCAACAACCTCAACACCAACATCAAAATCAGCAGTCACCATTGAGTGAAGAAGTGAAGCGCAACCTTTCCAATATTGCAATAGTTAGATTCTTGAAGTTAGCCGATTTATGTACCTGTCGGTACGAGAAACCTAATTTGACTTATCTGAAACAAGTTGTTGCTGACTTTTTCACAGAAGATGCTAAAATAAATTACGAGTTAATATTGGGTAATGAATCAAGACAATATACCATATCTTATGCTCTGATCCCTCTGATTCATTGTAAGTTTCTCCTAGATGTTAGAATGTTCGAATTTAATCAAAAATTTCTGAATGCAACAGTGTTACCTGACTTGAGCACCATCGTCAACACTGATAACTTTTCATTAAAGAGAGTCTTTAAAGACGGTTCATATTCTCATCATTTTGGTTCTTTATCTTGTCAAATGAATAAATTCCTCAAAATTGAAAGTATGGATATGGTCATTGATTATGCTGTTCAAGGAATTGAACTTAATTCCTTAGAAACATTTTATAGTGAATTTTTCACCCAAACTAAAACTCAGCCTACTCTGACTCAAATTAAGGAAAATTTCAAATGCATTTCCAATGTTACCAAATTTGGTATGACCGAAGATTTACTTAGACTGTTACAAGTTGGTGACGTGATGACTCTGTCAAGACCTTTGGTTGAATTTTTCGTTGATTCGAAAGCCAATTCTGTTGTTGAGGCACTTGAAACTTTTAATAAAATTAATATTGCAGAATATGATAAGCTGAAAGTTGCAACAAACAATTTTGAAGGTCTATCCGGTGATCCCTCACAAGAAAATATTTCAACTGCATCTCTCAAAAGAGGAAGGTCTTTTCCTGAACCTCAGCCTGTCGCTAGTCAAAATTTACCGATAGTACCTGAATCTAATTACCTGATGAATAAAGGAATGCCTATTCCTCAAGTAATCAACAAAACAGCAAATAAAAAGTTCAAGCTACAAGCACCTCCATTACCTAAAAGTAAGAGGATGGAGAAGGGGACTACAACCCATCATACCAGTCAATTCATTGACACCAATTCATAAAATCATTTGTCTACGAACACGGGTGTTAACTTTATGTTTTAATATGTGTATTTTTAGTTCTCTATAGATCAAACCCAATCTTTTAGATATTTAATTAATTTTTTACTCGCCTAGCGTTCTGCTGTCTAACAACGTCAAGTGCAATAAACATATAACTTATGCAAGAATCGATTGTGATTTTAAACTTCTCTCTTCTACGTCACAAAGGAGTAACACTCATTGATCTCTGCAGGTTTATCCTTTTCAACTTTGGTAGTATGATTAGTATTCTTAATTATTAAAGCAATTTAATAATTTTGTGTGTTGAATTGTCTTCTCCAAAAATCACTCATATAATTACAAAATTATAACATCTTTCAATTAAATGAAACTAATAGGTAACACCTTAATGTGATTACTCCATTTTGCTAGTTTTCTGATGAGTGAGAAAATTATGAAAGTTGCACAAACACGGAATTTTTCATAGAATGTCATATGGAATCTATAGATTGGAAATTTTTCATTATTTTGAAAAACCACTAAAGGAATTTGAGTACAGTTAAACAATTTTGAAAAAGAATGAACAGACCGACTCAAAAGATTACATTTTTTCTTTAAATTCATCTGGGAGCCAGTTTTTTAGTGTGTCTTTTTCAGTGCTCTTTAATGGGGAATTTCCCAAACCCACTGGAACATCTAGTCTAATTCTTTTAAATTATGCTATTGGTAGTTTACTTCCTTGAACAATTATACAATATGCTCTATAAATGGGTGTTGAAATGAAACGTGTAGCCCATCGAGTTGATCTAAAATATCTAGCGCACTTAGGTGAAACGTTTTATAACATGTAAGAATATCTAACTATGTAGAATTCTTCATAGAGTAAGAAATATATTTTTTTTATGGTAGAATTAATATTATACAATCTTATAAAACTAATACATTAGTCACCGTCCTATGCAGTGGTATAAAATTTTATTGTCAACTCGTAGTCCTATTTGATTCATCAGTGAGAGAGTTTGAAGCGTTATTACTTCGATGAGTAGATAGTTCTTATCTGATAAAATATGTGTCTTGGGGAATCGAACTCCGGCATCATCACCTTTAGCAATGTTCGTCACCGTTGAACTATCTCAACATAAGACGGATTGCAACACGGTGCAGCACTGAGTCCACTGCGCCAACTCACCGGTGTTTTTTTTTTTCTTACTGCTTGAATGTTTTTATACATGCCTATAACGACTATTTAATCTTTATATATATCTATTACAGACTTACCAGTATTAACTTTTTCAGTGTTTGTGATTTAGCTTTGCTAATCACGGTTAAGGCGCCCAGAGGCGCTTGTCTGGGTTTGGTTGGGAACGGCACGCGGAGGTTCGAACTCTAGCTTGCAACAAGGTGCAGCACTAGGTCCACTGCGTCAACTCACCGCGGCCTAATGTCCTTTGTTTGGAACATAAACCCAAAAAAAAGAAAAAATGTGAATGCCTCTTTAGCTTAGTGGTAGAGCGTCGCACTTGTAATGCGGAGGTCGCTAGTTCAATTCTGGCAAGTGGCATTTTTTTGCACAATTTTTTTTTTATGCTTAATGTGATTTTGCTTAGCTTTATGGACTTCACAAACTTCACTAGTTAATGTTTTTTAGTGTTACACTGAGATAAATCTTTGTCTCAAAACAAAATGACAAATGTGGAAACTTCTGCAGTTCAGAGCTTGTTAACCAATCTTCAAAGTTTGACACATTCATTCACGACAGAGTTGAAAGATAACCTAATTGCACAAACTTTAAATGAATATCTCGAAGAACTCATTAAAAGGGGAGAAATTGAGAAAAATGAAGCAGTAAGTGAGTTAGAACAAGCTAAGCTGCTAAATTTGAATGCTTACGTTCTTGTCTCGTTGTATTTCACTCATCTGAAGTTAAAAGGCGATAAGTTGGATTCGAATTCTCCTATTGTCTCCGAGATTAATAGAGTGAAAACTTTTATGGACAAAGTTAAAACTGCAGAGACTCAGCTCTTAAAAATGGAGGGAAGGGGAGTGGACCAAGTAGAAGGAACGAAGGACTTTATAAAAAAACATTACAGCAATAATAATGGTCGTACTCCAGCAGTTTCTGAAGTTCACTTTGAATCAAAAGATGAATCTCAGACTGGAACACATTTACGTTTTGATGGAAAGGAAGAGCAAAAACAAATGGAAAAGTCATTAAAGGCAAGTCGGACCAAGAAAGTCTACACGAAACCTGCATCTAAGGTAAAAAAGGCTACATCAAAACAGAAGAAAAATAAAAAATGAGTTTAGTTGATACAGATTTGATGTATATTCATGATACAGGTTGAAGGCAGCAGTGTAGTATATACTAAAATAAGGACTTGAATATACGATTAGTATTAATTGAAGACCAACGTATATCAAAGGTTTAGGAATTGCATACCCCGTATTACATATTTGCTGGAGCTTCATGCGTGAATCTGCCTTACATAATATATAGTAATTTTGTATGAGAAAACCAGTATAACGTGCCTTTCAGATCATGTCACGTGATATACTCTACGTTTATTCACGTGACCCATATAATCCGGGACATAATGATTGTTTCATTAAGTTTGAGTAAATCAAGATCGATATCTGCAATTTTTGAGGAGATAGGGGACGTGATAAGGACCAAAGCAATTTAACACAGCAAACATGTTTCAGTATATAAGAAACACAATACGTCGTCATAGCAAGAAACTTTTGTGGACCACGGGGATTATATCGATCTCTTATCTGTTAAGTTTATACATTCAAAAGAAAGTCAAGGAGTTTCAAGAACAGCTCCAACAAGAGAACGCTACTCGAGCTTTAATAAAGAAGCGTTTTGCACAGACTCAAAAGGATTGTTATATGACTTTTCTTTCATTCTTGCCAGCTTTGGTTGAGCCAATCTATACCTGCTTAAATGTGGAACAAGTCACTGGCGAGCTCAAACTTTCAAGAAGAAACAAGGGTACACCTAGTATCAGTGACGATATGTCCAGCATCACCAAATCCGATGTGATAGAAAATGACCTGAATACTGATTCAGCAAATAAGAAGACTAAAGCTGAACTATGGCAAGATTTGAAGATAAAATCATTGACAAGATTCTTGACTCTAATATACTCAGAAAGTTTACTGATCGTCTTGATACACTTACAATTAAATATCATTTCAAGAAAGTCTTATTTGCATGCTGCATTGAAATTAGCAACGTCCCAAAAGACTATCAAGAATGAAACTGATGATTCTTTGATTGATAATGATGAAAGTATACCAGAACAAGCATTTTTGTCTTTTACATGGTGGTTGCTCAATAAGGGCAATTTAAAACTTGCCCAATTGGTTGGAATCTGCGTTAAGGAAGTATTCAATAAGGTTAGTTTGAGAGACGAACTTAGTATGGTGGAGTTTGTATCTCTTATAAATCAAACTCAAATGACGATTGAACATAACTTGAAGAAGGAAGAGTTTTACGCTGAATTGTATGAAGAGTTAGGACTTGATGAGCCTTTGAAGATGGAAAAGATTCCAAAAATTTTGTCGTTGGTACTTCCACCTGAAGGATATCAATTAACCTTACTTCAAAACACCAATACTCTAGAATTTCTAACAACTTTTCAGTTGCAACAATCAAATGCAGATTCATTAATGAAGTTGAATAACGAGTTGTCAAATTATTTGAAAAGCGAAAATGTGCATATGATTGTAAATAAGCTTGCTATTGTTGGTGTGTCATCTATATTACCTAAAGTTGAGCAAACTTTAATGTCAAAACACGGAACTAAATCTCTGAATTTGGCACAAACTCCTGAAATGACCGAATTACAGCCAGATATCGAATTATCTAGATGGAAGTTGGCTTTAATACTAGGAGTTTTGACACCTCATACACAGGAATTGAGTAGTGCTCGGATGGATAATCCTATTTTATATGCAATGAATAATATTAGTGAACTTGACAGTCTTAGTGCTAGTGTTTATTCAAATTTTGATGTATAAAGCTATGCTAGTTTGCGATAATATTTGCTTTTATTCTACAGTAAACGCATGATATGATAGACTATGCAACACAGTACTTTGAAATTAGTAGCTATAATATCGTAAAGTCTCTCTATCTTTGAGTTGAATTTGGTGCCATATAAAAAATCTGAGCCTCCATTAGATTCGCGCATTGAAATTGAACAATTCAGGACATTCAGGCGTGAGATCGTTGATGATAATCGTACAAAATGGAACCACTGTTTCTAGTTATGTACAAGTTTGCAGTTTTTCGACGCGTTTTAGTAAAATTTGTTTTGAGCATAACAAAGAGATAGTCTTCTAGAGTTAGAAAGCTATCAGTATTTAGTTCAAAGTATACAAAGCGAAAAATAATTTACAATTATGGATCCCCTGGATTTATCGGTTTTACTAGCAATTCTTCTTGCAATTATTGCTTATGTTTCCAAAGGAAAACTTTGGAGCAGTATCTCTACAGCAAATACTGTATCTTTTGATAAAAGTACAACAGGTAGCAATGATTTGATTGAGATCATGATTAAATCGGGCAAAAAAGCAGTTGTTTTTTATGGATCGCAAACAGGTACTGCTGAAGACTATGCAATCAAATTCACCAAAGAGTTCCAATCAAAGTTCAAGATTCCTACCATGTGTATTGACTTAGCTGATGTTTCCTTTGAGAATTTCCAATTTATCAAGGAAAAAATTCCAGACTTCAAACTTGCTGCCTTCTTCATGGCCACGTATGGCGAAGGTGAACCAACTGATAATGCAGTTGAGTTTTTTGACTACCTTGAAAATGAATGTGAAAGTTTAGAAGGCGTTGATTATGTTTGTTTTGGACTGGGTAATAACACTTATGAGTTCTACAATGCAATTGGAAAGAAAACAGTATCCGTATTGAATGAGAAAGGTGCTAATTTGATTGGTACTTTAGGACTAGGAGATGATGGTAAGGGCACAATGGACGAAGACTATTTAGAATGGAAGGAAGCTATTTTTGATATCATCAAGAATCAATTGAATCTTGAAGAATCTACTGTCAAATATGAAGCTGCAATTGAGGTTTCAGAGAATCCAGAGCTCACCATATCATCTTCTACGGTTTCTCTTGGTGAACCAAACTCTCATTATATTAATGCCAAGACAGAGGAACAATTGAATTTGTTGAAGTTTGGACCATTCGACCACACGCACCCTTATCTAGCCCCAATCCAGAAAACTAAAGAACTCTTTAATTCTACCGAAAGACACTGTATTCACGCAGAGTTTGATTTATCACAAACCAACTTGAAGTATTCCACCGGTGATCATGTTGCTATTTGGCCGTCTAATTCTAATGAAAAGGTTGGTGCTCTTTTGTCTATATTGGGATTAGCTACAAAGAGAAACGTTGTTATTGATTTGAAGTCCTTAGATCCTACCGTTCACATTCCTTTTCCAACACCAACTACTTATGAAACTGCGTTGAGACATTATCTTGAAATATCAGGTCCAGTTTCGAGGCAATTTGTGAAGTCAATTTCTCAGTTTTGTCCTGATGAATCAACATTACAAGAATTGTCTAAAATTGCGGACAGCAAGACTGCTTTCCATACTGCTATTACAGAAAAATATTTCAATATTGCTGACTGTTTATCGTTTTTGAGTCATGGTGTTTCATGGGATAAAGTTCCGTTCTCGTTCATTGTTGAATCAATTCCAAAGTTACAACCTCGTTATTACTCCATATCTTCCTCATCATTGATGGAGAAGCAAACAATTCACATTACAGCTGTTGTTGAGCAACAGAAACCAGAAACGAGTGCTCATTATGTGACCGGTGTTACTACCAATCTTCTTTTAAATATCGATCACAATCAAAATCACAAAACTACCTCTTTGATTGAAACTTATGATCTTGAAGGACCTAGAGGATTGTTTCATGACAAGTTACCGATCCATATTAGAAGATCCACGTTCAAACTTCCTTCTAATCCAACAACTCCCGTTATTATGGTAGGCCCAGGTACCGGTGCTGCACCTTTCAGAGGTTTTATAAGAGAAAAAGTCAAACAATTGGAAAACGGTGTTCCAAATATTGGAGATCTTTTATTCTTTTTTGGTTGTCGGAGTTCTACTGAAGATTTTATATACAAAGATGAATGGACAGAGTATTCTAAAAAATTAGATACCAAATTCAAGCTCATCACTGCATTCTCAAGAGAGACAGACAAAAAAGTTTATGTTCAGCACAAGCTAAAGGAGAATGCTAAGCTTGTCATTGATTTGCTTGATAAAGGTGCTTTCTTCTATGTATGTGGTGATGCTGCCAATATGGCCAAAAGCGTACAAGCTGCTTTAATAGACATCTACAAATCCGAAAAAAATGTCACTGAAGATATTGCATCAACAATGGTAAAGCAACTCAGGGTTAACAACAGATATCAAGAAGATGTTTGGTAAGTTACTTTCTGTACTTTTAAATAGACCTAGAATCTAAACCATATTATTGTAATCGATTTATTGAGGATCTGTGCGCAAATTCTTAACATCGATCTCAGCTTGCGCATAAAAATAAATTTTTCTAAGTTTCTTAAGAATATTATCAAAAACCTTGCAAAGTCATAGTTTACTCTAGGATTTCTAAGTTGATATCAATATCTAGACATAATGGGACCAGTAGATGAGAAAACACTTAAGGGAATAAAAAATAAGCAGAGAAGACAGCAATTATTTGCACAACTGAAACATGAACAAAATAAAAGTCGTCACAAAGAAAGACAGGCTAGAGCTCGAGAGGAGCGTGAAAATCCAGGTTTAAAGGAGAAGAGACTTGCAGAAAATGTTCCAGAAACTATAGATTCTAAGAGAGTTTTTGACGAAACAGTTAATGTTGATGTTGAAGGTGAAGATAATTTTGACAGTTATTTCAAAGAAGGTAAGGAACCAAAAGTATTGATTACCACCAACGCAAATGCAAAGAGATCTGCTTATGATTTTTCTGCTACTTTATTGGAAATAATACCGAATTCCTCGTTTACAAAGAGACAAAGAAAATATACAATAAAGGATATGGCGGAGTATTGCTCGAATCGAGACTTTACCGATTTGATTGTTGTTAACGAAGATAAAAAGGTAGTCAATGGCTTAACTTTTGTTCATTTACCTGAAGGTCCAACATTTTATTTCAGTATAACATCATTGGTTGAAAGAAAACGAATCACTGGTCATGGTCAACCAACAGGCCATGTTCCAGAATTAGTTCTTAATAATTTCACTACTAGACTTGGTCAATCTGTATGTAGACTATTCCAATCTCTATTCCCTCATAAGCCGGAGTTTCAAGGTAGACAGGTCGTTACACTTCACAATCAAAGAGATTACATATTCTTCAGAATGCATCGTTATGTTTTCAGGAATGAAGAGAAAGTTGGCTTGCAAGAACTAGGGCCACAGTTCACCTTAAAACTGAGAAGAATTCAAAAGGGAATCAGACAAGATATTGAATGGGAATACAAACCAGAACTAGAAAAGGACAAGAGAAAGTTTTATTTATAATCTCCCATGTTTTTCATCTTCTTGTCTAATATATTATTAAAATTACAGAATCAATCCAAATCTTAAGTTCAAACAATTACTATTTGACAGGTTTGTTTTCAATTTTCTCAAATACGCTCCTAGCTATTCTAATGTTTTCTAAAATTAAACTTTCGTTCCAAACTTCATAATTCTGATCATTTCCTTGGTTTTTCCCCATAATTATCATGATATAAATATTTGTAGTGAGTATATCAAGATAAATTGAGGAGTTTTTACCATGTAAAATTAAATTTTTAAAGTTAGATCTTATCTTATTCACGCTCTGTTTATAAGTTTTAACAATATTGGAAATTTTTTCGAATCTCTTTGGATCTAAAGTTTCTGTTACTTGTATACTTGATTGCAAATGTGAGCCATTTTGTTGTACTGACTTATATCTATCAATGGAAGAAATCACAAGAAAAGTTGTTTTCTCGAATAATATTATTTCTCTGGCGTTAATGATCTGATTAAATTTAGCTAAGTGTTGTTCGTAAAGGTCAACATTTGGAATCAATGAACAAACGATTGACGACCAAGCTTTATACAAACTTTCATCCCATATGGATGTTGCAAATCCAGTTATATTGAAACCATATTCATCATGTGCAATGTTTTTAAGATTGTTGTACATTAGCTTAAACAACTCTTGTCTCTTATTAGACTGAACCAAATCAATTTTATGTATAAGAATGAAGATTTTGACATTTGGGGAGAATTTGCTCAAGTTTTGCAAAACTCTTTTGAAAGTATTAATATCTTTTGCCACTTCCTTACTTTCAACATCAAAAACATGGATCAAAACTTCACATTTTTTGAAGATATTGTTCGTAGTTGAATTTGAATTGTTGCTGTCTGTTGTATTATTCAAAAAATTATCCATGAAAACATCTTGACCACCACAATCCCATAAATTAAGTGTCATATTATTTAAAAACCGGAGATTAGAATGTTCCACATCTATTGTTGCACCTAATCTACGAGTATCGAAAGCAGAATAATTCGAAAAGATGATCGATCGCATTGAGGATTTACCAGATCCTGAACGACCCATTAAAAGCAGTTTTTTTCCAGTAGACATTGGTTTGGCTCAATTACTTTGTTTTCTTTGATAGTATTATACTCCTGTAAGTGTCTCTAGAATTCCAACAAGCTGAAGACAAGTGAATTGATTATATATAAGTCGACTAACATGCACGCTAAAGTTGGGCCTGTCGCGATAATCGAGATTATTACTAGAGTGCATAAACCAACCAACCAACCATCAGCTAGCTACTCTAGCTCACTTGATGTTCTTAAAAACAGGAAAGTTCTATGCTGTTTATCTTCACGGTACTAACGGCATTTATTTTGAAGGACTATTTTGATTTATAAACATGTCGCTTAATGGTGGTTACAGAAGTAACCCGTGTGCCGGAAAAGCGGATGAGTTTGCGATTTACCAATTTAACGCTTTTTTAGCAAGAACACCCTACAGTCATCTGGAATGAGAAGTGCAATTTGATTCTTAACATTGCATATGAGTGATCTATCTGTACAGCCGTTCAAATGTTTGTACTGGTTTTTTGGCGCTAGCTAAACGTCGATTTGAGAATATCAAATTTGAAGGCTGAAAACAAATTGCATATTTTCTATGTATGCTTATGCATCTCTTCATATAGCACAGCTTTCAAAGGTGATACCAAATATTTTCTCATAAAATGCCATTTTCTAGGCCGCTTGATTTCCTTGAAAAATATTATTTCTGGAGAACAGAATTGAAGTACTATACAAATTGCAGAATAGTTGCTGAATATAACCTATTATTGTCTGAAGATACGGTTTTCAATGCACTCGAGCAAATGTTGAGAAAATTCCCACAACTCTGTACTACGATCTCAAACAATGGTGATGATGCATATTTGATCAACAATCTTTTATTTGCAGATGTAGTTGAGTTTATTGAAGATGATCGCTTGAATGACCCCGAGGTAATGTTGAACAAGTTTCATAACGATGCCTTTGAATTTAGTGGAGATAAAGTTGTATGGAAGATAAAAGTAATTAATAAGAAGTTTCTTATGTTTTATTTTGATCACATTCTCTATGATGGTGGATCTGGCAAATACTTTCACGAAGAGTTCTCCAAAGCACTTGCATCACCAGACGGAAAATCCATTCTAGATTACAGAGGTATTGATTCAATAGTATTCCAAAGATCAAATTCTCAGCCTTACAATATAATGCCATCTCCATCGCAGGTTATTGATTACTCTTCAACTTGGGGTAGTTTGATGTATACATTCTTTATGATGTTGGCCCCTTCATTTATCACCAAATTCATTAAACGCATGTTCGACCAACACCCATACGCTAAGTTATTATCCTACAAAAGATTTACCCTCAGCTCAACTGATTTGATTATTGATCATATTGGAAGTAGATGTAAAGTTTTTCACATACCCACCTATGATTTGAAACGTTTGCTAAAAGTTTGTACAGAGAATGGTGTAAAATTAACATCTCTTATAGCTACTATCAGTCAAATGAGCTTGGGAAAAATAATAAAAACAAATGAAGATTCAAAGATAGACATTCCCGTCGATATCAGGAACTTTATAAACGGAGATAAAGGTAAAGAATTTTCATCGAATTTTGCAAATGTTTTTGGCCTTTATATGAGTGTTGTTGAAGTTGAAGTTCCTTCAGTAAATAAACTTCAATTGGGCGATGGTTTAAATTGGAATCTAGTTAGCTATGTGCACAACAAAATACATAATCAAATTCCATTTTCTCGTAGATTGGTTGGTTTACTAAAATTTGTTGATCCTAAAAAGTTTGTCATGGATAAGATCGAGAATAAGGAAATAGGTAATTTGGAGGTGTCAAACTTAGGTGTCATATCTCCTCAAAGTAGCACCCACATTGTCAACGTATGGTTTGATCAACCACCACAGATGTTCAGCGTTAATGTTATTAGCTCATCTACAGGCGCTAACTTGGTAATGAGAACATGTGATCCTTCTGTGCTTGATCAGTTTCATTCAGAGTTTGTTAGAATAACAAACCAAATTTTGTCTTCTTTGAATTAGGTGAGTTTTTCTTTGATAGTTGTAATATGTTACTGTAGCATTAATGTAAGCAACATGTAAACGGAACAAATTTATCTTCAAGCCTAAGTTTTTTTTTCACCTCCTCAACATCATTAATGTAAAAAATCGTCTCTAATATGGCATTCATTTCACACACATGTGTGGCATATTACTTCATTATAATGACGACATACATATAAAACAGGACAAAGAAATTGTTTCTGACAGTCTTTTTCAAACTTTGATCCCAATTATTCGAGAGAGAGGAAGAGATTTTGAACATCATGTTGTTCTAAAAAAATATCAAATTGAGCTTTATTCATCTGTATTATCATTACGCCAACCCCTAGCTAAACAGCCACTTCACGATGAAAGGTTTATTATTCAGTTCAATGGGGAGTTGTACAACGAAGAGATCAAAACAAATGATGTAGAATTTTTTCACAAGGTTTTGATGAAGAACGAAGATATTGTTAAAAGTATAGGTAGATTAAATGGTGAGTTTTCTTACACTGTTATAGATAAAGTTACTAAAATAATTTATTTTGGTAAGGATATTATTGGAAGAAAATCTTTATGCTATTCTCTTGTTAACGGTGAACTATATGTTAGTAGTTGTCCGCCATGGGACTCACAAGATCGACATGAATTTATAGAATGTTCGAATGCTTGCATTTACTGCTTCGACATGAAGAATAAGAGTATTTCAGTAATGAACTTTGAAAATCATCCAGAACTTCCCAAAATTCCTATAGTGAAGAATAAACTACGAGATAATACCCATGATGATTCGATTATTGAAGAATTATACAATCGTTTGTTCATTGCTGTTAAGAAAAGGCTTTCTACAATCTTTCCATATAATTCATCAGATAGTAATAGCAAGGTTGCAATTTTATATAGTGGAGGTATTGATTGCACTCTACTTGCTGGATTTTGTGGAGAAATTTTAGATGAAAACACAACAGTTGACCTATTGAATGTCTCATTCAGCAATCCCCGTGCAAAATTAAGCTACGATGAAACACCAGATAGAATCCTTGCCATAAAAAATTCCAGGATGTTGAACGAACGGTACAGTAAGAGAAATGTTCGTTTCAATCTTGTAAAGGTTAACATCTCTTATGAGCAATACTTAGCTGAAAAGGAACGTGTGATTAAATTAATTTATCCAAACGATACTGAGATGGATTTATCCATTGCTATCGCATTTTATTTTGCAGCAAGTGGAAAAAACAGTGATACACAAAAAGGTGATAGCAATTGTAGAGTTTTATTGAGTGGATTAGGCGCTGATGAGCTTTTTGGAGGATATACAAGGCATGAAAGGATTTTTACTGGTATTAGCAATCAGATAAAACGAAAGCTAAAAAATAAACCTTTAATTGATACAACAGTATATGACTTGAAATCTCTGATAGAGGAACTTAGAGATGAACTTCAATGTGATTTGGATAGAATCTGGGAAAGAAATCTAACTAGAGATGATAAAGTGATTTCATCATGGAATAAAGAGGTAAGATATCCATTTCTGGACGATAGTCTTGTTTGTTGGATAGTAGAAAATGTGCCAATTGATTTGAAACTTTACTTTGATCCTGAATCAGGGAATATTATAAGAAAGAAAGCTCTAAGAGATTTAGCTCTTGAAATGGGACTAGAATTCGTAGCAGAAGAACCCAAACGAGCAATTCAATTTGGTTCAAAGAGTGCAAAAATGGACATCGGTTCTGGTAAAGTAAAGGGTACAGATAAACTTTGAACTTTAAACTTTAAAATTAAAAATTAAACTGATTGAAATTTATGAAATTTTAGTTATCCTCAATAACCATGAATTCTAAAACACTTTCTGGATCACCCAAACAAAAGTAGTCTTTATCTTTTAATTGAATAAATCTTTTCTTTGGTAGTTCCTCTATAGATTCGTTTAAAAAAGTTCCATTTGTAGATCCTAAGTCAAGTAGAAAACACTTGACAGATGATGAACCATTTTTTCCTTTCCTGAACTGAAGTACTGCATGTTGCTTACTCACAAGATCGCCATCTTCGGTTTCTTCAAGAATTGTGATATCACATTGCTCTTCATCTCTCCCTAAAATAAAGTAAGATTTGAAATTATATAAAGGAATTTCTACTTGTACGTCAGTATCTCTGTTATATTTAAACAAGTGAAAGGAACAATTAGAAGAAGTGGGAATGATTGCATCATCTGGAGGGCTGTATTTATTAGCCGTATTTGTTGTAGGATTTGACGTTTGATTCAGGTATTTGGTTAAAATTCCAGAGGGCTTTAAATTGATCGGTATTGGATCGGTTGTTTGCTTTTGGGCTCCATTAGGCCTACGAAGGTTCCTTCTATCGCTTCGACTATGTTTGAAGTGACTATATCTTTCTATACTTGCCATTATAAGGAGTTATGCTCTTACTTAAGAAGAGAGCAATAGTTTGCTTGGAAGGCCAAGTCGATCGACTTCTTCAGAGAAATTTGTGTGCATGCATGCATGAGCTGAAAAACAGGATTTGGTTTCATACCAATGAAAAGGTTGAGAAACGAAACAAGCGAGCTTAATAAGTCTAGTGAAGTAGCCTGCAAACACCAAAGTACAATGTCATACCCAATCTATTTTAAAGAACCAATCAGATGGTTACGTTATCAAGCACACAATAAGCCACATTTGTTTTATTCTGGTTTCATTGCATTTATGGGACCTGTATTTTTATTTGGAGTTACACCACTTAGAAGAAAGTTTCTGTATGCAGATGCAGAACCATTACCATTAGATGGCTACCCAATCCCAAACACTCCAAGAAAACATCCTCAAGGTTACGAAGATTAAATTTCTGACTGATTATGCTGATTACTTTAGCCTTATTTCCATATCAATCCAAACTATTCATTCTTTCAACTTAGAGTTGAATTATCTACCTACCAAGCTAGTTGATCATGTTATGTTGTTTATTATATATTACATTTTTTTTCATTTATAAACTCAATATAACACAAAGTTTTAAATTTTATGTTTTGTTAAATTCTATATACAAGAGTGGTTTGATCTACCATTTGTAGTAACCTGGTGCACCTCCTCTTATCTTACCTTGTGACACAAAGGAACTTACAGTTTTATTTTGATCTCTTTGTTTTTCCAAATATGCTAATCTCTTTTTAGTTTGACTTGTTTTCAAAAGAAATCTAACACTAACCCACTTGTATGTCATAACACCCGCTCTACCTCTACCTTTACAATCAACTCTCTTCATCCAATTACCATCTGTATGAACCCAAGATTCTGAAATATACAAGTCATTAATATTGTATCTCATTTTTTCAGCATCTTTCATACCACGCTCTAACATTTCAACTAAATCTCTGGCAACTTTTTTTTCCATAAAGTGAAGTTGCGTTATAGCTTTTTTTAAGGGTAAATCTTTCAATGCTCTTAATACAATATTTGTTTTCTTAACTGACGATTTGATTCTCCAAGATCTTAGAAAAATTGATGGTTCTAAAGCTTCAATTTCCTTTGAACTGAGGTTTAGTGTATAAGAATTTCCATCTTTCAATGTGACTGTATCATTGTTTTTGAAGAATCCATTAACACGTACATTCTCTTTGTAAATATCCCTCTTTAATGGAGTTAACAATGCGTTGACTGTTAAATATGGTGTTGGATTAAGAAATTTTTGTAATTTTTCATCAGCTTCTGGTTGAATGTATTGAATTGCGCCAGCATCTGATTCTTCTGCAACTGCAACATTATTATTTGAAACCTTCTGATTCTCGGCTGATGCAGTGAGGTCACTGAACAGGGAATCTGTATTTTTGGTTGCCATACATCTAATCAAATTAGTACTGTTCAGTTTAGTGAACCTTGCAGAAGTTGACATGACACCAAATTTGGCGCATGCTAAACGCTGTAGTAGAAAAGCCATGCTTCTGAGTAATCCAGTCTGTCTATTAAGTCCGTCAGAACAGGTTTCCCTTGGTTGGTATTGTACTTAGCTGGTGATCATTTCTAAATCTCGACATACCCAAAGCTTCACGATGAAAAAAAAAAGTGAGACGCAAAAAGCTTCAGTGCACCAGTTTTTTGGGAGGGGAGGTCCGAGCTTACCTCCGAGAATCTTATCTATCTATCTCCGACTCTGTATAGTTTCGGAGCTGAGAAGAATTAGCCACTATTGTATGCCATGGACAGTTGAGAGCCTTTTCACAAACCTTAACACACCTCAATTAGACACAGCCGCTAGAAGAGATTGATAATGGGCCGTGTGGTTATGGATTCTCTTGATATCAAGGGCAATAAAATCAACGTGGAGAAAAAGCAACAACTTACCGACCCTTCCCAAACAGTTACTCGTGGCAACAGATTCAACATTACTTTTGCATCAAATAATGATAAAGGAAATGTATTTAGGAGTTCCATTTCTTTGATTTATGGGCAAACATTTAGCAGTAGTTCAAAAGTTTTGGATTTGTCAAAATATTATGCCGCTTTTGATTCCAGTACACTTGTGGATCTTTGTGGTGAAGAAATCAATACGAATTCGTTACCCTCCAATTCCAAGTCATCTTTGAAAATGGATGTAGAGAGTTCTTTTATTAAGCTTGATGATAAAAAGGAAGAAGAAAATGTTTCATTGAGAATTATGAATGATGAGGATGATGATGATTATGATTGGGAAGAAGACGAAGAAGACAGAGAAGACGAAGAAGCAGAAGAGGAGGAGGGGGAGAAAGAGGAGGAGAAAGAGGCTGAGGATGAAGAGGAAGATGATTATATTGCTAATAGTGATGAGGGATCTCATGACGTTGAAGATTCAGATGATAAAGTATACGAAAGTTATTTTAGTAAAGGAGTGGAAGCCCCAAAGATATATCGTTGTAGTATATGCTACTCTGACATTTTCCATTCATCTCATATTATTTCAAAAGATTTTTGGGGGAGCCATGGAAAAGCATATTTTGTTAAACAAGTAATCAATGCAAGAGAATGTTGTGAAATTAAGACAACCATGAGAACTGGAGTTTATACAATTGGCTTGCTATCTTGTGCTCAATGTGGCGACTCAATTGGTTGGAAATACCTTGAATCTATGGAATCTTCGCAAACTTATAAAATCGACAAGTATGTCATTGAAGAGAAGAGTTTGAAAGTATTTAATTTTCCATTTTTTGATTCAATCTCCTAGCTATCTACCACATTTTATTTTTTATTTAATGCTTTTAAATTCACTTTGATATTATACATGCATACAAAAAGCCGTTCAAAACGATCTCATTCCATTGAAAATTTATAAACTCTTGAGAATATCTATTTAGCAGATTTTCTTGGTGCTGGTACTGGAGGTGGCTTATTCTTTTGACTAGTAACTGTAATATCATCCACATCAAAGCAAGTCTTCAAAGGAGAAGACAAACGTAATTCTTGCTTGAATGATTCCACGTTGCTTGAAAGATATTCATAACGGGTAGCTCCACTGCCTGATCTAACACGTGGAACATGTATACTGTTTTTGAAAAAATCATATTCCTCGTTATCACTATCATTGTTCATTGTATGATTGTTATTTTCTTGAGATGAGCTTCTGATAGGCGATGTCATGGTATCGTTGATCAATAATCCGGGGACTTTCTCAGAGTCATATTCGTCCCAAATAGGATGCTCATTTGGAGACTCGTACAAAACACCCATAGTTCTATCACATGCCATTCGTGAAACTGGTGTTGAAGGTACGTCGGGTATCGTGTGATTCAATTTATTTATAGCATTCAAACCACGATTTTTTCTAAGTTTAGGAAGCGGAATTGGAGCTGGTTTTACATCATAGCTTGCTATAGAGTTCAATGTACTCTTCATATCAAACAATCCAAGATCATCTTCTTCTGAAATAACAGTTTCATCCGGAAAACAAATTTGTGGTTTTCGATCTCGATTGGGAATGGGTGGTGCTGGTTTCAAAGTACTTTTGTTATCTTTGAAAACGTTATTATCAGCGTCACTTGAAAACTCTAGATGATTTCGCTCAATGTCATAATCATCTTTAGCACTTATAATACTTTCAAACTTATTGCTCTTTCGTTTCCTAAGAAGGAAATATGTGAAAAATCCAACAAGGCAAAAAAAAGCCATAATTCCACCAACAGTTATTCCTGCTACGGCTCCTTTACTCAATCCATGATCTTCAAACAACCCTTCCAAATCAAGTCTTGATTTTAATGCATTAACGTCTGTTGTAATCGCAGCAGGTGAAATTGAATATGTTGAAGTCAAAGAGTTTATATAAAAGCTTGTTGTTGCTAAAAATGCTGTTGAGAAAGTAGTCCTTGAATCAGTGATAACATACGCTTGAGTATAAGTTACTTCTTCTAGATATTCAGTGATTGTTACAGTCCCTATAGATTCTGAAGTTGTCGAAGTTGTGGAAGATGTTGAAGTGGACATAGTGGATGATTTAGATCTTTCAGATAATGACGTCAGTGTTGATTTTGGGGATATGAAATCAACATCTGAAAAAACAGAAACATGGGTGCTATTGGAATATGTATATTGCGAGCTAGTAGTATCATAAGAAGTATTTCTCAAAGGAAAAGAATATGGAAATGTGGCATTAGACAAGCCAGTCGGTAAAGAATTTGTTGTTATGGTTGGTGCTATAAAAGTAACAGAGGGTTTGTTTATCCCTTGGTGATTAACAGTAAAAACTGTTACAGGATGATTCCCTCGTCCTTCTGATAGGTGTGTGGTGTTCGAAATTGTTGCACTTTCATGTTGTAGAAGCAACCCCGATGACGATTGGTCTCCAAGTATGTCTGGTAAATGATCTTTAGTAATTGTGGTCAGAAGAAACAAATCTTTACTGGTTAAATCCACTGTATCGCCAGCGATACCTGTGTTAATATCCATTTGTTGCACAGTTTTGTTGTGTGGTAAAACACAAAACGAATGAAAAGATAAAAATCGATGCAGAGAAAAAGCTTATTCAAAACAATGTTGACTTTCTCACCTGAGACCACCAGCTGGTCAGATATTAGCTTTGACATCAAAAAATTAGCAATTCGCTACAAAATTTCACTAATTACAAAATCAAATTGAAGAAAAGAACTTCGCGCAAATTTTGTTCATGCATCTACAATTTCGGTCAATCACAATTCGTTAATCCATCTTGGCTTTTTGAGTAGCACCGGAGGCGCAGAGTCACGAGTTTCAGTAGTTGATATTTGAAGCTCCCTTAGACAGATTGTAGAAAGATTCAGACCGTCAATTGTACTCTCATCCGAAGATGTTTCAATAAGTTTGAACCTCGCATAATCGGATTTGTCTAAGGGTATAAGCAAGGATTTTAGCTGTGATTTATATCCGGAATCCATGTAAGTTTCGAAATTAGTAATGTGTTTGGCAAATATGTTATTGTTGTAAACTACACCATCTGTAATTTTACCCAAATGATTGAACAAAAACAGTACTTCACCAGACAACTGAATCATATCATGTTGGGCTTTTTCTATTTTACACTCATAACCTAATTCTCTTTTCTTGTTCTCATTGTCAAATCTGACTGAAAGATGTTTGAAAGAAAGTATGCATAATGAAAACGCACCCCAACCAACCACAGAAAGAATTGTCTCATCAATTTCACGGCGATATAGCAAATATTGATCAAACAAAAAGTCTGCTGTAGATACAGCGAGATCATAAATAGAGGATCCAATATTAGTTTTGAAAACAGAGCCCTTTTCCAGCATACTTTCAATTAAAAATCCGCTTAAATAGGTCAGTCTCAGAGTACTTAATGAATATGGATCTTTTATCTGTTGCTGGGTTTTCACTAAACTTGCTAACATACTCATTGGCCATGATTTCAATGACACAATTTCAAAACAGTTCTTCCATAGTAAAATTCCCTTGTTCAGAAGAGCAGGCTTAATGTTAGCAACGTTTTCCATTGTGATATTCCAATATGCTAGCATTTCAATTTCTTTCAAAGAGGGATTTATTTCTCTGAAAAATTTCATTATGTGTAGATACATTGTGAATACAACTTCTGCTTCAATGACAGATTCACAATTTGTACATATGATTTTTTTATCCATATTCGGTAAACTGTCAATTATTTCAAAGTTCTTCAAAAGAAATCCCCTGTTATGTTGACCACAGTACCTACACTGAAGTGGTAGCATTCTATCAAACTTTTTATCAGTAATTCTGCATTTTTCACATTCGCATTGAAAAAAAAAAGAATCTCTCAATTGTACCTGACGCATTTCCTTAGGCATATAGATAGGAATATAATTCATTAAAAGTTCATCGCCAGGTTTTAGTTGTTTTGTCAATTTAATATTCATTCTGCATTGATCATTCCACACAATTGTACAATTAGGGTCACAAGAGTGATTAATCATTGAAAACGCCGGATCAAACATCAATCCAATATCATTATTTAAACAGTTCATTAAAGTTGAAACATTAACAAAAACTACCAGGAATAGTCTTGCCAACCCCTTTTCGTTCAAATTACTCAGACCACCTTTTATCAATTCAGCTTTCTTTTGTTCGGCCGCAAAAAAGCCTTGAACAAGAAGACCAAAGGTTTTGGCTAAAGTGTAAAGATTATTTTGTTGAATGTTTGTAGATTCGTTGTCGATGAAATTCTCATATATTTCAAAATGATCGGTCAGGCTAGCAATCAATTGAACGTCAATTTCAGTTTCATCCCCTAAAAGTAGAAGCAATCTGAAAGAAGTTAAAAAAAGCAAAATTGACTTTTCGTACGAATTATTGTGCAGTTCAAAGCAATCAACCCCTTGTTGCTGTGTTATCAATGTTGTTTGCAAGTATTGAAGAAATATGCATTCAAGGTTATGCCATTTTAAATTAGCTGCTATTTTGCATTCTTCACTGCAAAATACTCTGAGTTTACAACTCAAACACTCTCTTATATCAATCTTTTCAAAGTTATTGCTTGTTTTGGTATCATTTAACTTTATTACTGCATTTTCAAGATTGATTAAACATTTCCCGCATTCGCAACAGTAATTATTACTGAAGCTGATGACCTTTAATAAAGGAGTTATTTTAGTGATTGTCATCCCAGCCTCCATACTTTTTTCTGTAAAAACACTCTCATTAATCATGCACAACTTCAACCCCCTTTCTTTTGAATTCTTTTTCAAGGGCCTTTTTAACCGAATAAAATACGATGACATAAATTGATCTTCATTATGTAAGAATTGTGAATATTTAACATTGTTCAATTTGCTTTCAATGAAGGTTTGAAAAAAAGGAAATGGCTTGGTTTTTTTCTCAGCAAGATAGTCTGTTATGTTAAGATATTTTTTATACGTTTCTAAATCCATTCTAGAATCTAAGAATTAAAAAAACGAATAGTTAGCCACAAAACATATCATAATAGGAGGAAGGCAACAAACTTAATATTTTCGATGTATTTTGAAACTTCCCAATTGCCCCGCTAGTGTAAAAAAAGAATTTATCCATCCAATCAAATATAGCCATTTCTGATGCTGTTCAGGCGGAAATCTGATTGAAATATCTTGCAGAATCAATATTCCGGTTGTATTCATTTGAAAAATCAATTCAGTAGGAGCCTTAAACCTCAAAGTATCGACTAGGCGCTGAATACACAGAGACAAATGAGTTGATGCTTTTCCCATGGAGTCAAACTCAGAAGATGTTTGATCATCAGAATTAAAACAAATGCAACTGACACAGAATCTGATATTCTTCAAAAAGTTAAGATATTCAATTTTTGTCCCTTCGTCAAAACCACTTTTATTGACAAGTTCTTCATAATCAATAAAAGTATAATGTTCTAAAAAAAAGTTGAGATCTAACTCATCCTTAAAGCACTTAAAAAACAAGTAGAACAACATAAATGTTTTTCTAATTTTAGAGAGGGTATCTAAGAATTTTTGACCAATTTCATATTGATCTCTCAAAACTTGCTCTTTCAAATCAAGGTTTTCAAAGTAATAAGCAAAACTTCTTTCTAAATAATCTAGGTTTTCCAATATCGACGGGAAAGGATTCAGCAATACTTTGTTGTATATAATCTCTAATACATTCATGCATAAGTAGATGTAAATTGCAGTAAGTTTTGGTAGTATTGTATGGTTATCGAATTTGGAATTTAATCTTTCATATAAATCCATACCCAGTAATCTCTGCAAATTAAAAGTCTTCATCTTATGTACAAATGATTCTAAATGCCAAAGATTCAAATCTTCTATAGCTTGCTTACCAAAATCATAAAACTTTCCCAAAATTTGTGCATCTGCATTTCCAAGAGCATCTGTGATTAAAGGTGGACTCAATTCATCTGAAGTCAAAAAAAAGTAGAAGTTTGGTAAATCGATGAAGCTTGCTTTTTCTGGGCCTACTATACCCACAGATGTACTTACTGTTTTGACTTCTGGGGAGCATTTTAACAATGTGTTTTCCTGAGAGATTGGTTCAATGCCACAGTAGTTATATTTGCTACATCCTCGCATCCCCAACCTTCTAGTCTTAATTTTCGGATTGAACAGTTTTACAAGTTTTCCAAATGCAGCGTTGCAGATGGGCTGGAGCCGATTTGCTTTACATGCCTCGGCATATTTGAGATAAACCATATTTCTTGGACATACAGAATCAGGCGATATTCTGAACGTCTGAAAAAGCAAGACCAAGGCAAATAGGTGCTGATGCTTTTTTTTCTCCAGTTGAAGGTTTTTCAGCTCCTTGGATTTTCCAGATTGAATAGCTTTTTCGATCTCTTTATCAAGATTTTCTATAATCGATGCGACTCGCCTTAAAGGATATTGAGAGTAGGAGCTAGCAGTATTCAGTAGTTGCTTTTCAAATGACTGACTCTCAGTCGGGCTAGTATGTTCCTGACTACTATGAGAGTCAGGCTTTAGGGGTTGAAACTTTTGTGTTTGAAGAAATGTAGTTGTGGGTCCCTCAAGGTTTGAGGCAGGTATGTATTTCTCTTCTGCGGCATAGTTGAAATGAGGTGCCGTTTCACGGTTTCGAAAGTGTGATAACGCGATGTCCTCTGTATAATTAGAAGAATAGTTGTTTGGTTGTATTAAAGAAAAATAGTTGAGGTTGTCGCCCTTACTTCGAGCACTAGTAGATACAAACTCATCCTCAAACTCAACCTGAGATTGAGGACCTTTATTGGTCCATTGGTATGATGGATTTTGCCCTGAACTTTCATGTGTTTGGTTGGGAAAGGCATTAGAATTGAAAGTCATGTTGTAAAAATTGTTTGCATTTTGCCGATAAGATTGGTTGGGTGCATAAGCCCTTGAATCATCATTTAAGAATGCACCTGTTGAGCTTTCACCAGTCAAATGGAAGCTTGTGTTGAATTGCATTTAGGTATAATTGATTGTAGCACAAGTGTGGCCACTATAATTTTGACAATAAAAGAGTGTTACTAAATTCGGCTGATAGAGTTTTCCCCGTTCGCTGATTAATAGACAAGAAAGAAATGGCTAATATAGCTTAACGAACTTTTTTGGCTTATGTAAAAATTGGAGCATAGAACGTTTTAGACTATTCTTTATAAAAAATCACTACTAAATGGTTTCAAACAATCAATTTTGCCACCAAATTAAGCTTGTCTGAACTCTATTGCCGCTATACAGAAAAATTTCAAGTAACGTTACGAATTCTATTATGTGCTTGCTTGATAATTTTTCTAACTATTGAAAGTGTAGAGTTTACAATTATATAACATGATTTGTTGTTAACTTGAAATCTGGGGTTGCTTCTATACTTTGACGATATGATTTGAGAATAGTGAGCCGATTTTAAAATTCAATCTGTTCCTAAATTTTAACCTCAGTTTAACAAATTTTGAGTAAAGAAAAATTTCAACGTTCAACATGTACCAATATCTCTCGGTTTGAAACTATATCTTTATTACTGCTACAAAGTATTGGGTTTTTTAAAGTAGTTGTAAAAGTATCCCTAAGAGATAAGTTACAACAACTAAGGTATAGCTGGAGGAATAGCTGGAAGACCCAACATTCTTAAATCTGGATAGCTGATCATTAAAAGTAATGTTGTCGCTTTTATCATTGATTCCAGGTTCCCCTTGAGTACTTTCACCATCTTCATCAACCAATAATACCTCTGTTGTTGAAGATTTTCCAGAACCGCATTCCACCTTACCGCCTCTTACAACCTTTGCAACTTCATTCTTCATCCAATCGCTGCAATCAAATATCTCGGAAGAAGATTTCATGATAGCACTTCCTTTAATAATTTTTAAGCTGTCAAAATGATTACTAACAATATCACCGTGAAACTCAATTGCTCCCCCTACAGATTTTAAAGAAGGGAAAAAATCGAGAGTTTTCAGCTTTTCGTTATCAATAATCATTAACCCTCCTCCAACTTCAGACAATTTGTCAAAGTTTACTTCCTCAAGGTTCTTGTTTTTGAGAATACTCAAAGTATGGCCAGTTGACTTTAAATTAGGAAGATTAAGCTTTTTAAATCTATTGTGGCTAAAGTCAGCACTTTTTTCCACAACTTGTAGACTCTCTAGATCAAGAGATTCAATATTTTTTACTGTCATATATTTAGTCCAAGCAAGGTTAGGTAATGCTACTTTTAAATTGTTTGCATTTGCTGCTATCAATAAATTTTCTGTGACTTCTGCAACGGTTGATTCAATTCTTTCCAAGAATCTATTATTATTGATATTTAAAGTTTTCAATGTCTCAACATTGAAACCCCCAAATCCTGTCAAAGATGTATCTGACATGATAACTGAGTTGATATTTTTGATCCCCTTGTCTAAGTTTACAAATGTTAAAATGGGTAAAACTTGCCATTTGAGAGTTTCAACTGTCTCAAGTTTTGGAAAGGATAGTGATGTCAACGAATTGAGTGTATTAAGCTCAAGCTTTCCGCCAACTAAACCCAAGCTGGGAGCATCCAGCCTAATCAATGCACTGGAATTTTTAACTGTCAAATCACCTTTGATTTCACTAATATGGCCAAGATATAATGTTTCAACATCAAAATCGCTGATATGGACACTTCCAGAAATGACAGAACAATCCAAAATATTTGCCAATTCATTAACAGAGTGGATTTCGTATGTATCCTTGAAACATTTTGGATTTATTTCGATTGTTTCTGTTTCATTGTTTGCTGATAGATTTTTGAATTTACTGGCACAACAGGTAGAAGCAATCAAAAGAGTTATACACAAAGGATTATTTAACTTCATGGTGTTTATCTTTAGCAAAGGCTATTATGGTTGTGAATTTTGTCTAAAGAATATTAATTTCGGAATCAAACAAAAAGGTAGCAATTCCAAAGAGGGAACTTAGATTAACGTCTAGAAAAGAGAAAAAAGGGGCAAAAAGATTATGCTCTAGGCGAGATTCGAACTCGCGATCTTCAGATTATGAGACTGACGCCTTAACCAGCTGGGCCACCAAAGCAAAACCGAGCTTGTGAGGAAGTAGATGCATGTCGTCGTGGAAGGCTTGCCATCCTAGCTGAGCCTCCTCTATCACGTGCATGAGGTTGGATCAGACATTGCCAAAGGCGATAGGTGCCAGGAGTTTGCTTCCTCATTAGTTTTAGTTCAACAGTGACTACCATTGCTAAAGGCGATGATGCCCGGAGTTCGATTCTCTCAAGAGACATATTTTATCAGATAAGAACTATCTACTCGTTGAAGTACTAACGCTTCAAACTCTTTCACTCGTGAATCAAATAGGACTATTAGTTTTGTAAGATTGTATAATATTAATTCTACCAGAAAAAAAAAAAAAAAAAAGAGTTGACAATAAAATTTCGGAAGGCGACTAATGAAGATTCTATAACATTAATTCTACCATTTTTTTTAAAAGAAGGATATGGGATTTCGTTGTGTTCAGAAGTGTTGAAGTTGTCCCGGCCGGAGCACCTAGTGCGATAGCCTTGTTGACGGAGTGTCGAATCTGCTGAAAATTCAAAGATAAATTAGGTATCTAATGTAAGGGTGCCAACTACAGGAGGATTATGACACACATTTCTTTATCGTGAAACAGACTTCTGCAAAGCAGTAAATTACAACTCCATTCACCTAAGAGATTGTATAGGATAATTTCTTTCAGCAGTAGGATTTCTCAAAGCAAATCATTTGATTCGTTGGATAATATTTGTCGTACCTAAGCTGGAACGAATACAACTGGTACAGCCTATTGCATCAGAAACTCTTATGGGCCAGTAGTCTACCACCAATTTCGGTTTGAAAATACATTGAATATGAACTGAGATAATCAGGCAAAAACACGCCACCACCTAGTAATTAGCTCTTCTGGAACTTTTTAGTCCCTTTTTGGTTAAAATACTTTTTTGCCAAGATGAAGGGTATGTATGAATATAAAATGATTGGAAAATGTTATACCATTGCTAAGATAATGGATTCAAATATCATGTGTATTTTCTAACAACTGTATTTGTTCATCAAGTTCCATAATTATATGTAAGCTTTGTCGATTCATAAAACATCCTTTATAGTTCGTTATTCTCTCATGTTATAACTTTTCTGTGAGTGAGCCAGATGTTTTAGATCAGTACTCAATATAGCTACGCGTTTCTTCTTAACAAGATATTTGAACTTTCAGATTATAAAGTACTCAAAAAACTGAACGATTCAAATTCATTTGTAGAATAACTGATGACAAGTGAACAACCTTTGTGAATTATACTTGAGCCATCCTTCCTCTTAATTTTTTACTCGATCTAGACAAGCTTTTGAAGACGACAATGGGAGAAAGTCTTTATAAAAAATCAACACCCTTTTCAACTAATTAGATCCTAATCGACCTAAAGCCAACTGAAAACAACTCGAGAGAAGCCAATATAATATAGTCAACAACATCACCCATAAATCTCTACGGAGTGAATTTATTCTTTTAGTTTTGTTAGGATAAACCTTTTGCTACATTCTTATAACAAATTTGTAAAAATGTCTATTAGACTGTGTTTATTCATCAAATTCATCCATCAAGCTTTAGGTGGTTGCTTAGCACTATTGACACACACCAACATCAAATGCTAAACCTCTCTTTAAAAATAATGTACCAAGAAACATTCAAAAAGACCAGGATTGTTTTGTCAACAGAATTATTTATTGTCATATCACCTACTACAAAGTTCAATAGTCATAAATAGTTGTGCAGCTGAAATCACAATCCTTATTTTAATTCACCAAAGCTGTTTTACTTCTAAGGAAAAGTATTGTCTGTGTTGTCAACTCCTATGTTGAACGTAACCAGAACTCAGAAGCTTGACGGAATCTTTGGGATTCTATAAGTTTTAGACGACACTAGGGTATATGTATAATTACTCGTGAAGAGACATTTTGCAACTCGATACTGCATGGCAGATAATTATTCGGACTTGTTCGGGATCAACCAAACTGAAATAAGAAAACCAATCTTGAATTACAAAACCCAATGTGATCTCATAAAAATGAGACATTTCAATCACAATGTTGGCTATTGACGACGTTTTAGAGCATGCTTTAACCATTGTAATCGATAAGAAAAGAATTTTGTGTAAAAAGCCTGTTCAACCTTTGTAAATATCAAACCTGTTGTCAAAGGATCAAGAGCTGATTTGATTGCAAATTTTGGTTCCTTTAGATTACAGTGCTTGACCGTCTGAAACCACCGGACTTCACAACAGTCTCTTTTGGATCCACGTGCTTCACGCGAAACAGGTTGAGGTGAACTTTTTTTTAAGCTAGCTCGCTTTGCAATGAGACATGCATTCCTCGCATCGAGATAATTATACGTTGTTTTCAAAATTAGGGTGTGACGATCAATTGTATATTATCTTTTATCTAAATTACCCTACTATGTCAGATGAAACAAGCATAACGAAATTAGTTTCTGAAGACATATCTCAAAATGGAAATAATATTCCCCTGCTGTCTACAGATATGGACAGCAACATATCTCCACAGAAGATCCCCACAAAACTTGTAAATAATCTGGCAGGAAGGAAGGCAGCAAAGTCTTTACGTTTGTTTCGAGGGTCTTTAGCAGAAGATAATGCTATTGCACTAGATAGAAGAGACCAAACAGATGATCTTAAGGCATTTATAGTGGAACCTATTTTATCACGACAATGCAAATCAAATATGAAATCACTAAACTCAGAAGATATAGATACAAGTACCAGTGACAGTGAAGACAACACATCCTTAGATTACAGCTACCAAGGACCCGTTGTACCATTGAAGTCTTCATTAATAAATAAAAAGACAGATTCACTGGGTACCAACAATTCCAATTTGGAGCTATCAACCTCGTTGCCTAAATTAGAGCCAATGTCTTCTGCTATATACTTTCCACACGCCCCAGCGAATGAACAGACATTGACAATTCCTGAGCATCTCACTGCAGAGGCAGAATTTGATCATCCCGAAAATGAGGAAGTAGTAGGAGAAATCAATGATAAAGACGAACCATCTAATGATTTTACTGGAAAAGTACCCATGAATAAAAACCTTTGTACATTTAACGAAATATTTTATGGGGAGCGTCATCCAGGTAAACTAGATCAAAATCCTACCGAGAGCATTAGTGACGGTACTGATGCTGGAGCCAATCATGAAAATAAATCGAACACGAAGTATCCACTTGCTGTAGAGCTTCAGCCATTCAAAAACAAAGTCGGCGGTCACACTGCAATTTTCAAGTTTAGTCACCGTGCTGTATGCAAAGCATTGGTTAATAGGGAAAATACATGGTATGAAAATATAGAAATTTTACATCCTGAATTATTAGAATTTATGCCCAAATATATTGGTGTATTGAATGTGAGATATAGTGCTGTAATGGACGATAAGCCAGAAAAATCGTCTAGTAAGCTGTCAAATGAACAGGAAATATACCCTCAACCAACAAAGAAGGATGCATCCCTTCCAGATTATATGAAAGAAAAAGGCGGAACTCTATTTGTGACAAAAGGTAGCTCAGGTGTGGATAAATATCCAGAAGTAGTTTTGGAAGACAACATCCATATTGTACCTCAATCACTGTGGGATCATTACAATTCACCAGAAGCAAAGCCAACCACCAGTCAATTATCGCAAACTTTAAAGCAATCACTATCAACACAGCCAGAGAACATTGAAACTTTCAAAACTACAGGTTCTACCACAGTGAATACTAAATTGAAAGAACTGGTATTGAGCGAAGTGTTTGCTCCTATTAAAGACTATACCAAAAAAGCCAGAGCAAATAAAAAACATTCTAACTTGAGATCTAACTTATCAGCTGAAAAGTCTCTTTCCCAGAGTTATATAGACCAGAACACCTCGAAATTGCTCCCAAGATTTCATAGATACTCAACAAGTAGTCTATTTTCTCCTCTAGTCAAAAGCAAAACTATCAACAAACTAAATGATTCTATTGAGGAGAATATGCTAGATAATTTTACTCTGGAGCCATCTTCCGTCCACAGTGATGATATCAGACTACATCACAACTTCCGTAGTGATTCCGCTTCGACATTGGAAAATGAAAATATAAAATTTCCCGACAGAGAAGCCTTTATGTTAAGGTTGAAAACATTGTCTGAGAGGGAAGGAAGTGATAATGCTATTGTTGATGATTGTGATGATGATGAATCAGTAAATGGACTGAAGAATGTTAATGATTATGAAATCTTTGATATGGAACATGATAAAAGGCCTGAAAGGAATACT
The DNA here is from genome assembly GCA_030563965.1 of Pichia cactophila. Taxonomy (NCBI): domain Eukaryota; kingdom Fungi; phylum Ascomycota; class Pichiomycetes; order Pichiales; family Pichiaceae; genus Pichia; species Pichia cactophila. Next base: position 48,996 of record JAJMKU010000018.1, read on the forward strand.
ATCTCAACAAAGGACGACGAATGCTCGAAGAAGGCAGAATCAGACGAAAGCTCTATGGGTTTACGTAAACATACACGATTTGAAAGGTTTATCTTGTTGGAAGATTTGACGAGTGGGATGAAATATCCATGTGTGCTGGATTTGAAAATGGGAACTAGACAATACGGCGTTGAAGCAAAACCAAGCAAAAAAGAGTCACAAAAAAGGAAGTGTTATACTACAACTTCGAGACAACTTGGCACTCGTATCTGTGGTATGCAAGTTTGGGACGCACAGAAGAACGAATTCATTAATAAAGACAAATATTTTGGACGTAATGTTAAAGTTGGAAAAGATTTTATGAGATCATTAGCAAGATTTTTATACGATGGTAAATCTGTGTTTTCTATCGTAAAGCATATTCCCACACTGATCGAAAAATTTGAAAAACTTGTGCATACTTTTGAACAATTAATTGATTATAGACTTTACGGATCTTCTATTTTATTAATGTATGACAGCGAAGAAGACAGGCTACACGAACATGACTCTACTATTATTGTAAGGTTAATCGATTTTGCACAATGCGTTATTGGAGGGAGTGAATTTCCTGAAAAAACTACTTTTCCACCTGTTCACAAAGGTGAACCAGATGCAGGATATATTAGAGGCCTGATTTCATTGATTTACTACTTCAAGGTAATTTTTGAAAAATTTACAGGGGGATATCAGTACGAATCTTACGAAAAATCCTGGCATTTGATAAATCGTCTTCACGCAAGCGGAAAGCTGAATAACAATAGTGAATGGTTAGATGATTTTGGTAATAACAAGATAAAATGTCCTTTTGATTTCGATCCTATACCACAATATTCAGGTATTTGTGAAAATGTATCAGAATAAGACCCATTCAAAAATTTAAATATGTGTTATATGTATAGTTTTGTGGTACCTTAATAAATAATCAGTACATCAAATTATGTATGGATCAATATAGGGTTGCATTGATATGGAGAAAAGCGTCAAACAACCGAACTTAGATTCATGTTTCCTTTTTCAAAAATATTGAGACCATATGTACTATATAAAAAGATACACAGGCCAATGTTTTTTGATTGTTATTAAAAGAAAAGAAGAAAAAAGAGGAGTGTTTTCGAAAATTAAGAAACACCGATTTTGTTTTCATTGAGATTTTGATGAAATCGAGCAAAAAATTATCACGATTTTTCAAATCTGGCCAGATTTCAAACTAGGAAAATAAACAGAATTCAAGAATTTGAAGAAGGGTTTTCTAGTCTCACTCTCATAGGCCTAATGACTCAATGCGAATTATAAAGTTAATCAACGTTTAAATTATATATTTATTCTGGTTTTAATTGAGGCGGTACACGGTTACTGTTATCTATTTTTTAGAATTTTTTTGGGCTGAATCAATCACACCCATTGCACAAGATCTCAGATCCTTGAGCGGCTCGAAACATTTGCTGCTGCTGTTTCCATCTGTATCTTTCATTAAACAATCTTGGTATTTGAAAATGGATTTTGAACAGCTTTTCTCAATATCGTGGTAAACTGTCACATTGTTTTTAATACATGTTTGAAGGTCAAGTTGATGCTTATCACAATTTGTCTTGTCTCTGATTGCAGGATCATCCATACACTTATGAAACGCTATGAAAGATTCAGGACAAGTACGTGCTACCTCTTGAATAATAAATTCGTCAAGAACTCTAGATGCCATTCTTTAAAGTCAATTTCACACTAGCTATTTGTCTTGTGGCCAAAGAAAACAAATTAACAGAGCGCAGTTATAGACTCGTATTTTGTCATAAATTGTGAAAAATGGCACAGGGAGGCTCGTCAATGGTAATTATATGAGTAAGCTTCAGAGTACGTCAAAGATACGATTCAGAATCGAAGGACTTACAATTCTTTCAAAAAACCTTGCTGAATTAATCTCTCAACATCAGCTCTTCGAACAAAAAATTGTGAATTCTTAGTCAAATTGAAGACACCATATTCGGTCATTATTTCTCCAGCATCTTTCAAAACTCTCACGTCTACAAAAACATCATTAGGGGGCTCCAGTGTACCACCAAGATCGATTTCTGGCAGCAAACCTTTGTAACCACTTACCAGAGAGGTATATTTTGCTAAATAATCTCTCTCTTTATATGAAAGATCAGCAAGTTGCTCCACGCTCACCTCTTTGTTTTCCCAAACCAACTGATCAATTTTCTTCAAGCGTGCCATTTGATATGCCTTAATACATCGTTCATTTCGTTTAATAATCATTTTCCTAACAAATTCAGGCAAATGTTCAACAATGTCGGCCACTGCCGTTGATCCATTCATATTATCTTTACTAGGTGTATTATTAGTCGAAGAGGAGAAAAAATTGGTCTTGAAAGTTCGCCGAGGAGTATTCGTAACAGAAGAAGCTCTAGAAGAATCCATTGTTAAATTTGATGCTTGACTGCTTGCTCCAAATGATTCGGTACCATCTATTTGTTTTTGTAATTCTCTATTTTCATTAACAATAGACTGAACTAAATCGTATTCATATAAAGGAATTCGATCTAGTGATTCTGCACGTTTGGCAGCAAGAATGAGTTTAACACTTAAATCCCCATACATTTATACTACCAAAACCAGATGCTTAAATACATTCAGAGATCGAGAGGACCCATGTTCAACAAAGTTACAAAATGGAGACGCGTAATTTTCATGGATAAATTTTGTGTTGTAAATCAACGCAAAAACTACGCGTATTGTACTATGTATATTTTACAAGCTTAACCAGGATCTTGGTAGTTTCATCTATTCCATTATGTTGTAGCCCGAAACTTATGTTTTTGAAAAATAAAACTAAACAAAACGAAACTTAAACAGGATCGAGCAAAATTTAAGTGTGTTTGCTTCATGAAGAGCTATATAAATGAAAATAAATTAAACACGTAAACAAACACAGACCCTGCCGAACTTGCCGATGGTATTAGAGTGAGTAGATAAGCATGAAACCTTATTTTTGATTTTATATAAACTGTGCTTTGAAACTTTGATCGCAAATGTGGAAACCGATATAGCCTTTTTGATCAACTGACGCGTAAGGATATTTGATATTATATAAGTTGAAACACAAACAACAACATGCCAGTTTACGGGAAGTCTAGAAGAAAAACCATATTGGGGAACAATAGAGTACTGTTATCACCAACGAGACATCGAAGCTCGGATGAGATAGATTCGTTTTGTTCACGGTCTTCAAGCATAATCTCTTCGTTTACATCCAGTGGTTCAAGCACTGCTGATTCAATTGATGTTTGCTCTGATATATTAATCGAGAAAAAGTTTAGTCCTAAGGATAGTGTTCATTCAACTTTCAAAGCTCACAAAACAAGTAGCTCAAATCTTGACTCATTGTTCAGCTGTTTTGAGTACTTGGAAAATGAAGAGTACCGACCTGTTAAAACAATGAAACTAAATAGCCAAAATTTGATTAAAAAAACTACCTTGTACCAAAAGGCGGAACCTTTAGATACATCAGGTACAGATATATCAGAATCGAGTTTGTCGAGGCAGGCATTAGAAAATGTGAATACTTTAAATCAACGAATATTAGAATTAGAAGCCAACTCATCTAATATCTCCCAAAGTTTTGACAGACAAACATCTATGTCTCAAATGACAGATAATAATAAAACAAAACATTATGGTGGTGCTGAAAGATCATTTAAAATGAGTAGTAAGAGTCTTTCAGAAGACGAAGAAGATGATTGTCTGCCTCACAATTGCGAGATCAAACCAGTCAAAAGCACTGTGCATTGTAAATCATTCATTGATTTGAAATTCAATAAATTTAAGGATATTAATAGGCTAGATCTTGACTTGATTGAAGAGAAAATCAATCACTTGTTGAGCTTTGAAAATAGCAAGTATGAATTACTTGAACTCACCCTTGATCTGCTGATAAAATTGAGAGATAATGACCTATTCTTAATATTTCTAAGAAATGAATGCCAACAAAAAGATAAGGTAACTTATACCATTATAAAAAGTCTAATATCAAGAATTAAAGAGTTTCCATTGTTCAGTTTGCATCTTTTATTTTACTTTGAGATTGAAGAAATTGAGATTGATCATATGTTCAACGATCTGCTACAAAACCCTGATCTTTCTTTAACTCAATATACTGAAAATATTTCCATACCGAAAAGCAAGAAGTTACTTCATTGCTTACTATCTGACTGGTCCTTGTATTATTCCAAAGAAACAGTTTGTGGCTTTTTATTGCAATTACTACTGAAAGCAAACTCTCACCTCTTTTCGAAGCTCAATAATAATAGTAAAAACACAATATTGAGATTTCTTGAATTGTGCTTACTGAATGACTCCTCTAAAATACTCCTGGATTGCTTTGAATATTTGAAATTAGTCGCAACTTCAATTGAGTCTGATAATATTAAAAATATTGTCTCAATATTAGGTAACCATCTGATAAATATTGATAGCAATAATGTGCAACTCTATAACGCACTTTTGGAGCTAGCGATTTCCATAGTTTGCAATCATGAAGCAGATTCAACCAATGGGCATCTTTTGTCAGCCAAAAGCTGGTCTAAAGTATGGAGAATCATCAACGACGCAAATAATTATGGGAAAGCCAAGTTGGACTCGGAAAAAGAGAAACAACTTCTTCTAGCTGTTGGATTTGCATTTAGCTTTCTCGATAGTGATTCCAGTTTGAAAGAAGATGCCATTTTGCTCCTTCGCAATGCACTCGAACTATGTTCTAATAATTTTGAGTATTCAACATTACAATATCATTGTATTGGATACATTATTTGTATTGCATTCCATTTTTTGAATAAGTTCAATCTTTTGAGTGATGAAAACTCTGAATTGATAAAAACTATCTGTGCTACATTTCAAAAGTCTGGGATTAAATTTGAGAACAAAGTTGGGGCTCAAATCCAATCTATAATCGATCAGTACGACTTAGTGAATGTCTAGTTTAATAATATACATGTTTAAATACGTTAAGCAAAGTTGAATTCATCATTCTGGTTTCTAGCTGCTTCTCTAGCTAACCTCCACATTTTATTCTTTGCAGATTCCTTCTTGTTTTGTTCATCGCCTGCTGTCGTACTTTTAGTGGCCAATTTCTTGGGAGTTTCTCTTAATCCAAAAGCTTTTGCCAAATGTCCCAAATGAATCTGCTTTACATTGAAAATATCTCTTTCTGTTGATAAATGTGTAGCATATGCTCTAACATGACTAATGAAACCATCTGTAGCGATTTCAAGCGCTCTCTCATCATCAAGTAACCATTTTTCCAACTCTAATTGATACGTAGTTGCATGCATATCCCAAGATCCTTCTCTATTAAATTTATTACCCTTCTTTTTCGTCACCTCCTTTGAATCTTCACTGATCTCAGGCACCTTGGCAAATGCTTTTGTTAAAATTTCTTCATAATTGATAAATTTGATATTATTTTCATCATGCATTGACCTTATTTTTTCAATATAACCTTCCTCATTACCAGGCATCAAAAACAGAATGGACAAACCAGTCTTACCTAATCTAGCAGTTCTACCTACACGATGAAGATGATCGGCAACACAAAATGGTGGATCATATTCAACAACATAATCAATAGCTGGTAAATCTAAACCACGTGAAGCAACATCTGTACAAAGCAAAATAGTATTGTGTTTATCATCATTAGCAAAATAATTTAAAGTTGCGGTACGTGTTTGTTGAGAAAGTGAACCATGTAATTTATAAATGATTGTGTTGGGAGAAATATGTGGTGCTGTCATAGCAGTTATACTACCGATCAGTTCGTCTTCTTCTGATTTTGCATTAGTATTGGAGCTATCAGGTTGATTTCGCTTCTGCTCTTTAATTTTCTTCAAACTTTCCTTTCTTTCCCTGTCAACTTTCAAACGCTTACCATCCTTAGTTAAAGCAATAAAATGGAAATCAACTGAATGAGAGCAACTTAAGAAAACAACAGTTTTTGAAAAATTTGTCTTTTCTTCATTATTTTTGGTCATGTTCATTAAAGTACCACTCAGAGTAGTAAAACGTAATTTTGGAGGAACAACTACAATCTCTTGTACTAATTGATCTGGTGCCTTCATATGATGATCTAATTCTTCATTCTTTCCAGTAACAACTGAACTTGCACTTATAATTTCAGGATTATTTAGCGCAATTTCACCTAATTTTTTAACATCATTCTTTAAAGTTGCAGAACACAAGATACTAACTCTTCTTGGAGGCATAATGTCTGCCAATGGACCTAGCACTTGATCATTATCCCTATAATCTTTTTGTAATCTGTTGATTATCTTAGTAATTGATTCTTCAAAACCTAATTCGACTAATCTATCACCCTCATCTAAAACAAGGTATCTAACAGTGGAGAGGTTTAAAGATTGTGTATTTTCAATATGATCAACAAGTCTACCAGGTGTAGCAACTAAAATATTAATACCTTTCCTCAGTCTAGCCTTTTCAGCCTTTTTCTTCTCACCACCAATAACAATACCAGGTACAATCCAATGACATGCCTTTTTACATAATGAGTCTTCTATGAATGAATAGATTTGTTGTGCAAGTTCACGAGTTGGTGTTAAAATGAGAGCGTAGATACCACTTTTCCTATCTATTTTTTCGTTTGTACTTATGATTTTGTTAATTATTGGGAGTGTGAATGCCATTGTCTTACCTGAACCGGTTTGAGCTTGCATTAGCATATCACGTGGCTGAGGGGGAAAGGGGTTTATCCTTGTTCTTTGATGACCAAGTGACAAAAGTTTTGGAATAGCCAATCTTTGAATTTTTGTTGGTTTGGTAAAGCGTGATTCAGTTAAACATTTTACTAAATTTGGGTGTAAACCTAAAGCTGCAAAATCTGCATTTGGATCATCAACTAGTGGTGCATTAGAAGGTACAAGTTTAGATTCATCAATAACCTTTTCGTAATCACGTTTTTGAATTTCTGGATTTGCTGTGAATAAAGAGGTAACAATTTGACCATTTTGCATGTTTAAACCAGCTGATGAATTATTAGCAGGTTTTAGTTTCTTGAAGTCGGATGGAATATCAAAATCATTATCATCATCTTGACTAGTTGACCTTTTTCTCTCTGAGACAGGAACATCGTTTGCACCAGAAACTTTAGACTGTTTTTTACCTTTCGAGGATCTACCCATTAGTTCAAGTTGCGTTTTCCTCCTATCTGCCCATCTTCCACCTTTAACTTTGACATTACTTTTTTTTGCTTTCTTCGCCATTGTTGAAACAGTCCCTGCAGGAGGCATTGAAAAGTTCAAAAGCATTCCATCATCTTCATCAGTCATATTTGTAGTTGATTATTGTAAGAATGATATATCTAAGTAATGAAAATAATTTCAAGATTGATAAAAAGAAGCAAATTATTTTTTGTTGAGCACCGCCATGAAATGTTTTTTTTTTCTCTAGTGCATGCAAGCTAGCTTGTGAAATCTTGATATATATCGAGAAGGAAACAATGTCTTGCTAATCTAAGTATTCGACGTGATAGACTTAAAACTTTTGAAACAACTAAAGTTCAGTTATATTCAAATAAAAAATGACATCATTATTTGTTTCTGAAGAGATTGAGGAGACTACGGAAGTCAAACTTGAACCAGGTGTTGAAGTTAGTGAATTAATGGAAGTTGATACAGTTATAAAGATAGAAGGTAAAACACAAGATAATGAAAATGATGAAGATTTGAATATGTATCAAGAAGATTCAGCTAGTGAATCAGAAGATGAAGATGATCCTATAATTGATACTATACCTGTTCATTTAAATTCTAATTTTACAAAGAAACATCATGGTGAAGGGAAATCACCATTAGCACCATTATTATTACAATTTCCTAATAAATCTAGTAAATCAAAATTAACACAAACACATATATCAGCGTTACATAGGATGCAAATTAAGCATGAATCTGGTGTTGTTGAATTAAGATTACCATTACATACAGATAGTTTTTTCAGTGGAAATGTATCAGAAAAATATGGAATTACTGAACAATATTTACGAGGAGTTATTATTCATGATGAACCTAAAGGTACTATATTTGAAGGTCGTATACCATCAGTAAGTGTAATTAATAAGAAAGATGAAGAAACAGATTTGAAGGATAAAATGAAGCAAGAAATTTCTTCTAATATTGATAATAATACTATTCGATCACAACCAGGATCAGTTGGTGGTAGTCGATACTTAATTGGTTTACAAGATGAAGAAGGTCATATGCATTTAACACCAATTTCTGATACATGTATGTTACGTCCACATTTTAGTTATATCGATGAAGCAAAGATGAATAAACTTGAAAGGGAGAAAGAAATTGAAAGAGAATTGAATGAGAATGTTAATATTGAGAAAAATGTTGAAAAGAATGATGAAGATAGAAAGAAGACAGCTAGTGTTGTTACTATGAGTGCCAAGAGTACAAAGGAGAATATACCGAGATTAGGTGGTGCATTAATGAGTGCAAAATTAGAGAAGGAAGAAGAAGGTAAAAGTTATGAAATTATTAAATGTGATAGTGAATTTATTGGAGAACAATTTTTCGATGACAGCGGTAAAATATTACAATCTAAATTAAATCAAGAAGAATATTTAAATTTATTGTTAAGGCAAACTCAATTATAAGTAAATTGGTAATAATTGTTTATTTCTAGAATATAAAAGAATTTAATAAATAATTTTTTTTTCCCCTTTAAATCAACTATTTTTGACCTAATTCAACAACTTTTTTAGCTGCTGAATCAAGATCTTCTTCAAGGTAAAGTTGTAAACCAGATTTATTAATCATATCTTTAGCGATATCATAATTAGTACCTTGTAATCTAACAACAACAGGAATAGTTAAACCTAAATTTCTAGTTGCTTTAATTAAACCATCAGCAACATAATCACATCTAACGATACCACCAAAGATATTAACGAAAATAGCTGAAACTTTCTTTTCAGATAAAATCAATTCGAAAGCTTTTTCAATAGTTTCAGGAGTTGCACCACCACCAACATCTAAGAAATTAGCAGGTGAACCACCATAAAGTTTAACAACATCCATTGTTGCCATTGCGAGACCAGCACCATTAACAAGACAACCGATATTACCATCTAATTTAATAAAATTTAAACCATATTTAGAAGCAATCAATTCATCAGGATCTTCTTGAGTTGGATCTCTCCAAGAGAAGACTTCTTGTTGTCTATAAGCAGCATTATCATCAAAACCGAATTTTGCATCCATACACATAACTTCATGATTAGAAACTTCAGATAAAGGATTAATTTCAATTTGAGTTGCATCTTTTTCTTTAAAGATTTTATATAATTTTTTAATTGTATCAGCTGCCTTTGGTTGAGCTTCCAATGAGAAACCTAATTGAGAAGCAATTTTTTGAGCAAGTTCATCAGATACACCATTATTAATATCAACAACATATTTTTTAATTGCATCAGGATTTTTCTTTGCAACACCTTCAATATCCATACCACCTTCAGAAGAAGCAATAATCATTGTACTTTGATCTTTTCTATCCATAACAATTGAAAGGTAAGCTTCATGAACAGCATCTTTTCTTTCAACTATATAAACAGCTGTAACTTCTTTACCAGCAGCACCAGTTTGTTTAGTAATTAATTTATGATGTAACATTTTAGAAGCTAAATCTTTAGCTTCTTCAGGAGTTTCAATCATTCTAACACCAGATTGTAAACCATTATCGAAATGACCTTTACCTCTACCACCTGTTAAAGCTTGAGCTTTAATAACCAATTTATCAGTATTTAAATTTTTAGCAATTTTATAAGCATCTTCAGGTGTAGTTGCAGCATCACCTTTTGGACAATTGATATCATAAGATCTAAGTAAAGCAGCAGATCTAAATTCGTGAATAGATAAGTTTCTCTTAGTAGTTTGCTGTAAAGCAGTTTTGAAAACAGGTTTAAAAAAGGAAGATCTTGAAAGCATTGTTTACCGAGATGGAATGGAATGGAATGGAAAGAGGGGGAATAGGAATAGGAATAGGAGAGAAGGGAGAATAGGAAGGAAAGAAGAGGGGTAAAGGAAAAAGAAGAAAGGAAAGAGGAAGAATTGAGGTGAAATTGATGTACAACACAAGCTTATGCCAATAGCTAGACGTTGTGAAATGTAGTTGAAATGTCAAGTTATGTGAAGATTCGAATATCCACCCCTCAGACACAGACAGAGACACTAGCACTGTTCTCAGACCTCTCTAATCAATCGATCGATCTGGTACTATCAGTCCGCACTGAATGAATTTGCGAGTTCCAATTGTCACGGTGGAGGGGGCCCCGGCACTCCGCCCGAGCGCCCAGATCATGCGGACGGGCCCGCCCCGGGAGGGAGAGATTGGCCTGGGAACCACCCACTAGGAGGGGGGAAGAAGTACTCTAGGGCCCGGCGGAGGGGAACGTTGCGGGAGCTCTCAGCCGCCTGAAAAATTAAAGCGAGGAAAAAATGAGGAGGCTGGTCAGGGAGGGAGAGAGGGAGGGAAAAAAAGGAGGCTGATTAGATGTGGCTGGTGCGTTTAGGCGATTAGGCGATTCTGTGGCTGGTGCTTTGGAAACTCCTACTTGGCTATCTCATCTTGCTATTCTACAACAATCTACATCATACAATCACGTATATATATTAAACGACTAAACGTCTAAAAGTCTAAAGGTCACGGCCATACAATTCCCGCCAGTAAACTACATTACCATAGTTCACATCAAGTACACCTACACTTAAATCATCTAACCCGTTCTTCTCAACCTCTTCTTTCCTCTTAAAATTTTCATTCACAAATTCTCTTTGTCGACTATTAAAATAATCCCATACACTTCGTGTTCTCTTTTCAAGTTGAAATTCATATTTTTCTCTTTCACAATCAACTAAAAATGTACCATATTGACATGAATAAAGATGATAAACTAATCGACGAAGGAACCTTTCATTAAATTCAAATTCATTCTTATTTTGTATCATTAATTGATAAACACATTCTAAAAATTGTTGAAAAACTGGACTTTCCATCTTTAAATTTTGATTATGTTTAAATTTTTGATTCAAATTACGTATTTTTTGAAAATTACCTTCTTCTGTATTATTATAAAATTTAACTTCACTTGCTAAATGTCCACACCTTTCATTAAATTGATGTCCAAATGAATTCCATTCTTTCTCAATTAATACCATAAATCCTTCAAATGTTCGATAATATGGATCAATACATATTTCAATTAATGAACAAACTTGTGATGTCCTATCCCATCCATCTGAACAATGAATAACTAAATTAACTCCTTCATAAATAAAATGTTTAACAAGTAATTCAGTCGCCTTTAAAAGTTTGATAATATGCTCTAGCCATCCACTTTTATTTAATAATTCTTCACTTATTCTATAATTACATCCATTAACATCACTATGTCTTAATAAACTTTTAACTTTATTTAAACTATCCCTCATAACATGAATATTCTCAATATTAAGAAATAATTTCTTAGTATTCTTACCATAATATTCCATCATTTCAGTACCTGCACCAAGTGCAACTTGTGCCATAGCATTAGTAACAGGTCGTAAATCAACAATTATATTCTTACCTTCTTCTAAATTATTCGTCTTAAAAATTTCCTTAATAAGATTCTCATCTTGTATTGATCGTGATTGCTTTATACCAACCATCGGTTGTGCACATCTAATAATACTACATCCATTTCTTTTATTGTAATATGTTAATACTGGGAACCTATTCTTACTTCGATATTTTACTCCATGTTTTAACATAGAATCTGTTATACTTTCAGGAATAATCAATTTCCTTGGATATGTTTCACATAATTCATAATTTTCATTCAATACGGTAACTCTCCATTTACAATTCAAATTTAATCCTTGTCTCTCAAATTCTTTCTCAAAATTATATATTTCCCATCCATTTAATCCAACTTCACTTTTCACACCTTCATATATAAAGGCATAAAGTTTCTCAATATTATCAATACATGTCATCTTCATCATACTATCGAAAACATCATTACATTTTAAAATATTCTTAAAATCAAATGCAACATATGTAAAATCTCGAAATTGTATCCGTAATGAACCACCACGTACTAGTTTCTTATAGCTTAAACTCTCTTCAATTGAATTATCAATTTTATCATCACCACTATTTCGTTTTATGAAATTACCAAATCCTAAACCATTGCTAATCGAATTCGTAATATCACTTGCATTTAAACTACTTATACCATCCTTTATCACTTTGCCCCTACTTACAGAATCAATTGAAATTTCTTCACCAGGAACACACTCAAATTCAAATAATAATGCTGACCCTCGATTAAAATCAACTTGTTCAATCATTGGATAACAAAACCAAACTTCCATAGGCCTCTTACCTTCCTCTTTTACTGGAATTGTAAATATAATATGATGTGTTGTTAAATGAAGTGTTCCTTCTAATTTCTGACCACGTCGGTACATCACCACATTATCTACTTTAGTAACTTTTAGATATTCCATCTAAATATATCTTTCACCAGTATTAGACGTGTTATGATATTCAACAATAACTCTTTCTCCTCTAAACTATTAGAGATTCATTTCGATATCGGATCACGCTGCATGTAAAATCATTGACGCGCCTCCAATTACGTAATAAGCTTTGATGCTATTTATTGCCTTATTACTTCTTACTTCTATAGAGATTCAATTACACTTTTCAATACCATCAACACCTTTGATCCATTTCTTTGCAACCTCATCTTTAATTCGGTGTTCCTTATTTTTCCACTCTCCCATTGACCAAAAATTATACTCTTTGAATTTTGGTGCATCTTCTCTTTGTGTAAAAGCTCTATCCTTATAATCATCAGCAACATATTTGGTAGTCTCAAATTTAACACTCCTTTTCCTCTCCCATGCTTTAATACTATCGTGTAAAGGTATCCATTCACATTCTCTCCATCTTCTAGAATGTGTCATTTCATTAATTCGACTTACCGCTCTCTTATAAGCAAACATTTCATCTTCACCTGTAAACTTCTTCATATCAGTAAAATTCTTGTTCAATTCTTCTGTACCTTTATTCACATTATAATCTTTGTTCGATTCTTCATATGTTGCAAAGTTGGGTCTATAAGGATTGGCTAAATCCATTTCAGTTTTGGCAAACATTTCAATATCTTGAATGTCTTGTGTATGTGTTATTTCTTCTCTCTGTTTATCATTCAAACAATTTGGATTGGGTCCATCTTCAAGTGGTGTACATTTAAAACTTGAAGGTGAATTATCAACTATATCTGGGAAAAATAGTTTGTGTGCATCAGTCTCTAAATTAATTATTAATTTACATTTGGAATCATATATTGCATCAATAAATGTAATCAATCGACGTGCATGATTCTTCATCTTCACAGATAATATTGGAACATTATCAATAATAATATATGGGTATTTGGTAGCTATTGATATAAAATCGCCAGGTCCATAAGCAGAATCCCTCACTATATCCTTAAAGTCAAAATAAGCAACCTTCTCATCTCTACTTTGTCTAGGAATTATAACTTCTCTACCATAACTCATGAATGCTTTAACATTGTAATCGCAGTTTGAAAAGTCAATATGCTTGGAAACTAAATCTTCCCAAAGTTTCTCTGCATTTGGATCTGATTTTAACACAAGCCATTTATCACTGCATATATCATCTTCTTTTAAATCTGTTCTATAATCTTTACTGCTCTGCATATCCCAAACATCACATCTTGCTCTCAATATCTTTTCAAAACTACCCATTGTACTTTTATTAACAGAACCAGAATATAGCTCTTCTGGTAATCTATTACTGCTAGCAATCAATACTCCACCCAATTTGAAGTAATAAACAAATAAAATGTTGACAATTTTAGCAGCTGCAATATCAGGAAGCATAAACTCATCTAATATTAAGATATGGAATTTTTCAATCATTCTAGCAGCAACTTCGAAAAGAACAAATTCATTTTCATATTTTAATAATGGATGATTCACTTGATTAAAATTGTCTCTTTTCCTGGTTGAAACATTCTCAATTTCTCTCATTACAAATTGTATGAAAACACTCCAATGGACTCTCCATTTTTGACTAACGGGTAATGAGTCAGCAAATAAATCCATCAACATTGTTTTCCCACAGCCAACTTCACCATTTATAAGTAATCCTTTCGGAATAATCTTCATTTCATCCGAAGTTAACTCATCATAATCGTTTAAAACTTCTACCAATTGTGTACGTAATTTTGTATTCTCACGTTCACGATACCATCCAACCGTATAACCAAATAACAAACCTCTTTCATCACATTGTTGTTTATTATAACGTATCTCTAATTCACGAACGAGTCTATTAATTTTAACCTTTGTTAAATCCGGTTCGTATGTTTGAAGTTTTTCTGACAAAGCACTAAGTTTTTTAATCAAAGCAAGTTGACAAGGATCAGCATCTATTTGCCCACTATTTACTTGGTATTTGTATATCACATATGGATCGGTGACAGCTATTGCATTTGGTGCAATAGTTTTTGGAAAATGCGATCTGTTTGTCCCTAAAATACCTGAATTTGAAGCATAGTATCTAGCTTCCACAAATCTTTTTCCAGAAGTAGAAAATGTTTTAAAGACTATTCTGAGCTGATAACCTAACATTAGTGACAGTTAAAGATCTTATCGTAGATAAAGATGATCCATTCGTTAAAACACTTGTATCGAAGATATCGGGGTTTAGATTTTCAGGACATTGTTAGAGTGAAATTTGCTAAATCCAAGAGTAGCCTCTAAAGGTCGTATTTTCTTTTTGCACTTAGAAGTTATAAAATGGGAATTTGCGATTTTAATGCAATCATTTTGTGTTATATATATTCAACAATTGGAAAGTTTTACATTATCATTGAGTACTTTTTGTATAATAGATTTATCAAATTAAATTTAAGACTTTACAAATGAATCTTACTTTGTTTCTTATGCACAAATATTTGACAACCACAAAATAAGAAAAATACGATATAAAGTATAATCGCTCCAACTATAGTCTTAGCCACTTCCTTACCATCACTTGGTGAATTAATCGATCCCATCATTGATTCATGGCCTCTGTAAAACAATGTAGCAAGAACCGAAAGGATCGCTATTCCGAATGCTGAAACAACTGTGCAAAACCATGCTTGTACTGGCTGTAGAAAATTATAGAATTATGTTAGTATTTCTTTCCGTGCAAAGTATTGGTGTATAGCATCACAACTTCTAGTATAGACTTTAATCATAATGATTCCTTTACACCTAGTAAAATTTTCATCCAAGATTGATTTTGTTCCCTAATCATTTCATTCAAATACATACAGAAACAACAGCTTTCATGCTTTATACTGTGTTTTGTTAAAGTTTCTCGGGTTGAATGGGCTTTACTGGAAGGTGAAAATACGCATAGGTTACCTTACCAAGAGATCAAAGCAGCAGCTTAATCTTTGCATGATTAAGCTCGCGCAATGCTCAAATATTACATACAATTTGACCTAGAATAAAATTTAGGTTGATCGATAACTGGTATTCTATTTTACATTCAATCAAGTAAAATACAGACATAATAAAACTATGATTTAAACTTACTATTATATTATTGATCAAGACTTTTCTTCCCTTTCAACTTGCGTTCGTGCCTTTTTACGTATACTTTCAACCTCATCACTATCTCTCTTCTGTGATTTCTCCATAACCAATCCTCTCAAAAGGTTGTTTTCCATTTGTAGCTCCTTAATTTTAGCTTCTAGAGTTACACAATATTCTTTTGCTTCAATCAAACTTTTCTCCATCTCTTGTTCTTTTTGCTTTTTCTTTTGTCTGAATCTAACAGAAGCATTTCCTTTACTTCGGTTATTATCTGACGAGTTGTTATCTGAATTTTCTCCCTTTAATAGTGATTTATCTTTTTCAGATATCAGATTTGCCGCATTAGCGATATCAGATTTCGGTGTGTTGTTAGATGTTGTACTAGAAGTGGATTTTCGAACGTTTGTTTCAGAACCATTGCTGATATCTAAGTGTGAATTTTTGAAGGTCAAAGTATTTTTTTTAGGTGTCTTCGAACTAGATTTTTCGGTCACCATTGATTGTAGATTTAAGTTGCTTTGTTCTTGAGGTTGATATTGGGATTGATTTAAGTTGGATTGTTGAAGTTGGTGATGCTGTTGTTGTTGTTGCTGCTGTTGTTGTTGCTGCTGCTGTTGTTGTTGCTGCTGCTGCTGTTGTTGTTGTTGTAATTGTTGCTGTTGCTGTTGTAATTGAAGAGCAAGACCGATGGAATTTGCATCCAATGAGGGAACTGCTCCATTAGAAAGACCTCCTAATAATTGAGCCAGCACATTGGGTTGTTGTTGTTGTTGTTGTTGTTGTGAAATAGGATTGATAGCAGTAGCGAGCGTCTGTGCCAACAAGTTTACCAACAAACCATTTACGTTAGCAATATTATTCGATGCATTAGATTGTACTTGTTGAGGAATTGCTGGTGGCTGTTGCTGATATGATGGTAAGGGGTTATAGTTCTGTAGAGATGGAGAAGAAATCAAAGGATTCTGTATTATCTGAGAGGCAAAAGGTGACTGCATATTTGACTGATTCTGCGGAGTTGGAGGCCTGTTATCTTCACCTTTGTGAAATGCGACTAGACTTGCTAGTGCATCTATTTGAGTTTGACTTAAACCAGCAGCTGCAAGAGTATTTTGAGCACCTTGAGGAACAGATACTTTCCTTGTTTCAATATTGATAGTATTTGTGTTCGTAGAATTTGTATTGTTGCGGCTATTATTCATCAATGAATTACTAGGACTAATTGAAATCTGCTGAGTATTTGAAACTCCATGAACATTCTCTATCTCGTTTCTAGATGCATTCATACCTACAGGATTAGTTCTCCCGCCAAGTAATTCATTGATTGTGGATGGGATAGAAGCCATATGTTGTGCCATAGTTTCTTGATAAGAAGTTTTAGGTTTAACATTGTATCTTTGAGATAAATTTTGATAATGTGTTTGAGGAATTGGACTAGGACCATTTGATGCATCTGCCGGAGACAAATGATTGAACGTGTTTTGAGCAAATAATAGTAAATTATTATTATGGTTATCTACACTTGAGTTTGGTTTTAAATCATCACCATTGTTCCTATTATCATTAAAATTTCCATTACCATTATTACCATTACCAAAATTACTTTTATTGGATGGAAGGTTATGTTTTGGTTTATCCTCATCCGGGAATATAAAAGTATCAGTTGCAAAAGCTGCAAGCTCTCTTTGAAGTTGTATATCATCATAATTTTCAGCATTCGAGTTCATTGGAGAGTCTCCAAGATGATAAATATTGTTATCCATATAAACTAGTTGCTCTAACAAAGCAGCATGAGTATCATCCGTTGAGCTTCCTGTATCCATGTTTGAAATATTGTTGTTGTTAATGTTGTTGTTGTTGTTGTTGATATTATTGTTGTTATTGTTATTAAAGTAATCGTTTGAATTAGTTTTATTGTTGTTGTTTGTACCAGTCAGGTCTTTTGATCCGTTATTTCCAGACAGATCTGACATTAAGAGAAAAAGTTTAGGTGATAAAAGTTCTTTTTCAGAAAAAACCAAGTCTCCAAGATCCGTAGTGTACCTAGTGTAAGCTAGTTCTGTGTCCGGAAACAAAGAAACAAACGTCGGTCTTTCCCAAATAGATAGATAATCTACACTTTTAGAAAAATTGCATTGCTACACCAAAATTGAGGCTTTCCCTGTCTGGAGACTGGTCTGACTCTGACTCTGAGAGACTCAATTTGAAGTTTTTCGCTTACAAATCCAGGTCACGTGCAATTGCGCAAAATTTGCGGCCGTCACGCCATTTTCTCACAGCTTCACGTGACCGTCGCGGGTGACCCAGGACTCTATTTCTGAAGCCATTTTCTCAGTCTCTCGGACTCTATCTTCGGAGATGCCTGCATTTAACGCACCTTTCACGTGGCCTTTCAGCTGAGGAAGAACATCCTGCGGTACAAGAGATGCAATAACAACAAGAGAGGTCTCTTCGGCTGTAATGATGTCGTTGTAGGAAAGAAGTGGCGAGTAGACGTTTTCAATCGTGTACGTCCATAGATCAGGATACGACGTAGACATCTGGTTTTCAACTCTCTTACTGATTTTCGTGTAAACTTTATCCCAATATTTCTTCCCACGACGTTGAATAGCCATGTAATCATCCCAATTTTCAACCTTTTCTCTGTTCAACTGATTTTGCCGACTCCTTAATAGAACCGGGGTATGATCTTTCAATTGCATCATTGAATTAATGCATTTAGGTAATCCTGACAATGCAGCAGTCTTTAAAATACTTTCCCTAAATTTATCTGTGATTCGGAAAAGCTCGTCAGAATCTTCTTCTTTCACTTGATATGGATTAAAATTCAAGTCTTCACCCGTGTCTTTTATGGCCTTAAATTTTCGTAGAATGGAGTCGACTTTTTGGTAAAGTAAGTCATTCGATTGTTCCTTAGCATAGAGAGTATGTAGAGCATAATGATACAATCTAGGAATTTCCTGTGGACGATTGCATACCGTAAGTGTAACTGTTGTAATCAAATACCAACAATCGCTAAGTTTATCCCATGTGGCAAGTTTGTGAAGCCTCTGTGCAGTTAAAATCGGTGACATGAATAGTTCAGCAAGGAACAAGGCAAAACTCACTTGAGCAAAACCAATTAGTTTTTAAGGAATTTGATTTGGTATTAATATTGGACGTAAATTTGCATAATAAGGCTCAACGATAAAATTTCGCTTTCCACGAGTCTTAAATGTAGAAACCAGTTACCCTACCAGAAGGCTGGTTGGTGACAAACGTACGACGGTCCGCATGGACTGACCAATCATCCATTATATCGTGTCAGAATACTGGAAGAAATCTATATAAGAGGCCGTATTCGCCACCTGTTGAACTCGTGGTGAAGGGTAATATTAGAGATATCAAACGATAATACTAAATTGACCAAGTCAAATACAAACATTATATATTATGAATAGCGACAACAAAAACTCGAAACTTAACATTAAATCTGAAAGTTTCCAAATTCGGACATTAATACATGCATAATCTTAGTATAAATCTTAGCGGACATTACGGATTGATATCTTTCCACATTTTGACAAATATCTAAGCAGATTGCAGTTCAGGGACAAGATTGAGCACATGTCCGGTTTTATAGTATTGTTGGATATTTTCAACTACCAATTCCTCCATAGATTTGATAGTTTCTAATGTAGCCGCACCCATGTGAGGGAGTGAGACAACATTAGGCATTGCCACAATCTCCTTGTCTACATATGGCTCATTCTCCCAAACGTCAGCTCCGTAGCTGAATATCTTACCACTTTTCAATCCCTCTTTAATCGCAGATTCATCTACAACTGGCCCTCTTGATGTATTCACAATTACAACATTATGTTTCATTTTCTTAATAAGTTCCTTATTGATAATGTGTCTGGTATTAGCATTCAATGGAATATTTATTGAAATGATGTCACTCTCTGCACAGAGTTGTTCAATACTGGAACAATATTCGCAGTTACGTTCTTCTTCTAATGATAACCTTGATCTGTTGTAATATACAATCTTCTTCAAACCAAAACCAGACAATCTATCTCTAACAGTTTTTCCTATACCACCCATCCCCAAAATACCTACAGTTTTACCTTGTATGGAATATCCGATTGGCGTACCACCAGCCATATCGTTTTCTTCCCATTTCCCCTTCATCATGTTATCATGACCAATTTGAAAGTTTCTAGTAGCGCTTAAAATTAAGAAAACATTAGTATCAGCTGTTGCGTTACTAACTTTATTAGGAACATTCGACACCTCAATATTGAAATCTTTGCATGCTAGAACATCAATTTGATCATAGCCTGCACCACAATGTGCAATACACCTTGTTTTAGTATGAGTTGCTAACAGATCAATAATTTCTCGATCGAACAAACCAGTCTCTTTCACACATTGGAAAGTATGTGAAATAGCATCAACATCACTGAACTTGTCGTTTTTGATTTCATCAATAAACTCAGATCTATTCTTGGCGGCTGATTTCACGATGCGTATATTTGAATTGTTAGCTTCAAGGTTCTTCCATGCATCATGGGCATATCTAATAGGTTCAAGCAACAATATTGTGAAGTTTTTGTCTTTATGAGTATATGTCATTTTGCTTAAAATTCAAACATAGAATTAAAATATGCTTCAAAATGTTGGTAAATTGCCAAGAGCTGCTCTTTTGAAACGTTTCCCTTTGGTATATGGTAACACATACCTTGTCTAAACAGATCTTATAAACTCAGTAAGAAAATCGAGACGTGTTGTGCGCACATACTACTCGAAATTCTATTGTTCGGGAAACTTCAAGCATGTCTCCGAGCTGTACATAAAGATTACTTAGGTTAGCCTACTTAGGACTTGGGCTGAGGTTCAATCAAACTTCACATGACTCAATTCTGGGACCATACTCAACACTTTACCAGTTTCGTAGTAATGGATAATGTTTTGAACAACGTGTTCTTCCATACCTTGCATGGTTTCGTATGTATGTGTTCCCATATGTGGAAGTACAGTTACGTTGGGCATTGTAATTAGCTCCATGTCAATATCTGGTTCATTTTCCCAAACATCAGAACCAAATGAGCCAACTTTCCCACTATTTAAAGCTTCTTTCAGATCTGTTTCGTTGACGATGGGACCTCTTGCAGTATTTACAATAGTTACACCATCTCTCATTTGGGAAAATGCTTCTGCATTCACACTGTGTTTAGTATGCTCATTTAAAGGAATGCTAATGCAGATGATATCTGCCTCTTTGTAAAGTTCTTCCTTTGTTTCACAATAAATAGCTCCCTTTTCAAGGTCAGCCGAAAGTGGCTTCCTATTGTGATACAGAATCTTGGAAAAACCATAAGGTAATAGTCTATCCCGAATAGTCCTACCAATACCACCCATTCCCAAAATACCAAGAACTTTACCTTCTGGATCATGCCCATAAGGTGTACCGCCACACTTACCATTTGATTTCCATAAGCCTTTCTTCATCTTTTCAGCACCTAGTTGAAAGTTCCGCATTGCTCCTAGCAAAAGATACACAGCTGTGTCCGCTGTGGCATTATCTACCACATTTGGAACATTAGAAAGTTGAATCCCCAACTTTCCACAAGCAATTGCATCAACTTGATCGTAACCAGCTCCACAGTGAGAAATGGCTTTAACTTGTGTATGTTCTTTAACCAACTTGAGAAGAAACTCATCGAAAATTCCTGTTCTTTGCGCACTTTCAAATGTTCTTGCAATATAATCCGCTGATTGAAGTTTTCCTGAAGTCAATTCCTTGATAAAGTCGTCTCTATTATTTGCACTAGTTTCTAAAATTTCTATATTGTACTTTGTACTTAGTTCTTCCCAGGATCTGTGTGCAAAACGAATTGGTCCTAAATTCAAAACTTTTAGAGGATTATGAGGCGTGTAGTGTAAAGCTTGTCTGGAAGTCATTTGGATAATAAATCGATAACAAGCACTGTCCAAGTAATTGTCATCGCAAGATTCATGAGATAAAGCTTACTGGGCTGGAGATTGCAGAGATCTCAGAGATCAATCTGCGCCTTTCGCGCCAAAACAAAATTTCAACTCACATCAAAGTAAAAAACCGTTGATCGAGGGAGAAAGTAATCAGTACTGAATAATGTTGGTCTGACAAGTTAACTCAAACAAAAACCGTCATTGAAGAAAATATGGACAGTACGGTATCAGAGGAATCCGTGAATTTCAAATCTTCACGTCTAGGCACGAAAGAGTACTGGGAGAGCTTTTACCAGCTTGAGCATCACAACTTTAAAACAAACGAAGCTGATACTGGGGAATGTTGGTTTCAAGAATCAGATGCTGAAACTAAAATGTGTGATTTTATCTTTGAAGAATTGCAGCATCTGAAAAACCCTAACGTATGCGATGTTGGAACAGGTAATGGCCATCTTTTGTTTCAACTTCTTGAAGAAGGTTTCGAAGGTGATATGGTGGGAATTGATTATAGTGAAACAAGTGTTCAATTTGCTAGAGATATAGCACTAAAAAAAAATTACCAAGTCAAGTTTGAACGTTCTGATATTCTACAAGCAAATGATTCTTTCATATCTCAAAATAATGAAGCCTTTGATTTGGTTTTAGATAAAGGTACTTTGGATGCGATTGCACTCAGTAGTGAAAAATACGAAAATGGACTTACAGGGTTTCAAATTTATCCCCATAATGTTTCCAAGTTGATAAGTCGAGGCGGTATTTTGTTGTTAACGTCTTGCAATTTCACTCAAGATGAGATATACAAGCACTTCACTAATTCAGGAAAGTTCAAATTCTTCGGAAAGGTAGATTATCCAACATTAGAATTCGGAGGTGCGAAAGGATCTACCATCTGTACTGTAGCATTTGAAAAGTTATAAAAATCACTAGAATAAATTGTGTTAGTGAATCAACCGTATTTAAAAAGTTACTGTGGTATTTGCTTTTCTATTGTTTCAAATAATTTTTGGGCATTATCTGTTTGTCCAACTTTGACCGCATACTGGATCGGTTTGCCATCTTCAATCATTTGAAGCCTTATGAACTTATCTGCGCTGAGCGAGGATGGAATACCTTTCAACACTTTAAAGCCTTTAACAATAGGAACATTTAATATCAATTTTAAATTTCCATTTTGTCTCATAACAATCCGGGAAGTATATAATTCTGAAACACTTTCCTTGAATTTGTTTACCTTTATTATACCAAAACCTCTTTCTTTCCATCCCATCTTTGGATCTGCTAAATCTATTTGATACACCTTAGCCTTTATTTGAAATAAAGTTTCCTCATTCTCTTCACCTGACTTAACCTCTTGCTTTTCCAAATCTACTTTTTTGTAAACATCTTTCGCAGTCGTACCTCCCGCTATGTCATCGTCTTTAGTCGACTGTGCAGACTTTGGTTTCAAGTCATCGAAAACTGACTTTTTAGATATTGCAGCCTGAAACGCATTACCAAACGTTGAACCCATTCCAAATACAGGTTTTGTAGTTACATTAGTCTCGCATTTACTGGCATCTTTCAAGTCTGTCTGCTTCTCTAAGGGCGCCTCATCTTTCTTTACATCACTAACATCTAGATCTTCTTTCTTTTTTTCGAACATCTTGAAACCTGTCATATTTCCAAATTTTGTAGTAGATCCGAATACAAATCCCATTTTAGGTTTTTGTGTTGCATCTTGTTGGTTTTTATCCATCAAACAATCTTTGGAAAGGTCAACCTGTTCTTGAGTATCAACTACGTTATCTTCGTCAACTTCGTCCTTTGCATTCTCTCCTTTATCCGAGATTTTATGTGCATCGTTTTCATTTTGTGGAGAAAGTAACGAAGAAGCATCAGTTTTAGCTATCTTTGTCTCTGCTTCTCCAACTTTTAATGATGTCCCATCTTCATTAGAGTCTTCAAGCTTCCTCTTTTTTGAATTTGCGGAGTCGATTGATGCCATTGAGTATTCTGACTACTCAAAGATAGAAAGATTCAGCACTTATGCATGCGGCATTTGAAGTACTGCATACAAAATTCCATAGTTTCCAAATCTTCCGTGCACCTCTAAAAAACGCGCCGGCGAACGTTCTCATCTGAAGGATTTGTTTGTTTACATCTCATATCTTTTTCATTATTTTCTTTAACTTTAGCTTTTTAGTCACATCAAGCCCATACATATATATTATATATACTATGGATGTTCACCTTGTTCTCAAAAAAGACCCATCTGAAGGTGAGTCCCCTAATTTTGTCAGGTTCGGAGAGAACAAAATTGGCTTTTCCAAGTTTCAGACACAATTTGAGTTCAAGACTGTCTCTCTCCAGGATGACGATATTTTCAGTAAGGTTGCAAGTCCTTTGATTGAAAATAAATTTTTAAAAGATCAAGATGTTCTATTATTAACTCTAGGTCCAACAAACTCGGGAAAAAGTCATATTTTATACAACAAGGATGATTCTATAGTCGATCAGTCCTTAAAAGCAATTTTCAATGATCCGGAGACTTATTCGGGTAATTTGGAAATGATTCAAAAGTTTTATCCTGATATGGTGGATTGTAGGCAACTGGATGGAGCGCCCAACTCTTTGACCTTTTTCTCCGTTTCAATGTTTGAACTTTACAACGATAATGTTATTGATTTGCTCAACAAAAGTCCAAAGAAGCTAAAAGGATGTTGTGATATTATAACTGATTCAGTAGATCATAAACTGAGCCCTAAAAATATTTCCAAGGTTTTAATCAACTCTTATACATCGGCGCACCAGTTAATATACGAAGGATATAGCAAACGCAAGACATGTCCAACATTTGCAAACAGCTTGTCTTCTAGGTCTCATTGCTTTATCTTTCTGAATATTCATAAGTTGCATTCCAATTCTTTGAATACTACAAGATTTACAATTGTCGATTTGGCAGGCCTTGAAAGATCTAAATCATCACGTACTTCAGGTCAGACATTACGGGAAGCCAGTCATACAAATGGATCATTAACTGAGCTTGGGCGTTGTTTAGAGCTAATTTCTATGAATCAATTCCATAGAACATGCCTGAGAACCAATAAACTTACAAGGCTGGTACTTAACGATTTTGTGAAGAATCAAAATCGTGTAAGCATAATAACTACCCTTGACCCGTTTGGTGAGGCGGGACTGATCCTTCAAACTTTGAGATATATTGATCCAATCAAACATCAGATTCTTCAAAGACGGTCACTGATTGCTAATAAAACACGTCACACATTATCCCCGACAACTCCTAATTTGTTAATGACTGCTGAAGTTGAAAAGTTGAGGAAAAGTCAGAAAACCCTGAAAGAAAAGATAAATCTTCTAGAAAGCTGCATTTTAGAGACCGAAAATCGTGTTAGAACAGATATGTTCAATGAGAATGAGAGGAATATTGCCGAACTGATTATCAAACATAGGGAAGAGATTGATAAGCTCAACGAACTCCACCTTTCACAAACAGATCAAAAGCTTCAGGATCAAGCTGTCTCCTTTAATGAAACTTTATCAGAGTTGAAAGCTGAGCTCAAACTCAAATCGGATGCATTACACTCTTCTGAAATGCGATTGCAGGAAATCGAGTCGGAGCTTCAAGAGATTACACATTGCTACGATTCACTGTGTACATCAACGAATGAAAAGCAAAATTCAAAACAAGCGGAATATATGAAGCTTCAACAACGACTCGAAGATACTACTATTCAAAATGAAGCCCTGAAAATAGAACTCAATACCTTACAGCTTGATATCAACGATGCGGAAAGCTCACACGAAAAAGTTGTTCAAAATTTGAAAGAGGAACATCTTCAAAATATGAAGTTTCTTCAGCTTGAGCTGAACCAATCCAATAGTAATAACCAGGATTTGGAGAAAAAAATTACATCTATAACAAAAATTATTGAAGAAAAGAACCGCGAGCTCAAAGAAGTTACAGAGTTCTATGAAAAATCAAAGACTTCCTTAGCTCTTTTTGAAGAATCGTCAAAACAAACTCTTGAAAAAAACAGAAATGAATTCAAATTAATAAAGGAAAAGCTTGAAGGTGAGCTCGAGAGGTCTTTGCAGCAGCTGGCTGATACAAGAAAAGAATATGATACCAGTTGTGCACAATTGAGGTTGGATTTGGATAAGCTAAAAAATCAGTTGAAAATGAAAGAAATGGAATCTGAAAAGACTAGTGAAACGCTAACCTCAAAATTAGAGTTGCTAAGTTTGGAGTTACGTAAAACTCATGATGAAAAGTTACGTCTTGAATGTGAGATTAATACTCTGAGTAATAAAATGGAGACAACCTCTAATGAGCTAAATAGCCTGATTGCCTCAAAAGATGATGAAATTAAATTATTGAAAAAGATTGCCCAACAAAGGACTGTTGATACTGAAAATTCAATTAGACTTCTCAAAATAGAAAATGAAAAACTTCAGAGACGGTTTGAAGATGCTACAAAAGAACTTGAAAATCTTCAACAGAGTTTATCGTTAAGAGAGAATCAAATTGCTTCATTACGAGCGGAGCTTAAAAATAATAATTCGATTCAAAGTATCGGCGATGTCAGTACTCAAAAAGTTCTGGAACTCGAGCAACGGCTGAAGCTTGAAACTGAGACAAATACGCTACTCAGTGAAAAGATAAGAACGCTTGAACAATCCGCTGACCTTGAACTGAAAGAACAAACCCATAAAGATCTTTTGTTGCAAAATAGTAAAGAGGAGCTTGAATCTTCACTGAAAAATAAAGAGAAATCAATGCAAGAACTAGTTGATACTAAAAATAAAGCAAACCAAATGTCCACAGAGATTCAGCAATTAAAGGCTACCATGTTCGAAGAAACTTCGAAGCTTCAAAGAATCACAACAAAGTATGCGTCACTGAAATCCAAGAGTGCAGAGATTGCAAATAAAATAGTATCTGTGGAACAAGAAAACTTTAAACTCAAAGATGAACTGAGTAGCAAAGATAAAAAGCTTTCAGATGCTGAAGATAAAATAACTGAACTCGTATCAACTTTAGAGACCCTAAAGAAACATAATTCGAAGACATTGAACCCTAATTCGGCTGTTGTTACAAAGACTCCACAGTCAGAAAATAGACTGCGTAAGTCTCTAAGTATACTGGATACAGATCCTTTGGATGATGTAGGGCTGCCATTGATGCTCTCCTCACCAATAAAGCCTCCTTCGTTTCACATTCATAGTGACATCCCCGAAAAGGAGAATACAATTACATTACCTGTAGTCGATAAGAAAAAGAAAAACAGCTTTAAAAAGTCGTCGAAGAAAGACAAAATTTACCAGAATACGGAAATGCAAGAAAAGAAACTAGTTGAGTCATTAACAACACCTAAAGTGGAGAGAAAAAGATTTAAGGCATTGACAAATTCCAAATTATCCGATCTTAACAAGCTGAACTTACAATCAGAGGTTGCCAATGGGGATAAATTATCGAAGAGAAGGAAATCTTCGTCGCCGCTTAAGTCTGGTAAAAAAAAATTGAGGAAGAGTTTAGGTCCAAGCGATTCAATGGAACTTTTGAACTGAAACAAATGTATATTATAAGTACATCTGGTTTATAGAATTACTGATTCGGAAATTTACTATGCAAACTAACTATTCACGTAAGTACACGTTTGTACAAAACGTTGACGTTATACTGCCGACCTGACGAAGATGTCAAGCACTTTTATTCATCCGAATCTATATAGGAAAAGTCACTGATAACTCAAAGGGGCGAGCAGAAACATACCTTTTATCAAGTATTAGGATGAAGGAATTAGAGAACAGCTTGTTAGGCATTAAGTAGTCTTGAGAATGTATTTAATCGATAATATACTTTTCATGGTTTATATGAGTAACTGTTTTATATACTCGTTAAGAAATTAATAAAATTTAGCATAAAACTTCTCTGGGTGACTTCCATCTTGTTTTAACCTGATTCCAAACATACCTTTCAACTCCGAAAGCAGCAAAGCTAACAAATTTTTTTTGGATGCTACCAGCCACAGCATCGTGGTTAAACTTCATGATCGCTTAATTTCTACAAATCGGGAATTTTTGTCGCTTATTTTTCCAAAATACAAAATGGACTAAATGAAAGTATACGTTGTCTTCAGTGGCTCTTTTTCCATATTCGAAGCATCACGGCATGGCTCGAACAAATAAGAGGTCTTTTGATGGCTGCATAACATGCCGGAATAGAAAGGTAAAGTGTGGAAAGGAACGTCCAAAATGTGTGAGATGCGTCAAAGCAAAGTTGGAGTGTCGTGGATATGGATTTACTCTGAAGTTCAAAGATACAATGATTGTTGATAGTAATGGCGAGCTTACTACAATCAACCTGTTTGGCGATAACTCTACTGATGATAGGGCTAAACGACAGCGTCTGGAATTGATGCATTTTCCATCAACACATTATTACAGTACATTCGATGAAGTTGATCAGAAATTGAATGTGGTTGAAGCATTAGAAATTCGCCCAACTTACACAGGGATAGGGCCTTTTGGAAAGTTCAAAATTGAGAAATCTTCAACTATCAAGAAAGAAAAAAAAGAAAGTAAAAGTCAGGTAATACAACGAAATACGGTTTTACCATCGTTTTCTTCGATTGCTTCATTGAAAATCACCCCAGATCTTAAGAAAACAGAAAAATCTAGAATTCAAAGTTTACCTTTAGCTCCTGTTCTTGAAATGAATTATCAGAGGAAACAGTTGCAACGAAACTATGACAATATCAGCACTTCAGTTTTTAATGGAGCGGCAATTCCCACCATTGGAAGTTCGATCTTTTCAAATAATACTGACGATAGCATTGTTACATCTCTCTGGATACATCCTAGACTAGAAATTGATGCAATACTGACTTATCAAGCATTGGTAGGAAATGCTAATGTTGTTAAACAACAGTGGGATGTGATTAAAAAAGTGATATTTTCAGAGTTGTATGGGACTGTAGGAGATTTGAAAAATAGAATAGTGGACAAAATGAATCTTTCATTGTCCGACAAGGAGAAACAAACCAAAAAGTTTGTTTATGAAGTTTTCAGAGCTTTGAACGATGATATACAAGACACAATGAGAATTGCTTCATTTACCTCACTTCTTCGATCCCAAAGAGTTCAAGAGCTTGTTCGCCTGTTTGTTAAAACTCAGCCTAATCTCATGCATTTAAGCTTTGATGGCGGTGCCTTTGATACAATAGTTATTCCCTTGCTATATAGGATTGTCGGTGAACTTCTTGTGTTTGAATGCTCTGTGGGGCTTCCTGGTGATTGGGTTGGAACAGTAACTAAGAACGGAATTGAGTTTCGTAATTACTGTGATATATTGAAAAGAACGTATTGTATGGTTGCACTATCATTGACTGCATTTTCACAATATAAGGTTTTATTCAATGAATTTGGTATCTATGATGAATCACTGAAACTTTTTCGTTGCTATATTGCATTTAGGGAGATGTCATTGGTAAATCTTGGGACACTGATTACTCCGTTACTCGATAGTCAGCTTTTAAACTCATACACCTATAAAATTAAGAACTTCGAACTACTAGAAAGAATTATCAAAGTGGGCCTTTTGAAAGAGTTGGTATTGACATTGATTTTATCAATTTATCAGGACTCTAGTCTTGACATCATATGCAACTACGCACTTCTACATCATGTACTCAGAGGAATACAAGAATATTGTAAAAAAATAGGTCACACTGAGGAACAAATCGATGAAATATGGGAGTGGTTCAGATACCTAGATGCATTTTACAAATCATACTCAAAAATAGATCTTGAAAATTACATTATTGATGAGGAGGGCTTTGAAGATGTAAAATCAGATTATAATTTGATCCAAGAGTTTCAATTCAATGACTACTTCAATAATGCAGAATTTAACAAAATTGAGATTCAAGCTGTTTCTTCACCAGACGATAAAAGCAGTAGTAGTTTCAGTGAAGATGATGCAGATGCAGATGATGCAGATGCAGATGATGCAGATGCAGATGATGCAGATGCAGATGATGAAGAAACCATACCATTGATGCTACCTCCAAGATTGGCAAAACGACCTAACATTGAGGACAAACCACCTAGAAAATTCAATGTTCGTTTTCATTTTTCAGAAACAGATTGTGGAAGTGATGACGAGCTTGAAGATGAATTATTGGACGAAAGTAATTTGGTCAAAGATTCCAGTGCATCTAAGGTAGTAAATGGTGCTGAAAAGAACCAACAAATTAAAGATTCCATAGCTGCTTCGGGGACCATGTCATTGAAAGATAGGGAGCAAATTTCAAACAATGTGGGAAAGATAAAAGTTCTTCACCCATCATCTATAACATACCGAAACAGTGAGAGTAGACCCTCATTGATTGAGCTTAGTTTTGGTATGCCTTTATCACTTCTAGAACTAATGGAACGAACTGTCCGGCTTACTGATCATAAGAATTGGTGTTTACGAAAAAAGATATTTGCAAGAAATTTCCCTAAGTTTTGCTGTGATCTTGAAGAAGATTTATTATCTTGGAAATTGGAGTGGGATCTATATAAAGAACGTTCATCTGAAGTTGAAAATTTACAATTTCATAGTTTGTTTCACAAGGCGTTGTATCATTTGGCTGTTGCGTTCTATAACACCTTGCTGATGTTTTTCTATCGACTAATAAAAGAAAGTGACCCTGTTTTACTTCAAAACCATGTATCGACTACTGTTAAACATTTAGAAGAATTACGCAGGTTATCTCTACGCAGTGATTTTTTGAAAGATCTAAGAATTTCGCCACCTTTTTGGTGTTTTATGATTTCTGGCTCAGATGCTACGACTCCTCAATTGCAACATAGATATGACGAACTGGGAAGAAAATGGTTTGTAGCCGGAAATAAATGGATTGGGAAACAAGTGATGATGGAAGTTTGGAGAAATCGTGAAGAAGCAGAAAAAAGCGAAGATCAGGAAGCAATTTCATGGTTGGATCTTGTTAAAGATTGGGAAATTTCAGGGTTCAATTAGTTTAACGTTTATATATATAAAGTCCTTCTAAAACAACATCAAAAACTAAATACCAGCCTAAAAAATGAAGGAAGCGAGGTTCGAACTCGCGCGGACATACGCCCAACAGATCTTAAGTCTGCCGCCTTAGACCACTCGGCCATCCCTCCAAAGCAAAAAAACAAACGCCTTGCGCATTTATACTCTAGCAAATAAATGCCCTATTCTATTAATGTCTAAAACCCAATTAAATTTTTATTTTTGTAAATGGTTGTATAGTGTAGTGGTTATCACTCTCGGTTTTGATCCGAGCAACCCCAGTTCGAATCCGGGTACGACCTTTTTTTAAACAGTGTCTATATTTTTTTTAAAAGTTTGTGTACTACATGTTTGTTGAGGGTAAATTTTAATCAAGCATTTTATTGTTAGTTTCTTTTCATTTGATGCAAGAATACAGTTCAATCGGATAAATAAGTTTAATGGGTAAAATAAATCAGCCGAATACTCAAATCAGACTTACCAATGTTTCATTGGTGCGATTGAAGAAAGGTAAAAAAAGGTTTGAAGTAGCATGTTATCAGAACAAAGTTCAAGATTTCAGATCAGGGGTAGAAAAAAACCTTGATGATGTTTTACAAATACCACAAGTTTTTACAAATGTGTCAAAGGGACAAGTTGCAGCAACTGAAGATTTGAAAGCAGCATTTAACACCACCAATATTGATGATATTGTTCTTGAAATTATCAAAAAAGGTGAAATTCAATTAAACGAAAAGGAAAGAGGTGTTCAGAATGAGAAGCTTCATAATGAAATCTTGAATATTATTTCTGCGAGATGTATAAATCCTAAAAGTAAAAAACGATATCCTCCAACAATGATTGATAAAGCACTTAAAGAATTGAAGTTTAACTTTGTTACTGCAAGGAGTGCCAAATCAAAAGCTCTAGAAGCCATTAAACTTTTAGTTGAGAAGCAGGTAATTCCAATTGCAAGGGCCAAAATGAGAGTCAAAGTTATCATTCCTAATAAAACATATAAATCAATAAAAAATGATTTTCAAAATAGCTTTGTATCTGGGCTTGAATCTGAAGATATTGATTCAGACATAGCTGAAGTTGTATTCCTAGTTGAACCCGAGAATTATAAATTTTTGGTTGAACATATCAAGAAGCTGAAAGGTGAGATAGAACTTATTGATGCTGCTGTTATTCAAGAAGGAGAAATCAAACTTTGACTCTTTCTAGATTAATACTTTTTTGTACTAAAAAGTTTGTATTAGCATAGACATTAAATATATGCAAGTTGTATCGGTTTGAAAATACGTGTAAATTATATTTCATAAATGACCAGATCTAATTTGTGTTGCAAAACAACTGATTTGCGATCTTGTATGAATTTTCTGTGGACTCTATTAAGCCTTAATCACAAATCAAACTTTTCTTGATTACAAAAACTATTGCAAATGAACTCCAATTTCAAGACAAATATCAAAGAATCGAATCTAATTATTCCTGATGACAATGGTATTGATCGTTTACTGACCTGCACTATTCTTGAGTTTGAAGACAAGATTATAATTCATCTCGCCATGGATGGTAAGACTGATTTGTCATATGATTTACAAATTCCTTCATTAGAGGATTTGAAAAGACCACAAAGATTTTATGATTACGAAGATGGTGAAATTCCTTCAAATAATGTTGAAGAAGAACCTCAACTAAGTTGTAATATATCACCAACATTACTGATCGGTGCTGGAAACAGTTTGAAAACACAGGTTTTAGCCTCGCAAATAGGACACGTGATGAGTCAATATACAACCAAAAATATACTTTTGAATATGAGCGGTATGATGTTTAGAAGGCCTTTAGAGAGTGAACAATATCATCCAAATGATTCTACTGTGGTGAAACAAGCAATACATGTTATCGTTGACGCGTACACTGGCGAATGATTGACACACCACCACAACAAGCAGCAATTCAGTCGCTCTGAGTCAACAACATGTTAATTTGCAATTTAACTTCGCGACTGAATTTCCAGCTTGCCAATAATTTTTTAGCTGGCGGTAACACTACCATTTCTCTCCACATCATGTGAAAAAAGATAAAATTTCAGTAAAATAGATCTGTGACAAGATCATTTTTTAACTTTGTAGGTTCTTCTATGTAATTCTTGGAAGATGTATAGGAAGGATCAAATAGACAAGGAGCTATCTGCCAAAATCAAGTCTATGGAACTTGATGGTGGTTACAACCAAGAACAGGAAGAAGGAGGGGCCAATGGTACAATCGAAACTCATCAGCCAGCTCCAAAGAAGGAACCATGGTACAAAAAGTTAGCAGATGTTCCACTCAATACTAGACCAGCATCCCCATACACACTAAATCCACCTATTGACTCAGATGGTTTATCTTGGCCAAGTTTAGGCGCACGTGAACGTTTAGAGTCCAGTAATGAAGAATCCAGTAGTAGAGAATCAAGAATTGCGGAAGCAGTTAAGACGATTTTAACCGAATTAGGTGAAGATCCAAACAGAGAAGGTTTACTGGAAACGCCAGAACGTTATGCAAGAGCTATGTTATTTTTCACTAAAGGTTACGAAGATAATATTAAGGATGTTATTAAAAGAGCTGTTTTTGAAGAAGATCATGATGAAATGGTTATTGTCAAAGACATTGAAATTTATTCACTTTGTGAACATCATTTAGTTCCATTTTTTGGCAAATGTCATATTGCATATATTCCAAATAAAAAGGTTCTTGGTTTGAGTAAGTTAGCTAGATTAGCTGAAATGTATGCTCGAAGATTTCAAGTTCAAGAAAGACTTACTAAACAGATTGCAATTGCCCTAAGTGAAATTTTACAACCAAGAGGTGTTGCAGTTGTTATTGAAGCTACTCATATGTGCATGGTTAGCAGAGGAGTTCAAAAATCTGGCGCTATAACTTCAACGAGTTGTATGTTGGGTTGCTTTAGAGCTCAACAAAAAACAAGAGATGAGTTTTTAACCTTACTGGGCAGAAGATAAAACTGCAGGATTTGTACAATAACAATTGTAATTTGTGTGACCTTAACTTTATTAACTTAAGCCTTTTATAAACATCAACAATTACTGGTTTAATTTTCCCAATGATTATTTTATAGAAAGTTGATAAACATGTTTTATAAAAATTGAATAGATCATTTTTTTGATTTTGTAACACTCGATCCTATTGTAATATTAACTTTTGGTGGTACATTGAAACCAAAAGATTTTCCTACTTTAACCAAATCTAATTTGTCAACTTTATAAACAGTTTTTAAATGATGTGACGCATAAGCTTGTAAATATGCTCTATAACCATCTTTTGCAGCTTGATGTAACCAAAAATTGTTTTTAATCAAAAGTTCAAGTTGTGATTGAACATTTGCTATTTTATCTAAAGGAAATTCATATTCATTTAATGGAACTTTAGCAGCTTTTAAATATCTTAAAAATCCTAATTCTTGAGGTAGTAAAAACATCAAAGATTTACCTTTACCTGAATTACCTCTAGCTGTTCTACCAACTCTGTGAATATAGTCTCTTGGATCATCAGGTGGATCAAATTGAAGAATCCAATCAACTTCAGGAATATCCAAACCTCTTGCAGCAACATCTGTACATAATAAAATACCTTGTTTAGCATTGCAAAACTCAAAAAATGTAGATGTTCTCTTTTGTTGCTTTTGCTTACCGTGTAAATCTAAGACAGGTATATCAATATAATTTAATAATGCAGAATAATACTTCACACAATTACAAGATGAGAAAAACACAATGATTTTCTTTTTCTTTTTCAAATTTCTTTTCAAAAATGAGAAAAGCAACAAGAATCTCTTATCTGATTCACATGTCACATAACCTTGTTCTAAACCTTCAGCTGTTGAGAATTCTCTTTCTTCATGAACATTTATATAAACAGGTCTTCTCTTTAATGAAGCTCTGGCTAGATCTTCAACTTTCGTAGTTTGAGTTGCTGAAAATAACATTGATTGTCTATCTTCATTAGGTAAAATTTTGACTATTTGTTTCATTTCATCTTCAAAACCAATTTCAAGAATTCTATCAGCTTCATCCATAATAAGTGTTTTAAGATTTTTGAAGACAAAACCTTTTGTATTTTGTAAATGATCTAATAATCTACCTGGTGTAGCAATTAAAACATTTACACCTTTCATTAATTTTTCAGCTTCTTGTCTTCTATTAGCACCACCTATTACTATACCCAAAGTCTGTGAATGATTTGCCATAAGTTCTCTAGCGACACCAAAAATCTGCAATGCCAATTCTCTAGTTGGTGTGATCACGATTGCACCAGTACCATTTCTAGGCTTAAATTTTAAAGAATACAATAATTCGATAGCCGGAATAAGGAAAGCAAGGGTTTT
Organism: Pichia cactophila; assembly: GCA_030563965.1. Lineage (NCBI taxonomy): Eukaryota > Fungi > Ascomycota > Pichiomycetes > Pichiales > Pichiaceae > Pichia > Pichia cactophila. The sequence continues at coordinate 84,085 of JAJMKU010000018.1, forward strand.
ACCTGAACCTGTTTTTGCGGCACCTAAAACATCTTTACCTGCAAGTAAAGGTGGTATAGTACGTGCTTGAACTTCAGTCATTTTTGTGAAACCCATTGATTGAATAGCCTTCAGCGTTGGTGCAGATAACGACAAATCAGTAAAGTTTTGAGGAATAGCAGATAAGTCTAAATTGTTTTCGTTTTTGGTGTTCTCATTATTCTCTTCTGCCTCATTTTCATCATCATCATCATCTTCTTCTTCTTCTTCTTCTTCTTCTTCTTCTTCTTCTTCTTCTTCTTCTTCTTCTTCTTCGGCATTATCATCATCTTTATTTTCATCTTCATCATCTCTTTCTTTCTCCTCTACTTCATCTTCATCTTTGTCATCTTTTTCTAAAAGATCTTCAACATCATCATACTCATTATCTAGATCTTCAACCATTTTATCCATGTTTTCAGCATCAAAATCATCTTCAACATTTTCTACCTTCGATGAATGTTTAGAATTTATCGTGCTTTCTACTTTTTTACTATGTTTTTGTTTCTTCGATACAGCACCCTTTGGAGCTTTGTCTGCTGCTCTCTTTGAAGCCGATTTTGCCATTGCAGAGATTCGTGATGTGGAAAGAAGATGGTGACGTATTTAGACGTAGAATCTTTTTTGATAGATAGTGAAAAAAAAAAATTTCAGTTGAGCTAGCTAGAGTTCCAAAATATTGTAAGCGACGAACTGAACTAGGCCCCGGGGAGGGCCCAGGAAGGCTGGGGCTGCAGCTCGACGTACTGCACGCAGTCAGGTCCCTGCAATTTGCAATTTGCTTCTCGCCAAGTTTTGTCTTTGTTCTTTCTGGCTCTGTTTCCATTGATGTTCTTCTTCATTCATCCTTCATTTCTTCTCTCTCCCCTTTCTTTCTCTTTTTTTCTCTTTGCTCAACCAATTTTACTGCATCATTATCAATGTCTACCGCATCGTCCAAAGAATTTAGATTAGTCGTCGTTGGACCTCCTGTTGTTGGTAAATCTGCCCTTACTATAAGACTTACACAAAGTGAGTTTGCAAATGAATACGATCCTACTATCGAGGATTCTTATAGATATTATTGTACTGTCGATGGTACTCCAGCATCGTTGGATATTCTTGACACTGCAGGCCAAGAAGAATATTCTTCTATGAGAGATCTTTATATGAAAACAGGCGAAGGTTTCCTCTTAGTTTTCTCCCTTACAGATCGTCAAACATTTGAAGAAATTACTACCTTTTATAATCAAATTCAACGTGTTAAAGGTGAATCATTTCAATTTGTACCGATGATGCTTGTTGGTAACAAAAGTGATTTAATTAATGATAGACAAGTCTCACCAGAAGAGGCTATTCAAATGGCTAAACGATTTGATTGTGCATACATTGAAACATCTGCTAAAACAGGTGCTAATGTTAATGATGCATTTCATGGACTTTTGAAAATGATTATGAGGAATGGCGTTCTAGGTGTAGGTTTAGAAAATACCATATATCCTAGTGCTGAAGAAGAACGACAAGCACAATTACAAAGAGAGCATGAAGCTAGAAATCTGCAATCTTCACAACTCAATTCAAAAAATGAGCATTATACATCAAATCAAAACAACCTTATTGCTAAATCCATAAACGAAGGTTCTCAAAATGATAATACAAACGCTCTTGGTAATGATGTCAATCCAGATTCTGGAATTAAATCCTCAACTGCTGCTGCTGCTGCTGGTAATGGTACAGCATCTTCCATCAAAGACAATTCAAAATCAACTTCGAGTACAAAGATTGGTTCACAACCTGTCAATTCAAGCGCTGGCGCAAAAGATTCAAGTGGTGGTTGTTGCGTCATTGTATGAAATATTCAAACTTGCAAGATAGCTTAGCCAAAAGAGGCAATTATCTTTGTTACTAATAAGACAAAATCACTTTCAAAAGGAATATCAAAAAATCAATAGTATTCTAAATACTTTAACATCACACATTTTGTAACAATTCTATATCTTTAATTAATCTAATTTATATATTATTATCAATGTTAATTGGTGATTATACATAAATTTACATAATGATGCATCTATATTAATCAATGTGTAGTTGATTTTAAATAATCTAAATGATTTCTAACTTCAGCACAAACAGTTTCACTTGATATATCTTTATTGGCAAAATTGGCAAATTCTAGTTTATCCTCGCATAATAACTTTTCCATATTTTTCCAAGTTTCAAGTTCAAAATCATAACCAATTTCATCAATAAAATTTTCACCAAATAATCTGTTTCTTTGAGCATTAGTTTTTTCAATAATAATATCATCAATCATCATACTCCATGGATCAAGTTTAGGGAAATTAGCATGTAAAAAGGCAAAATGTGGTTTTTCATCAACTTCAATATCTTGACCTTTATATTTTTCCACTAATTCCCAGTCTTCCTTTGGATTATATTGACCCATTGCAGACCCAAAAAATTCACCATGACGAAATCTTCCTAATGCAGCTACATGTTTTTTAACAGTATAATATTCTTTACGTAATGCATGTGCTGCTGCAATGAATGTCTCTTTATCACCTTCACCTGCTGCACCTTGTGATAGAAGTGGATAATAATATTTTGGACCAAGTGAATTATAATAAAGTACAAGTAAAATTGTTTGTATATGTTCACGTTTATTAATTAGTAATTGACCAGATTCACTTGATGGATCAGGTAAAGTGTTTTTAAGTTGATGTAATAGGATTGTACCTTCTGGTGTTACAGGTTTAAACTTTTCACCATATTCAACGTATCCATAATCTCTCCTTTTTGAAGAATCAATTGGGAAATTGATAATATCATAATATGAAGGATGTGTTGTACGCTTCCAAAAATCTGGCCAAAGAACTAAACCTGATCCAATAAAAGGTTCTGATTCAAATAAATAATCTGGATTAACAAGTGGTGTATTATCAGCATCTAAAAGTAGTACATTTTCAAAACTTGATAATGCTAAGGCTAAACTTTTGTATTGATAACCTTTGAAATTATATGTATTTGCAATATTTTCACCAACTAATTTAGGTAGATAAATACATTTGGCATCATATAATGGGAAAATTTCTGAACAAATTTTCAGTTCATATTCTTCGAATTTAGGTATCAGTATTTCCACTGGTAGTTTTGATCCTAAATAACGTAAATTCATTATTGAAATTAATGCAAGCCAAGTGAATTGATTACCACCAACATAAACAACACCTGATGAATCTTTAGTATAAATATCATTTGGTAAATTTTTCGGTAGATGAGACAAAAATGATTCATGTTTCAATTTTAATTCAGCTCTATCAGTTTCAGAAATGATTAAATAATTAAGTAATTCATCATATGTAAAATAAGGTTGACTATCTTGGTCAACCATTTGAACATCACATTTTTCATTTTTATATTTATCCAATGCAGGTATATCTGGGGTATTTTGTGCAATAGCATTGAAAATTTTAGCAAAAAATTGTGTTCTTGAATTTAAGGTTAAATCAAGTTTAGCATCATCATGAATGAATTGCATTATGTTTCTCTTATCTTCATCCCAACCATTATGTTTAGAAGGATCAGTTTCATCTTCAAATAACTTTTTGTTTCCTTTAATTGATGTTACCCTTCCTATCCCAGATTTAATGGATTCATAATCTAAATTTTCAGAGTGGAAAGTGAATAAATATACTAGAGCTAGTAATATCACTACAACACTTGAAAGTTTTATAATGATAGATTTACGCGGCACTAGCATGTCTCACAAACAGTGATATGTAATTGTGTGATGAAATGATGCTATAATCACCGATTTGTGATGTGTGAAAAGTAGTTTGATATATAATTAATAATAGTACACCAACACAGTTGAACGCGTTTGCTGATCATCGATTAGCATATTATATTATATATGGCTGGCCTGGACCCAGATCGATCCTCGTGAAAAAATCATTTCGCGAAGCTTGAAAATGTTGCAATTTTTAGAAAATAACGAATTTGTTTGGTAATTGAACAGACTCAAATTATTGTGGAATACAAAATAAAAGGTATACATGTATAAATTTGTATACTATAAGGGGAATGTAAAGAGTATTTATAATTGTCAAAGTTTAGATGGAAGGTGGTGCATCAACTTTTTCTCTAGAAAAAGTTTCTGTTTCAGAAGTGGCAGCTTGTGCTTCCTTTTTCAGTTGTTCACCAAGTGAGTTGAAATCGGTTTCAATTTCTTCAGTAGATGGAATAACATTAGTTTTAACTGGTGCAGATGGGTGAACAGATGCAGAAGTGGTAGAAGCAGTAGACTTTTCAGGGACGACTGGTTCAGTTGATTCGACTGTGGTACCAGCGGTTCTAACAGGTAGTTTAGATTCAATCAATTTAAATAATGGATCTGCAACTTTTTTTGCTTTTTCAAGGTGTGGGCTAAGCTTTTGACAAGCACAATCTTTGAATTCAAGAGTTTTTGCTTGTGCAATTTTCACTCCCTTTTCAACATTTGCACCGATTAATTCCTTATTTGCAAGATAAATTGGTGGAGCAGCAAAAGCTAAAATAGTTGAAACAAATGCAATTGTCCATAAAGAGAATGTTGAAGTTAATTTGTACAAAAAGAATGAAGCAAAACCTGCTCTAACAGTACATTGAACAGAAGCAGCAGTATATAATTTTTGACCTTCTAATTCTACCTTTTTCAAAATAGTAACAGCATGTGGTGCATAAAATTCAGCCCAATTACCAATACAATTTTTAGTTGCTGGTTTAAATTGAGTAACAAAACCAGTACCGGTAATAACTTTACCTGCATATTCGGCAATAGCAGATCCAAGTAGAACAAAAGTAGAAATACGGAAAAATAATGCAGTAAGGTTAACATATTTGACCAAAAGGAGAGCAGAAAGAATTGAACCTAGAGTAATTGCAGACTTTCTTGGATCGGACCAAGTGAGTAAATTGTTGCTGTTCTTAGTAAGGCATTTGCCACCGCAGCAAACATTTGCGGTCTTTGCTTTTTCAGTATTTGAAGACATTGATTAATCTGTAATTGGGTATTGAAAGATGGGTCTCAAAAGGTAATATGTGGAGTCAAAGATGGGGACAGGGGTAGTGTCTTAAAGTAGTAGTTGAAGTGATTTGAAGACCAGCGGCGACTGCTGAGAGTGGACTGGGTGCTGTGCACGGGAGCCAGCGACAAAGCTCTCACGCGACAGAGTTCGCTGCTTACTAGGCAGAAAGTGAAAAGTTTGCAGGTAGATCTCGATCAGCTCGATCTAAGAAATTGGAAATTGTCAGCTGGTAGTGGTGGTGGTGGTTGGCGAGAAACTGAACTCCGTGATTGCCAGCAAGCGCATGTTTAGATCGCTGTTGCGTGTTCCTGTACCTGTCAGGAGTAGTCTCACTAATGTGTACAGGGTAACAGGTTGTTTGGGATTGATATTCACCTCAAAGCGACACTTTTTGCAGCAGAAACAACTACATATCGCTAGTGATGATCCGAGGTTCTTAAAGAGTGTAAAACCTAGTGAGAATTTTATCCAACCTGTTCCTGATGTTAACGATGAGATTGTTGTTGCTATGTCTTCCGGTGTAGATTCTTCGGTGTCTGCGCTAATGTATGCGTCTAAGTTCAAGAATGTGCGTGGAATATTTATGGCAAATTGGTCTCCAGATAAGGTGGTTAATGCAAATGCTAAATGTACAGTTGATGAAGATTGGTTACAGGTTAAGGAGATTTGCAATCAATTGGGTATATCTTGTGAAAGGGTTAATTTTGAAAAAGAATATTGGACTCAAGTTTTCGAACCTATGTTACAACAATATGAGAAAGGATTGACCCCAAATCCAGATATAGGATGTAATAAATATGTTAAGTTTGGTAAACTTGTTGAATATCTTGAATCGAAATTTACAAATGGAGAGAAATGGTGGCTAGTTACTGGGCATTATTGCAGGATTTTGAAAGATACAAGTACAGGTGATTCACATATTTTCAGAGCTGATTACAAAGGTAAAGATCAAAGTTATTATTTAACCAGTGTTGATAATAATCATTTGGACAGGCTTCTTATGCCAATGGGCCATTATAGTAAACCTGAAGTACGAAAAATTGCTAATGATTATAATTTATTGAGTAAAAATAAACCAGATTCTCAAGGATTGTGCTTTGTTTCTCAGGTTGGTAAATTTAAGGATTTTCTCAATGAATATATTCCTCCAAATCCTGGTAATATTGTAACTAGTGATGGTAAAATTTGGGGAAAACATAATGGATTATGGAGTGCAACTATTGGACAAAAGTCGGGAATAAGTATGCCACAAGGTGATCCAAAGTATAAAGGTGTTTGGCTTGTTAGTGGTAAAAATATTGAAAGAAATGAACTTGTGATTTCTAGAAAAGACGATAAAGATGCATTTTATAAAGATGAAATTAATGTGGATCTTTCATCATGGTACTGGATGGACCCAAAAATGGAATGGAATAATATCAAAACTGATGGATCAATCAACTGTCAAATTAGATCTTTACAAATCCCAAATATCGTGAAAAATATCAGCATTGATAGCGAAATAGCAACATTCACAATTGATGAAAAGATATTTGGAATTGCAGCTGGCCAAACTCTGGCACTTTATGATAATGATAAACTTTTAGGTTCGGGTATTATGTGTTAATATAGTTTTATAGAATTTTGTAATTAAAAGTTTGGGGAGCAAGATCATCGTGATATAAATTTACTCTTCTCAAACTGAAAAATAGCGTATTTCTCTAGTAATATTAGCATCCTTTTTACATTGACAATAAATTTCTTTTCAATACGTTCATACTCTTGCAAAACTAATTGCAAATTTAGCTGGGGCGTTGTAGTAACCGCTGAACGAAACCTTTCAAGTACAGCGTTATAATCAGTAAGTATACTTTCAGCTGTAGTTACCAAAGAGTTTAATTGGCTATAGTGTGCTAACACTATCGCTTTACGTTCTTCAAAATTCAGTTCACAACCTTCTTCACCTTCATAGCAACTACCATCTTTACAATCACAATCGCCTTCCTCACTGTTATCTCTCTCTACATACACATTGCATGCATTTAGAGATTCCTGGAGGCTCTGCACACGTGTACTTTCCTCCAGTGCGTTCCTGAACCCGTTCAAAACAGATACCAAACTGGTCCCATCGCCTGGGCAGTTATACAGCGTTGCCTCCAGTGCTTCTACCCGTTTCAACAGCAATCCCGACATGCTTCTCTTGTACACAGCTTCTAAAGCTTGTTCTGCGGAATCGTCTCTGCATTGTGTGGAGTGTGTGTGTGTATTATGTGTTACTGTGGGTTACGCAGCCCCGCCCGATTAAGAAACGTGACAGCGACGCGAAGTCGACGCGACGGTTGTTGATGCCGCTCAGGTGGCGTACAATGATACATCAAGACTTCTTTGGTGGTTGTATTCAGTTCTTTGTTTGGTTACAGAATAACAATAATCACACAAAATGGTATGTTTGACAGGGATACAAATCACAATGGCATTGGAAACCTTCAGTATAGAATCGCTACTAACCTAAACACTTTTACTTTCCTATAGTCTAGATCCGGGTACGTATCATTATCATAATAATTGAAACTAAATGACTTTAATAGGTAAATCTACCATTTAAACCATTTCAAAAAAGAAATACTAACATCAATTCTAATTTTATAGTGTTGCAGTTTCTGATGAAGCATTAAAGGCGTTCAATGACCTTAAGTTAGGTAAGAAATATAAATTCATTATTTACAAGTTAAACGACTCAAAGACTGAAATTGTCGTTGACAAAACTTCTACTGACGATTCTTATGATGCTTTTATTGAAGAATTCCCAGAAAATGACTGTAAATATGCAGTTTATGATTTTGAATATGAAATTTCTGCAGGTGAAGGTAAGAGATCTAAGATTGTCTTTTATCAATGGTCACCAGATACCGCAAATGTTAGAGCCAAGATGGTTTATGCTTCTTCTAAGGATGCACTTAGAAGAGCTTTGAATGGTGTATCTTCTGACATTCAAGGTACTGATTTTTCCGAAGTTGCTTACGAAGCTGTATTAGAAAAAGTCTCTAAAGGTGCAGGTTCCCATTAATTGTTTCTCAGTGTAAAACTATATAAATATACAAAACGTTGATACTCTGATAGAGGACATTGGCAATCTACATATTAATGATATTACAGCGTAATGTATCGGATTGGTTTATTGCAGCTTCCAAATTCAGTCACTATGAGACTATGCAATTGTAGATAAGTTTGAAAGCTGTTCCAAGAGCTTGAAGAATGCCATGTTATGACAGCATAAGTAAATAGTACAATTTCTATGCATATTAAAAGGTTACTACTCAACAATTCGGGCGCCGCGGAAGTTATGCATGTAAATCACGATGTATATATGCAGTCAACATCTAATCAAAACATCTCAGTTTAAAAAATTCACATTGACAGAAATTTTAGACATTAACATGCCAGAGATTGATGCAAAAGTAATTATAGTTGGTGCTGGTATTTCCGGTCTCAAAGCGGCAAAAGATTTGAATGAAAAAGGCGTTTCTACACTTGTTTTGGAAGCTAGAGACAGAATTGGTGGTAGAATTTATACTGACAGATCAACTACCCATCACTATGATTTTGGCGCTTCTTGGTTCCATGCAACAATGGAAAATCCTGTTTTTGATAAATTTGTAACTGAATGGTTTTCTAAAGACGCAACAGTATATGACGATGCAAACATTGGATTTGTTTTGAATACTCCAACAGGTGGATTACCACCAGGGGTTAACGTGCTTACAATTGTTGATGAAATGAAATATTTTGCAAGTCATTTGAATTCTGATACTTCTTTGCATAATTGTATTGTACAATTCCTTAAAAAAAGAGGACATCTTCTTACAAATGATGAAAAAAAATATGCAACTGCTATTTTCAAAGTTGCCGAACTGACAAGTAGTGTAAATTGGGATGCACTTAGTGCAAAATATGCCTATGGACCATTCTTAGGTAGGGATTCATTTAATACTATCGGTTATGATAAAGTCATTGAAAAAATTGTTGAAAATTATCCTTCCGAAAATATTAAATTAAACTCCGTAGTTAAGAGCATAGAAAAACTACCTGGTAATAAGGGTAATGATCTTGTCAAAGTTGAAACGAAGGATGAGAAAATTTATCACTCAAAATATGTTATTGTTACATTGCCATTGGGTGTTTTAAAATTGTCCGTACAAGATCCTTCAGCTGAAGGTGCAATTACTTTCAAACCATCATTACCAGAAGCTGTTGTTTCTGGTTTTGAGAAAACGCATGTTGCAACTTTTGCCAAAGTCATAGTAGAATATGAATCTCCATTTTGGCCTGCAAATGATAAATGGATGGTTTTGCAGACTCCTACAGATGATGATATTGACGTCACTAAAACGTTCGATATTAAAAAAATAAACGATTACGAAAGTGAAGTTAAAGCATTTGATTTCCCATGCTTAGTTTCGAATTTCAACGTAGTTAGAGGTGTTCCAGCTTTAATGTTCTTAATACCAAATCAACCTGCTTTACAAGTTGAAAGGGCAAAAGATCCAAAAACTTACGGTTACGAATTAGTAAAGCCTATTATTTCCAAACTTAGTGGAGTTGACATTAAACAACTACCTGAACCAAAACATATCTTTACTACAAGTTGGGGTACAGACCCTTACAGTAGAGGTGCAATTTCAACTTGTGCAGTTAATGATGATCTTGTAAACAATGCATTGATTGATGGTTTTGGTTCTATCCGTTTTGCGGGTGAACATCCGGTCGTTCAAGGTCATGCATGCGCTCATGGGGCATATATTAGTGGTGCTCGTGAGGCAGCTGTAATTCTTTCTAAGATTGGGGAACAATGATTTATGTTTATGCTAAAACACTTCTACTTTTTTATAATAACTAAAATTAGATGATAACTTTAGAGTTTTATTATGATTTTTCCGTATTAGGAAATGTAATGAGATTTACAATAATTTCGATTTCAAAAAACTGGAACGAACTCTTTGGGCACTTGACATGACACGTTAATTCGATCTAGTCTGATGCAACGCTTTGTTTTCAGTTTAGCTAGCTCTTGGTGTCCTTACAAATTCATTAAGCATTTAGTACAATTTGAATGAGTTTTGATATTAAAGAAGTATACGAATCTGCAGGCCAGGGGCATTTGTTCACATATTGGGATTCCCTTTCTCCGGAACAACAGTCTAAATTTATCAAACAACTAGAGAAGTTTCCGGATCCCGCAAAATTTATGCAGGATGTTAAAGATGCAGTTAAATTGTCAACTAATTTGATTAACAATAAAGAGTATACACAATTACCAGATACTTCTTTCAGTACAAAGATCTCTTCTGAACCCAAAACTATTCAAAGCTGGGAGACTGCCGGTTTAAAATTGATCAATGAAGGTAAGGTTGGTATAATACTTATGGCTGGTGGACAGGGAACAAGATTAGGTTCAAGCTTACCAAAAGGTTGTTACGATGTTGGTCTATTCTCTCATAAATCCCTTTTTCAGTTACAAATTGAAAGAATAATGAAATTAGAAATGATTGCTGATGGGAAATTATATTTGTACATAATGACCTCCGGTCCTACAAGACAAGCAACTGAGCATTTTTTTGAGAAACACAACTTCTTTGGATGGGTAAAGAATAGAATCATTTTTTTTGATCAAGGTACTTTGCCAGCAATTGATTTAAAGGGTGAAAAATTACTTCTAGGTGAAGATAAATGTTCCTTAATTGAAAGTCCTGATGGGAACGGTGGTTTGTATAAGGCATTGTTTGACCATAAAATACTTGAAGACTTTCTCGAAAAGGGGATAGAACATATTCATATGTACTGTGTTGACAATGTTCTAGTTAAAGTTGGTGATCCAATTTTTATTGGGTATTCTGTTTTGAATGATTTTGATGTAGCTACAAAAGTTGTGAGGAAGAATGAAGCTAATGAGAAAGTTGGTTTGATTGTTCTTGAAAAAACAGAATGCGTCCCATGTGTTATTGAGTATAGTGAAATTTCAAAGGAGCTGAGTGAAGCCAAAGATGAAAATGATCCTTCACTCTTAAAACTCAGAGCAGCAAATATTGTCAATCATTATTATAATGTTGAGTTTTTGCAAAAAATGATCCCTAAATGGATTAGTTCCAGATCATATCTACCCTACCATATTGCCAAAAAGAAAATTACATGTTTTGACCCACAGTCTGACATAATAGTCAAACCATCAGAACCAAATGGAATTAAAATGGAACAATTTATTTTTGATGTTTTTCCAAGCGTAAAATTGGAGAAACTCGGTTGTTTAGAAGTTGCAAGAGAAGATGAATTCAGTCCTGTAAAAAATGCACCAGGTGCTGCTGGTGACTCTCCTGAAATAGCTAGAGAAAATTGTTTAAAAAGATCTACAAAGTGGATTGTGGATAATGGTGGTATATTAGAGTCATCTGATGCTCTTGTTGAAGTTAGTCCATTGACAAGTTACGGGGGTGAAGGTCTTTCCATGGTGAAAGGAAAACTTTTCAAAAATTCTTTCATTATATGAATAGTTTCTTGCTACCCTTCCATTTCTTTTCCTTTCCTTTATAAATTTGCTAGTTACACACATATCATTATATTCAGCTGCAAAGCCGTCGAAACTCCTCATTACTATCTACAGTGGTAAAACACAGACCCCGTATTTCTTCCCGTTAATAACCTTTTTCCCAGTATACTCACTCTCCACCTCTGGACTAGACGGGTAAAGATCTTCAATTTACATAATCTGCCTGCTATATATATATAGCAAATCTCGATATTGTCCCCTGGTGATATTAAAAGGTGATTGATTGTTTACAATTTGCCGTACTATTTTCCTCGTCAGGCTGTGCCAGGAATTAATTCGTGGAGGAAATTGTGCTTTCGGATGATGGATGAGTTGACGCCTGTGCCATCCCACCCTCCGTGGCTGCTTTTAAACTGCTTCATGTCATTTTCTTTGCTTCCGTTTTACTCCTTACATCAATCAAAGGTCAATTGAGTACTAAAAGAATACTATGTTTTCTTCAAACGACCCAAATTCGCCTAACTTTGTTAGGAGACACAAGCGGACTATGACAGGATTCACACCAACGGAGATTAAGAATATTGATGCTTCAATTCCTGCGAAGTGTAGAAATGCTTGGGCAAATCATGCAACTAAACCTTTTACTAATGTGGATGAATTACAAACAGTTTTCATTAATCATGTTGAAACCACTTTGGCTAGATCCATGTATAACTGTGATAACTTGGCTGCATATCAAGCTTTATCAAGTTCTATAAGAGATAGACTCATTTTACAATGGAATAAAACTCAACAATTACATACAATTAAAGAAGCTAAACGTCTTTATTATCTTTCTCTTGAATTCTTAATGGGTAGAGCATTGGACAATGCAATGATTAACCTTGATGTGAAACAATTATGTAACAAGAGTATTGATGAATTGGGGTTCAACCTTGAAGATGTTATTCAAGTTGAACCTGATGCAGGTTTAGGTAATGGTGGTCTAGGTCGGTTAGCCGCATGTTTTATTGATTCTTTATCAACTGGAAATTACCCAGGTTGGGGTTATGGTTTAAGATACAACTATGGTATTTTTGCTCAAAAAATTATTGATGGTTATCAAGTTGAAGCACCTGATTACTGGCTTGAGTTTGGTAATCCTTGGGAAATTCCTAGACTCGAAATTCAAATACCAGTTGACTTTTATGGTTTTGTTACATCATTTTATGATGAAAAAACAGGAAAAACTAAAAAACAATGGTCAGGTAATGAAAGAGTCTTGGCAATTGCTTATGATTTCCCTATTCCAGGTTTTAAAACCAATAACGTCAACAACTTGAGAATGTGGTCTGCAAAGCCAACTACGGAGTTTGATTTCCAAAAATTCAACTCTGGTGATTATACTGACTCTGTTGGTGAACAACAAAGAGCTGAATCTATTACAGCTGTTTTATACCCTAACGATAATTTTTATCAAGGTAAAGAATTGAGATTAAAACAACAATACTTCTGGGTTGCGGCAAGTTTACACGATATTGTTAGAAGATTTTTGAAAACTGGTAAAGAATGGGAAGAATTCCCAAATCAAGTTGCTATTCAATTAAATGACACACATCCAACTTTGGCTGTTGTTGAATTACAAAGAATTTTAGTTGACCTTGAAGGATTAGATTGGTTTAGAGCTTGGAATATTGTAACAGAAACATTTGGTTATACAAATCATACCGTCATGCAAGAAGCACTTGAAAAATGGCCAGTTGATTTAATTGGTAATCTCCTTCCAAGACATTTGGAAATTATCTATGATATTAACTTATACTTTTTGCAAGAGGTTGAAAAAAAATTCCCTAATGATAGGGACTTACTGCGTCGTGTCTCTCTTGTTGAAGAATCAACTCCAAAAAATATTAGAATGGCACATTTAGCTATTGTTGGTTCCCATAAAGTTAATGGTGTTGCTGAATTGCACTCTGAATTGATCAAAACAACTATTTTCAAAGATTTTGTAAAAATCTATGGTGCCAACAAGTTCACCAATGTCACCAACGGTGTTACATTTAGAAGATGGTTGAAACAAGCAAATCCTGGATTGAGTAACTTGATTTCTGAAACTTTAGGTGATGAAAAGTTTTTGAGATACCCTGTTTTGTTGAAAAAACTTGAAGAATATGCCGAAAATAAAGAATTTATTAAAAAGTGGGAAGAAGTAAAAATTCAAAATAAAGTCAAACTTTCAAAATTGATCAAAAAATTGACAGGTATTGATGTTAACCCTAATAACTTATTTGATATTCAAGTTAAACGGATTCATGAATATAAACGTCAACAAATGAATATCTTTGGTATTATTTGGAGATACTTACAAATCAAGGCAACGCCTAAAGAAGAACGTGCTACTAAATGGTTACCAAAGGTTTGTGTTATTGGTGGTAAAGCTGCACCAGGGTATTATGCAGCTAAAAAAATCATCAAATTGATCAACTCAGTTGGGGAAGTTGTTAACAATGACCCAGAGATTGGTGATTTATTGAAGGTAGTTTTTATTCCAGACTACAATGTTTCTAAAGCTGAAGTTATTTGTCCTGCTAGTGACATTTCTGAACATATTTCTACTGCTGGTACAGAAGCATCCGGTACTTCAAATATGAAATTTGTTTTGAATGGTGGCTTAATTATTGGAACAGTCGATGGTGCTAATGTTGAAATTACAAGAGAGGTTGGTGAGAATAATATCTTTTTGTTTGGCAATTTAGCCGAAGATGTTGAAGATTTGAGATACGATCACCAAATGGGTAGAATTGAAATTCCTCAACAACTTTCCCTTGTTTTCTCTGAGCTGGAAAAAGGTACTTTTGGTAATTTTGATGAATTTAGATCATTGGTTGACTCTATTCAATATCAAGGTGACTTTTATTTGGTGTCGGATGATTTTGAAAGTTATCTTGAAGCACAACGGACTATTGATGAAGATTTTAAAGATCGTGAATCTTGGTTCAAAAAGAGCATTTTATGTGTGGCTAACATGGGTTTCTTCTCTTCAGACAGATGTATTGAAGAGTATGCAGATAATATCTGGAATATTGAGCCTGTCTCGGAACAAGTTTAAGTCTTTGTGTGTCTTTGAATCTTATTTGTTTATTTTCTTGATTGAACTTTTTGCCTTTTTATGTTTCAAACAGTAACCAGTAGTTAGTATAGAAGGCTCATAGTTTTTACTGCAAATAAATTTGAGCCAAAATGTCTAATTTTGATTGTCAAAGTCTGTTGATTAAACAAACCTTTAGAGCAATTTTGCTTAATGGGAGCAAAGTGAATTTAAGTGAAGAATTGCTAGTTCAATTGTTCAAGAGAAAAATATGGTCACGTGATAATTTTAAATATGTGATCGAAGTTCATGGTACACGTTATTACATTTTGAAAGTAATACATAAACGCAGTTGTGATAATGTTTATTGGCAGTTTTCAAGTTTCCCGCCACTCATGCCAGATACCATTACCCTATCTGTCAATGGCAAGAATTTGTCTGTCAACAAAGATGCAATCAAACTTTCAATTTACATTCGAAACCTTATTGAAAATGTTGCAGGAAAGGAAAACGATTCAGATGATGAAGACACACATGATTCTGAAGGCATAGTGATTAAGATAGATACAATAGATTACAATATTATGAAAAAAGTCGCAGAATGGTGTGAACACTATTTTAGTATCCATGGACAAGAATCAATTGAAAGTGGCTCTGTGAGTGGCAACAAGTGGTCTGAGGATATCTTAAAGGAACATAGGGCTAAAGCATATGACACACCTCTTGATAACTGGGATCGTGAATTTTTAAATGGCTCAATTGAAGATCTATCCAAGATTATAGCAGCATCTGATTTCTTAAATATACAACCTTTGCTTTCTTCATGCTGTAAAGTTGTCGCACAATATTTTAGAGGAAAATCACCACACGAAGTAATTGAAGCCTTTGCAAAAGCATCGTCTACACCTAGTAATTAAGTTGCTAGGGTTGTATTTTAGTAGTATTTAGCAAAGTATTTATAAATGTGAGATTAAGAATTTTCGTCCTTCTTGTTATTTAAACTACATTTTCTGTTAAACACTTTTCTCTTTTATATTCTTGCAAGTCTCTTGAAGGATTTGAAATAAATCGTATCGTTTACAGGGTACCACTTGGCTTTCAGTCTGCATTCCAGGTCTCAAGCTCGATGTAAATTTCAGCGGCTGCCATTTCGACAATTTTATTTACATTAAATTCCATCGCGATATATATAGGTGCATGCATAATTTTCCCAACGCCGTTTTCAATAGGTAGAACGTGTACTTTCTTCAAAGAGTTTGAATTTGCCAAAAGTTGAATTGATGTCAAAGGGAATAGTTGATACTGATACTATTGAGTATTCTAAGCTATTAGTTCCAAAATCGAATATTTCAAAACCTTATGTTGGTCCATTCTTGCTTATCTATCCGGCATATAACTACATTTTCAATAACTACTACGATGTTTACTTTGTTGGCAGAGAATGGACATTCATTTACACCTTACTCCTTGTCTCTTTTCATGCATTAATATGGCTTTTACCTAGATGGAATTTAGACTTAAAGGTAAAATTTCAATACCAAGAAGTTGATGATCTTTCAAAGGCGTCTCATATTTTGTTGAAGGCAAAACCTTCCTTTGGTATGAGTGAAATTTGTTTAATTGAAAGAATCCCTGGTCAAATTTCATTTAAATATCAAAAGAGGAAGTTTATTTACAGTGCTAAATCCAAAACTTTTACACCTCCTAAATACTTTGTTGATGATGAAAATCTTACAATTAAAGAGCTTAAATCTTTGAGAGGTCTAGCTTATGCTGTTGTTCCAGAAATCGAAAAGCATTATGGTTTGAATTTTTTTGATATTCCAGTACCTACCTTTCTTGAACTATTTGTTGAACATATGTTGGCACCTTTTTTTGTCTTTCAATTATTTTCAATTTCCTTATGGTTGATGGACGAAATGTGGTATTTGTCCATATTTTCATTGATCATGCTATTCTCATTTGAAGCAACTACCGTCTTCCAAAGAAAATCTACTATGACAGAATTTCAAAGTATGGGTATCAAACCTTATCCTATCTACGTTTACAGAGACAAAAAATGGACAGAAATTCAAACGGATCACTTACTGCCTGGTGACATTGTTTCCATTGTTAGAACTCCTCATGAAGATTTATCAATTCCTTGTGATATGGTCTTACTTCAAGGTTCGTGTATTGTAAACGAAGCTATGCTATCTGGTGAATCTACACCACTTTTAAAAGAAAGTATTGAAAACAGAGAGGCAGATTCCAAGTTTCAACCAGACGGTATTGACAAAAACTCTTTACTCCATGGTGGTACATCATGTCTTCAAGTAACTGTTCCAGAGAATCCAGTATTACCATTAGCTCCAGATAATGGTACATTAGCTATGGTTACAAAGACTGGTTTCGAAACAACCCAGGGATCTTTGGTCAGGGTGATGATTTTTTCGTCAGAAAGAATGTCTGTTGCAAATGCAGAAGCCTTTTTATTTATTTTATTCTTGCTTGTTTTTGCAATTATTGCAGCTAGATATGTTTGGATTGAGGGTACCAAGATGGGTAGGAAGCAATCAAAATTGATTCTTGATTGTATCATTGTTTTAACGTCCGTTGTCCCTCCTGAATTACCAATGGAATTAACTATGGCAGTCAATCAATCATTAGCTGCTTTAGGTAAGCATTACATATTTTGCACTGAGCCTTTCAGAATTCCAGTTGCAGGTAGAGTGGATGTGTGTTGCTTCGATAAAACTGGTACCTTAACTGCTGAAGATTTGTTTTTTGAGGGTTTGGCAGGTTTCAATACAACTAATCAAACAAAACTATCTAAAACTGACTCTCCCGAAGTTCCATCGGTAACTCTCGATTTGTTAGGCTCGGTTCATGCTCTAGTTAGATTAGATGATGGTGACGTTGTTGGTGATCCAATGGAAAAGGAAACTGTTAAAGCTTCTGGTTGGAAACTTGATACCACTACTAAAAATGTTATGGTCGGCCATAACAAGAAAATCACTATTTTGAAGAGATTTCAATTTTCTTCGTCTTTGAAAAGATCCTCTGTTATTTCTAACGTTAACGGAAAAATTCTAGTTGGTGTCAAGGGTGCACCTGAAACGATTGTAGAAAGATTATCCAATATTCCTAGTGATTATGAGAATACCTATAAATACTTCACTAGAAACGGATCTAGAGTTTTGGCTTTGGCTTACAAATACCTGAAAGATGACAAAAAAGTTGACAAGATTGAAAGGAAAGCCGTTGAAACAGATTTGATTTTTGGTGGTTTTATTGTCTTTCATTGTCCTATGAAAGATGATGCTATTGACACAATTCAAATGTTAAATCAATCTTCTCATAGATGTGTTATGATTACAGGTGATAATCCTTTAACCGCATGTCATGTCGCAAAAAGAGTTGGTATTGTTACTAAAGATACCTTGATTCTGGATAAGCCAGAAAAAAATCATGCAGGTGATGCAGTTATCGAATGGAGGAATGTTGAGGAAACAAGAATTATTCCTGTCAATAGAGAAATCACTTTTGACCTCAAATTTTTGAAAGAGAATGATCTTTGTATTACTGGTTATGCTTTGAATGAACTAGCTAATCATTCTCAAATCAGCACTTTAATCAGGTACGCATGGATTTACTCCAGAGTTTCGCCAAGCCAAAAGGAATATATTTTGAACACTTATAAAGAACTTGGATACAACACTTTAATGTGTGGGGATGGTACTAATGATGTCGGTGCATTGAAGAAAGCGCACGTTGGTATTGCTTTATTGAACGGAACAGAAGAATCTTTGAAACAGATGCAAGAAAATAAAAAGATTGAAAACTTCCAGAAAATGTACCAGAAACAATGTGAATTAATGAAGAAATGGAATCAACCACCTCCAAAAATTCCTGTTCAAATTGCACATCTATATCCACCAGGTCCATTAAATCCACACTATTTGAAAGCTCTCGAACAACATGGCACTACTATTACTGATGAGATTAAGGAAAAAGTGGCAAAGGCTAATGCAGAAGCACCAGCTGTCACTGCAAATACTGATCCAAAATCGGCCATCACAGATTCCTTGTTAGCATCTTTGCAGGAATCACAAGAAGAAGACGAAGCACCTGTTCTTAAATTAGGTGATGCATCTGTTGCTGCGCCATTCACTTCTAAGCTAGCAAATGTTTCTACTGTTGTTCATGTTGTAAGACAAGGTCGTTGTGCCTTGGTTTCAACAATTCAAATGTACAAAATTTTGGCCCTGAATTGTTTGATTTCTGCTTACTCTTTGTCTGTTCTCTACTTGGCTGGTATCAAGTTTGGTGATGCGCAAGCAACTGTTTCAGGTATCTTGCTATCCGTTTGTTTTATGTCTATTTCTAGAGGCAAAGCCATTGAGAAACTTTCTAAGGAAAGACCGCAGCCGGGAATCTTCAATATCTACATTATGGGCTCAATCTTAGGTCAATTTGCTATTCATTTAATTGCATTGATTTATATCACTAAGGAAATTTACATTTTAGAACCACGTGAACCACAAATTGACTTAGATAAGACATTTTCTCCATCTTTACTAAACACTGCAATGTTCTTACTTCAATTATCCCAGCAAATTTCCACATTTACCGTTAACTACATTGGTAGACCTTTCAGAGAGTCCATCCACGAGAACAAGGGTATGTATTACGGTATTTTAGGAGTCGCATTTTTATGTGTTTCAGGTGCCACTGAATTTATTCCTGAATTAAATGATGCTATGCAATTTGTCCCAATGACTGGTTTATTCAAAATCAAGTTAACTTCAACCATGCTTCTTGATTTCTTCGTTGCATGGGCTATTGAGTTAGTTTTGAAATACTTCTTCATGGACTCTAAGGCAGCTGATATTGCAGACAGAACCTACGATGATGATTCACTCTTTATTAAATCAATTGATGAGAAGAAAACTCAGTAACCCTCGATATATATGTAACAAGTTGCGCATTTGTAACTTCATTATTGTTTCGTAAAGTGTTTACTCATAAATTTAAGCTAAGCTAGCCCAAGTTTTATCGGAGATTGAGATTTCAGATCAACAGAACGTTTTTCGCGTGAAGCCAGCAATCAACGTGACTGGCGTTCGCCAGTTGGGGTATTATTGTTTCATCACTTCATGTTTTTAACAGGTTGATTTCACCATAAAATAACGTCACTCATAGATCGAGAATGAGAGGTATGTAATTCAAACATCAATGACAGATATTAACCGTTTCAAATGATACTAACATTTCAATTCACTCATTATGTGTGATAAAAGGTTAATTTAGATTATAAATTAGTCGTTCTTGGTGCCGGAGGTGTTGGTAAGTCTTGTCTTACTGTGCAATTTGTTCAAGGTATTTACATCGACGTTTACGATCCTACTATAGAAGATTCATATTCAAAAGAGATTGAAGTGGATGAACGACCATGCAATCTTGAAATTCTAGATACAGCAGGCGTGGCACAATTTACAGCGATGAGAGAGCTATATATAAAAAATGGACAAGGATTTATTTTGGTATATTCCGTGACAGATAAAAAATCTCTTGAAGAATTGAGAGCTATTAGAGAACAAATCAGTCGTATTAAGGGATCTAGTAATGTTCCTATGGTTCTTGTGGGAAACAAGTGTGATCTAACAGATGAACGTGAGCTTCAACCAGAGGACGGTATAAAACTATCAACTGAATGGAATAAAGTCCCTTTTTATGAAACCAGTGCATTATTAAGAATGAACGTCGATGATGCTTTTGTAGATGTTGTGAGACAAATTATCAGAAAAGAGGTACTGCAACAACAAACAGAAGACGCGATTCAAGAACAAACTGTCCATAGACCACAGCAAAGTGTTTCATCTAAACGTAGGTCTATACTGACTATGTCCGGTCTAAAACACGAGGAGCCTGAAACACAACCGAGAAAAATCCGTCAAAACCCGCCATCCCCTCCTCAAAATCAACAGACAGCAACGAAGACACAACCTCCAAGTGAATCTGGATGTTGTGTTATCGCTTGAATATTGTCATGAACCAAATGAATATCTTTTACTGTGCAATAGAAGTTCAAGTCGATTCAATTTCTCTGTATGAAGAAAAATCTAACCTTATTCATATTCTCTCGTTGAACAAAAGTTTTTATTTACTATAGCTTAACTAAAACCATATAAACTTTGTGCATTCGAATAATTGTCTATTGATATGCTTACAGAATTGGAAGAACTAATGCTTCTCTAATATTCTACCCTATTTTTAGTGGAAACTAACATGATGCAAAGGTTTTGTTGAAAGGCACGCGGTATATCTGACATTTGCGTGAAAAAATCTTACTATTGATGTGGACAGGAAACGCATAGCTGATCGATTTGATCTACAAAATCTAGCGCACTCATTTGAAAAGTTTTATAACATGTGAGAATAACGAACTATGTAGAATTCTTTATAGAGTAATAGATCATACATATATATGGCACTTGATATACAGAGACAGTTGCTAGGAAGAACACACGGTATTCAACAAGCTGTTAGAAAGATTAAACCTTTTTCATTCAAAGTGATAAAAATGTAAAAAGTTAAAGCGTATAATTATTTTTTTTAAATTGGCATACAATCTTGTAAAACTAATACATTATTCACCGTCCTATGCAGTGGTATAAAATTTTATTGTCAACTCGTAGTCGTATTTGGTTCCCCAATGAGAAAAGGTGAAGTTGTTCGCTTCGAAAAGCAGGTGGTTCACCTGCTACTGTTTTGTAGTATTTCACGCAATACTATCCAAATTGTGGTCAAACTGGAACTGATGGTAAATTGAGGACCAGTATGAACTGTCGGGAACAGTGTTCTATCAATTTGTTTCTAGGAAGTTCATATTTTATTCCAAAGAGTGACCTTAAGATTGATACTGAGTCAACAGTCATTGGCGCTCACATATCATAAAGCTCATGTAGTTATCACGTGACCACTAAAATGAAACCATTTATAAAAGTCAAACAAATTTAAAAAAACAAAAATGGCAGCTTGGCCGAGTGGTCTAAGGCTTCAGGTTAAGGTCCTGGTCTCTTCGGGGGCGTGGGTTCGAACCCCACAGCTGTCAGTACTTTTTTTTTACCTTTATGTTTTGATAGTATTTTGCTTACCACTGTCACAAATTTGAGTCTTCATCTGTATATAAGCAAATTCTTCATTGAACACAATGGCTACACATGAACCTCTTTTATTTGATATTATGTTTGATTATTTCGCTTTTAGTGATAGCAACATTTGCACTTTTTGGAGATTTGCCAGCTATTAGAAATACTACACTTCGAAAACTCTACGTCTATGTCACAGTTGATCTATTCAAGTCTCTAACAAGCTTTTTCAAGTGGGTAGACTTGGTTTGTTTCAACGGTAAGCTAAAATCATCTAAGTCTATTCAAAAGCTTCTATGGGTATCAGGATGGGCCATTCCAGTGTTTTATTTGACTATTTTGACGATGTCTTTAAACATGTTTTATAAATATACATTCCAGCAAATCAAGGCTTTCGGCGAATCAAATATCATGCATTACTTTTTGATAACTCCCATAATATTGACAAACTATACCTCCTTTTTTCTTGCTGTTCTGAGTGATCCTGGATATATAGATAGTGCAGTTATTTCTCGGAATAAACGCTTGAATGTCAAATCTAATTTTCCGCACGATGAACTAATCTATGCGTCGCCCAAAGAGTGTAAGACTTGCAAAAGTGAGAAGATTCCCAGAAGTAAACATTGCTCTTCATGCAATCGTTGTGTGCTGATGTTTGACCACCATTGTATCTGGCTTAATAATGACATTGGTTACTTTACGTTTCGATGGTTTCTAATGTTTTTAGTATCGGTATGTGCCATTTTTGCTTATGGAGCTTATCTTTGCTTCTATTCAATGCAATTGTATTTAAACAAGTCTCCATTTGTTACAGCAGAAATTAGACAAATGTCGCTGTTATCAAAATACTGGAAAATCATCAAACATACAACTTTCACAAACGAAGTATCAGGTATACTTTTTATTTTATGCATTTTGTTGTTCCCTATTGTTGGCTTGTTTTTGGGCCAAATACTTCATTCTGTATACCTAGGGGTGACAACAAATGAGATGGCTAAATGGGATTATATTGATTATCTTATTCGAAACCACCTCATGTATAAGTTTTGCTCTGATGTTGGTGACTCTGTGTTTCTAATTCTTTCTGATGAAAAAATCAATGGCAATTTGAGATTCATTGAATTGAGGTCAGGAAGGCCATTTAACAGTATGATTGGCGGAGAATTGATAGAAATTAAAGGTTGGACGGAACTTGAGAATATTTACGATAAGGGATTCATGAGTAATTTATTGGAAAGAGTATTTCCTTCGTCTTTATAGAATATATTTTAACAATTTTTTACAGAGTTGAATTTAGGTTTGGACACCTAATCGTGTGAGGCATTACTCAAAAGAGTTCTTGCGGTAGTTAACTCAGGAAGGTCAAGGCTAGATCTAATGCGCTGAATTCCATCAAGACTCAATCTTGCTTCATCATCATTTTCACCGCGTAGTTGTAACGTTTTCCTAGTCGCATCCAAACTATCTCTAATCTTGTAATTTTTTTTAACAGATAAAGTTGGACTTGCCATAGTACCATCCTCCCTGACACCACCTTTGTGAAATTCCATTTCAATCTCCTCCGTTTGTAAACTTTCTAAGGATGCATTAGGGATTGAAGGAGAAAATGCTTGTTTACCGCTGAACATACGTTTGAATGTTCCTGCACGGCTACCACCGACACCGTTGATAGAATCTCTATAGGAGGGTCCTGGAACGGGAAAGTTTTCAGGAGAAACATGAGTTTCAATTGTATGCTCGTTGGCATATTTGGATACTGCAACCCGGTTAGGATCAGTTGGATCATAATCTTTCGGATATTGACTGAAATCACCTTTAGAAACACATTCTCGAATAATTTCAATATCCTTTGGCTTAAGAACCGACATTGCAAAGTCATAACATAGACGAGGAAGCATACACATGAGGAATCCAACAAAGAAACATGCCCAAAATGCAGGTGCGCCATAAAGTCTGGCAGCCACTTTGTAAAGTTCACCAGAGTTCGTAACAGATGACCAGATACCAGTCCATCCAAGCAAAATCATATTGGATAGAAAATTGATAAGACATGATAACCAATCCCATCTAGATTGTCTCATTAAAATGTAAATATTACAAGAGACAATTGAGATTGAAGCACACAAGACACCAAAGTAGAATCTATGATCTAGGGCCAATCCATTTGGAGAAATAATCCCATTCTTGTAGTATAAGAAGTAAGGGTAAAAAAATGAAACAAACGATTGATAAAATGCATCAACCATATACCAATAAAACTTCTCGAATGTCCACTCTGCACGTAATATACCCGTTCTGTAGAGTTGTGGAACTAGTAAAGAGACGTAGTCATCAACATCTTGATCAAATATACCCAAGAAAATAACTGGTAAAGACGTGAAAGCTAAATTGTAGAACATTAGGTAAGTGTACTCAAACAAATAGGTACCGTCAAAATTATCATAAATACCATACCAAAACAAAGCCAAGGTGAAAACCACGTTTTTGTAAAAGAAACAAGGAATCATTTCAGCCAACCTCTTGTAGGACCATCTACCATGAACTAACACCAATCTTGCAAGGTATCTAAATTGTCCAATAGCATAATCAGAAGACATTACAGCTTGCGTACCTTCTTCACCGGCAATACCCACACCAACATTTGCAGCTTGAATCATTGCAACATCATTGGAACCATCGCCAATAGCCAAAGTCATGACATCTAAAGTTTCTTTAACTAATTTAACAACCGAAGCTTTCTGTGCCGGGGAGACTCTACAGCATAGAACTGCTTTACATTGCTTACATAACAGCAAGAATTTGATTTTTAGAGATTCACCTAAAGCAATTTTCAAGGCATCACCATCAATAATAAGCCCGAATGTACCGCTTGGTGGAGCATGAATTTTTCTTTCTTTCTCTAATTCCTCCAGTGATCCGTCCATATCAAAGTGATCATTCAAATACTTCTCCAATAAAAACTTAACAATCTGAGTTTTATCATTAAGAATTTCGTCCTTTAGGTATTCTGGTACTAGCTTTTCAATATCATCCCCTGAAGTTTTGATAACCAAAAGTTCCATCGAGTTTTCCAATAAGTTACAAGAGAACCCAATGTTAATAGCAGTTTCAACTTTATCACCCGTCAAGACCCATAATTTAATACCTGCTTTTGCTAACAATTGAATGCAATCTGGAACACCATCTTGTAGCCTATCTTCAATAGCTGTACCACCAAGCAAAATCAAATCTCTTTCGATGGAAGAGGCGACATCTTCCATTTTAGATTCTCTATCTTTTAATGATAAAGAAGCTTCTTTGTGTCTTTTCTGCCAATCGGTGTATTGGGCCCATGATAACTGCTTTTGAGCAATACATAGAGTTCTCAAACCTTCAGATGCAAACTCTTCAAGTTGAATTGCAGTAGCTTCAAGTAGCTTTTTATCATTTTTTTCGCTCAAACGAGAAAATATAACAGAGTCCGCACCTTTACAAATCAATAAGGCCCTTGGTTCACCATTTGGAGTGGCTGGTGGTAATTTAATAATAACACTCATTCTTTTTCTAGTAGAATTGAATTCTAAAATGTTTAAAATTTGGTATTCTTTCTCTTCACCTTGGACGTTCAAAATTAGACCATTCTTCGTTCTATTAACGAATGAAAAACCAAGATCTCTTGCAGTAGCAACTAGTGCAGCTTCATCTGGTGATTGCGCACGAAGTTCAAATTTGGTTGGATCTGTTTCGGATCTTTCAGTCAACACACTGTGACATAAAGCCAACGCCAACATAAAATTTTCGGTTGCTTGTTTTTGAGTCTTTCCACTAGCACCTTTTAAATCCATAACAAACTTTTTAGAAATGAAAGTTAGATCCTTCTCTATATCGTCAGAAACTTCACCAGCATTAATTTCTTTAAGAGTTTTGATCATCTCGATTTTGTCAGAATTGATTGCCTTTCTTTCCTCTAATGCTTCGCTATCGACATCAACTCCTTGTCTTCGTCTTATTTCTGCATAAGCCTCGGTGTAAGCTCGACCATAAGAGACACCATTGATGGTACATTTTTTGAATTCCATGACATTTTGAGTTAATGTACCAGTTTTATCACTGAAAATATATTCTATTTGTCCCAAATCATCAGAAATATTCCAAGTCTTGGGAACACAAGGATAGTCTAGTTTTTCATAATACATTTTGACATCTGAATAGATGAAAAATGCCTGAGCAGTTTTGACAATTTCAATAGAAATGTAAAGAGAAATAGGAACTAATGATTGGTATAGAATGACTGCAACGAAGAAACTGACAACTCCATTAGCAGCAGCACCTTTAACTGGGCTCCCATACTCAAAATAGGTTCTTGACACGTTTTGCCAACTATAGTAGACACCATTGACAATACCAGAAACAAAACAAAGAACAAACAAAACCATGAAATTAACAACAACTGAATAGTTCAGTTCTGAAGCAATTCTAGATTTTTTAGTTGGAGTGATACCAGCATTCAGCATAATCTTAGTATCATTACCAGTAAAAACAACCATACCAACAACCCATTTTGTGTTTCTCAATGAGCAACCTCTTAGTAACATGTTGTTGATGTTCACAGACTCACTACAAATTTCTCCCTTTTCTTCATCACCATTAGCATAGTATTTAAGACTTCCCTCAT
Organism: Pichia cactophila; assembly: GCA_030563965.1. Taxonomy (NCBI): domain Eukaryota; kingdom Fungi; phylum Ascomycota; class Pichiomycetes; order Pichiales; family Pichiaceae; genus Pichia; species Pichia cactophila. The sequence continues at coordinate 110,525 of JAJMKU010000018.1, forward strand.
AGCTGTATAAATTGGATTTTGGACCTTCACTTTCAAGCCAAAATTTACATTTGGCTAGATCATCAACAGATTTAAGATCACCGTGAGAACACTTTAAAGCTTGTTTCACCTTCAAGTTTGTTTCTCCGTCTAGGTTTTTTGTTTCAACGTAACAAGCACCATCAGAATCTGAAGTTGATAAGATCACGATATCAACTGGGATTGAATCATTATTTTTAATCTTGACAATATCACCAACATGAACATTTTTCCAATAGTCTTTCTTGAATGTTGGATGAACCAACGACTTGTCTTGATAATTCGACACAAATGAAGGCATCTTCTCTTTGAATTTATCATTTAAATCTTCAGCTGAATCACTTCCTGAAGAAGGATCACTGAATGGATTTATATTTGAAGATTCTTCAATTCTCTGATCTTGAAAACTTCTTCTATAATCGATACTATCTAAAGACTTTCTACCAACACCATCTTCAGCCAACGGATCAATCAATTTTTGATTTTTCAGTTTTCTAATAATTGCTAACATTAATCTTGTGTTTGCCTTTTTAAACTTTCTCCATAAACTAACATTTTCACCATTGAAATTTGGATTATCCATTCCCTTCAAAACATGAGTGATTTGATTATTGACTTCCATATCTAAAACTGTTCTTTTAGAGTCCTCAAAGGCATCTTTAAAAGCAGTGATACAAAAAATAACAATTAAAGGAACAGCATTGACAGCAGGATTCGGAACACCAAAAATTTCAAACGCAGCTAAAATAATCATTGTTAAAAAGTAGATATTAGCAACGTTACCAAACTGATGATAGATATTTTTTGGTATAAAAGTGATCGGTGTATACTTAGTTGTCCGAATTTTGTTCCTGACATAAGTTGGGGGATTTCCATCCTCATCTAAACGATCTGCGGGTAACGGTAAGTTCCAATAAATATCTCTGGAGATATGAGATAAATCTTTTTCATCCTTATTTGCATGTTCATAAAGATGTTCGTCGTTTTCATCTTCTTTGTTAGGAAATAAGTTTGCAGGTAAAACTTTTTTCAAAGTTTTGTTTCTCGTTAAAGGAGTTCCATCTTTCTTACGTTGAGTACCCCACCTGTATCTCTGAAATGTGGTTTTATTTCTTTTCAAGTTGGGTGTATTTAAGTTGTTCAATTCTGCAAAATTATCATATGCTTCATCTTCTTCATCTTCATTCAAGACATTTGATTTCAAATTATCTATATTGGATGCTTTTAAATTGATTGGGGTGTAGGAATTTTGAGAGAATTCGGAATCCTGATGCATCATAGGAGTTTTTCCTATCGATGTAGCATCTTCATATTCATCTCCCGCCTTTGACGAGTTTGTACTGTAACCTGAAAAATGTCTTCTCTGTGAATTAAGATTTGATTTATATCCAGCAATGGGTGACTGCAATCCACCATCATTAGAGTCAAACAGATAGCGATCGGCAAAAGGGCTTTCGGGAGCGTTATCATTTGTGTTGGCACCTTTAGGACCATTGGGACCATTAAAACTTGACATGATTCAAATTGTGTTTTGCGAAATTATTTTTTAGTAAAGAGTATACAGCTGCTGATTAATGAACTGATCGAAGTAAAAATAAAATTTGATAACAATTGTAAAAAAATATTGGACTTCAAAAATTCAACTTTAAAGAAACTACTGTGATGCTTCAATGAGCTTAAGCTAGGTTGATGTTGAAAAAGCCTAAAAATTCAAGTGGAGCTAGATCTTTTATTGGAGTATTAAAGAAGTGGTAATAAGATGCTTTTGAAAGTGTAAAAGCAAAGACCTATTCTTCAAGACAGCAGTAGAGGTTGAAACAAGCTATCAAAAGTTAAAAATGACGATAGGATTGATAGAGAGTGAGAATCAGTTTATGAAAAGAATATAGAAACCTGAATCAGAGACAGACCCATGATGAATACATCAAATTGTATCCTGGCCACGGAGCGACCAGCGCTATTCCCGCTGTAATTTTCCCGGCAAGCGGGAGCAGAAATTAGAGAGACGGAGCGCGTAACGAATTTGTAAATTTATATATCGCACCGATCGACGCGGGGCTCAATTTGTGGGGGGAGAAAGAGAAGAAGCTTTTCGGAATGGAATGTTTGGGACCCTGGAAAGAGGTAAGTCTTTCACAGGAGGAGTACTGGTGTGGTTGTTTACCTAAATAAAGACAGAGAAAGAAACAAAAGTACTCTTCTATGTGGTATGACTGAGTTGAATGCGGAGGAAGAGTGCTTTATTCGATTACCGAGAGAATCTTATACTGTGTACCGGTTAAGATACGGTGATGCAGAGGAGTTGTATCTGACCTCACGAGTTGTCTTTTTGGGAAAAATACCCAATGTCTGGCTGATGGATAAGAAATCTGCTTTACTCAATAATATATATAGACTACGAGCTATAACCGAGGCCAAGAATCTTCTTGCTGAAAAGATTACTACAGAGAATTTCGAATCATTAGTTCATACGGATGAAATTTTACAGATGGCTGGTTCATCGAATAATAGTGCCGAAAATACAAATACCCCAGAGGAACCCAATACTACAAAGCATAAACCGAAACTAACATCTTTCTTAGTAAACTTGAAGCATAGGGAAAAGGTTACAAAATCGAAACCGCCCAAGGACTCTAAATTGTCTACTCCTGCAATCATTATTGATTCTTTAAGTGAACAGAAACTCAAATGTATATCAGATGATATTTTAGGGAGAACAACTTGTTTTAGTACACCTAGAGAGTCAATTGAGTTGGAAAATGCAGAGTTTTGTAAGTTATTTGTTCCTGAGGAGAATTCCAATCATGTTGTAGTTGATGACGACAATGACTCAGATGCAGTTGCTAAAAATCAAGATTTTATTTCAGCTGTCCATTTGAAACATAGTAAACGATCTGATTGTCAGATGAAAGATGAATCAATGCCATCACGTACTGATTTGTATGTGAAAAATCTTTCACATGATATTGCAAATCATTCAGTTTACCCTTCCGATGATTTTTCAAATAAAACGTTGTCAGAAAAGCAAGAAATCTTAAGGGTTGAAATTAATAATGCTATGATAGCTTTGCATCAACAAAACCCTATCGACTCGCATGATATGCAAGAAAGTAGTAGTGATGATACATTTTACACTGCTCATGAACAAATAGATTCAAAAGTCACCTTTGATGATAGTGATACTGACTTCAATGCCACCGCTACCAAGAATGACAAAACTAAAAAATTGGTCAAGTTTTCAGGGATACGAAATTCAAAATCATCAAATTCTACAACTTACTTATTGGGATCGTCTAACCAAAAGTTTGAATTAAACCAACAGAATCCCACACCTGCGACATTGGAGGATCATACTATTTACGAAAAAGATAAATGCACCATAGAATCACCTTTTTACATAGACGATAAATCAGCCGAAACTTATAGGATTCTAAAATCTAATTCTTTAGCCAGGAAGTTTGCTTCAACTATGGAGACTAAAATTGCAGAGAGGAGAAATAGATTATCTTTGATTCTTCAGCGTTTTGAGGAGGGAGAAATAATCAAAATAGAAAAAATGCTGGTAATGAGTTATTCTAGAGATGCAGTTGGGCTAGATGGTTATTCTGGTACAAAAAATGAAGAAAAATGGAGAGAATATATAGTTGTTGTACGTGCCACAGGTGACATTGAATATCCCGCTATGATACAGCTTTATCGGACAAATAGGATAATGAAAAAAGATTCATTTTTTCAATTGAGTGATCGACTATGGGAAGATTCAGCTAATAGTGAAAATATGAAGTCGGATGTTGATAACGCAGTTAATGACCATTTTTCGTCAAGTTCTGGAGAAGAGGATGTTAACGATGACATTACAACTACTGTTACAAACCATCACACATCTAAATCTATTAAGTCCGTGTTTACAAAACTGAAACCCCAAAAAATTAGAAGGAAAGAAAGTTTATCAAAGCAGAAGAAAACAGATAATGAAACAGAAGAAATTTTGAAGGGCAGAACAATTGGAAAGCTAGCTGTTTCTACAATTGTGATCTCTAAATTTGATACTGAGATTTTCTTTGCCAATTTATTGGACAAAAGTATTCAAGTTAACAAAACGAAAGGTTCTAGAGTGTTTTCTTACATTTTTCTAGCGCATTCCACTACATCAGCAATGACTTGGATTAGCTTTTTACAACAACTATTAGATCCAAAAGATACTGGTGCTATAAACAATAACTCTTTGATGATTAACATACCTGTTTTGAATGTTTCGCTTGATATCATAGGTGAAAAAGCATTGCTAGATTTTATTATACAAGAGCAAATACATAGTTCGAAATTTCTGTCTGTTAGGTATAACAAGCAAGGCTATAGATTTGAAAAACCTGAAATTTTTGGCTTCATTTTGAAATTGTTAAGACAGAGATTGAAAAACTTAGAAGACGCTAATGTTTTATCAAATGATAGTTTGACTAAGGAGTTTCTTGATAGATTATATTCAAACGAAGCTCGATTAGCTTTGGCATTTAAAAGGTATGATAGGCTAGAATGGATTTTAGGAGAAAATAAATCTCTAGTTCAAATTTTGTGGAATTGCATAGGCTCGACATACGATCTAGAAATAAGAGAATACAAACATGATACCCATCACATTTTACATAAAGTTTTGGAGCCAGCTCCCATTGAAGGTTTTGTAGTAAAACTTTCTGACAAACTAGGCAGACTGACAACAACATTAGGCAAACATTATTTTAAACTTTTTTATGCATTCACTAGTGACAACATACTTTTTTTTCAAAATTTTTACCGAGCTGTTCCTGCATTTCCAACCACAAATGATAGAGTATCGCCTAATACTTTTATCTCTGCTTCTGGAGAAGTTCATGACATTGAACTGCTAGAAAAATCTGCAAAATTTAGCTCAACCGTGTTTACTTCATCTCCTTATCCTTTGAAAGGTAACCATATATCTTGGCTAACTCCAGAAACTACTTTATCTGAGTACTATGAAAGGGATGAACATGCTTTATTTGATGCAGAACGTCGATCGGGCTTAATTTCAGGTGCACATTCGATGATTGATTTGACAAAGGTGATGGATGTTCGTAAAGTTGCAAAGGAAAATGTTTCTCCTTTATTAAAGACATCTGCAAATTTGATATGGGGGATCAATTCCAACGTTGATTCAAAGGATGAGACAGATTTCCAACAGAATTGCTTCGAAATTGTCACTGTTGACCAGACTATTGTGCGACTGAATGTTTGTACTAGGGAAATTCGAGATGAGTGGATTGCTAGATTGAAAGAGATTTCCCAATATTGGTCATTAAAAAAGAGTCAGGAACTGAAGAAAATTAAGGATTTAAGAGACAAGAATCTTGCTCTATTGAACACTACTGATGATCAATTTGAGTATGTTGTTGCCTCTCAAGTGATGAATCTATCCTCTAAACAAGAATTCTCTAGGGCTCAAGCTGATTCAGAAATCTATTCAATATCTTCTTATGTTTTGGATAAGCCAATATTGCAATGTGGATACGTTTACTGTCGTCCGATGAGAGGAAAGCAATTTGAGAAACTTTACGCTGTTTTGAGCCCTGGATTTATTGTTTTATATAAAGTTTACAATAGGTCAAAAACTTCACGAGTGGCTAAGAGTGCTGCATATTACAAGAAATTGAGGACAATACCGTTGTCTACATGCTACGTGTTCTCGCAAGTAGGTAGATCCCATTCTGCATACATGAGTACGATTAATACTGATTTGAAAGTTGACTACAGTGATATACCGCGTGTCTACGATGACGGTTGGCGGAGTAGTGAACCTCCACTACAAAGGTTGTTTACCGTTTGGGTTGGCTCCAAAAAGGTTGTTATTAAGGATCAAAAGGACAAAAAGAGTCGCAAGAGTACTCATCACAATGTTGAGGTTATGAATGTCCACAGTACCTCGACAATGATTCAGTCGTCGTCAGAAAACGAATCAGAATCAAGTGACGATGTGCAGGATTCTGTTGGAAAAAAAATTGGTAATACACTAAAGCGAACTATAACAAATACGACCAAATTCGGGGAGAAAGTCAACAATGAACTCAATGAGCATGAAAAGGAAGAATCAGACCCGGAGATGGATGACCACACTGAATTCAAGAGTGTTCCTGGCGATGAGGAGAGAATTTCGCCTATTGAAATGCTGAAGACGAGGTCTAAGCTTGGCGTTGCTGGTGAAGGGTTCCTATTTCTTGTTCGCTCACGTATTGAGCGTGATATCTGGGTAACCCGATTGATGACCGAAATTGAACGGTTTTCTTCTATACGTAATAATGATATAACTATAGTTTAAAGTTTACGAGCATTACTCAGATTGCCTTCCATACATACACCATTTCATCCCATCCTGTGCTTGCAACAAATACTCTACCCCAGAGGGACCAATCACAGCCAAGTACAAACTCAGAATGTGCATCGAATTGGTTTATGAGAGCATCACCATGACGCATACGCATGCCACTCATGAATGGCGCATTTTCATCAGTGAGATCACGCCAAACACGGCATGTCATATCATAAGAGCATGAAAGGAGTGTATCACTAGCATGTGGAGACCACTGAACTTTACGAACTGCAAAATCGTGACCAATAAGTTTATTCCTTGGTGATGGGCCAACTTTATTCTTATGAGCAACTGAATGATGTTGTAAGTCAGGTATCATACGTAGGTCCCATATTTTAATTGACTTATCAACGGAAGCTGTTGCTATCACTGTAGGACGATATTTGTTAAAATCACATGAAAGTACTTCAAGACCACCATGTGATATAAAGTCAAGAACAAGTGGTTTCGCTGAACGTGTATCCCATATTTGACAATGTGATGCTGAATTGACAGATATAATTGTATTCCCATCATGAGGAGAGAATGTGGCTTGATAGACGCAGTCGTTGGCGGTATTTTCAGCAATCGGTTTTGTTGAAAGAGGTGGCATTTTTAAGTTAGGTACTGATAGTGATTCTGTCTTTGTTGTAAAGTCTTTGATTGAAGTTAATGTTAGGAGTGAGTTATCCCTCACAGGTGACCATACCTTCACTGTGCTATCCCATGAAGAAGAACAGAAAACAGATTTGTCTACCATATTCCAGTAAACGGAGAAAACTTCTCTTTGGTGTTCGTGAAATCGTTTTATTGGGAATTGTGGGAGTGTTGTATCAAATAATGATATAGAACCATCACCAGAGCATGTTAAAATTTGATTTTCATGAAGTTCTGACCAAGCAACATCGTAAAGACCATCTTGAGTATCAAACATTGTATCTTGAACTATACGACCATCTGGTGTTATTGAAAGAATGTAGAGTCTTCCATTCCCTACTAAACCATAATTAGCAGCTGTTGCAACGGCAATTTTATTGTCATAAAATGGAGAGTATTTGCATGCATAACCGTTAAACCCGGTAGTTCTAAAAGGAATCATTTTCAAAGTATAATCTGGCACTCTTCTTGGTGAAAGTGGATAATGTTATTGATTATTGTTATCTTATCGATCATCTATTCTGTCAATGACTCTGCAGAGATTATTTTAAGTAGTTGAGATGTTACGTAATTCCGCGATGATGGTAACATGAAAAAAAAAAGTAGTTTTAAGCTGATTATGGCTCAGCTAAGGAAATCTAAGTAAAGCAGAAGAGTTTATTATATAATTACTGAAGTATAAAGATTATTATTTTTCTGAATAACATAAAGGGTCTGTTACAGGAGAGGAGCGACCATTCCAGTCGACAAGAGAGTCTGTACCTGTTAAATTCAAAGCTGTTGAATCGAGTGCTTTGTCGACATGAAAGAAGGGAGAACTTGGCATCATTACCCTTGACTTTTTAGATTCTACACCAACTGTAACAGTTGCAGAAACGGATGAAGTTTGTAAAGGTGGCATCAGTGTATTAGCTGTTGCTTTATCCTCTATTGTTTCTTTTGCTATTGCTGTGTTATTTGTTTCTGCATCTTCACTTGGCTGTGTAGGTAGATCCCTTGGTGTTATTTCATACTTGTCAACACTAGCAATATCTACTTCTGTACGTGGTAAATTATTAGAATCTGAAGTATTTTCCACGCCATCAGTATTATTAAGAATTGCTTTAATATCTCTTTCATTTTCTTCATCATTATTATTAGTTGAGTCATTATCGTTGCCAAAAAAATCATAATTCCAGTCAGTAGTTGATTTGGAAGGAGAACTTGGTTCATTTGAAAAAGAGTCAATAATATGTTGAATACTAGGGGATATATTATGAGTTGAGAAGTTACCATTTTTCTGTGGGGGCATATTCTCCTTGTCTTCATCATCGAGTGGAATTAGGGTAGTATTAAGTTTGGTTGCATTGAGAGGAGTATTATCTTGAGGTGTATTACCCTTTGAATTGAGTGTTGGTATTGTGAAAAAATCATCAATGTTTGATATAGGTAGTGATGATGATGGGAATTGTAATGATTGTAATTGTTGATTTTGAGGAGCTGATTCAATTTTGAGCATATTCATTAAATCATCATGAGTAAAACTGGTTATATCAAAGGTTGATTGTTGTTGTTGTTGCTGTTGTTCTGTTAGTTTTGATTGGGGTATTGTAATTGATGCCTTTGTCAATTGTTTCTTTTTGGAGGTGGTGGTGAAACCATTTTGGAGATTTTTGGGGGAAGATGAAAGAAATGGCGAGCTTGAAGAGATATTTTTCCGTTTTGAACGTTTGTTTGAGATTGAAGATGTAACTGATGTTGAAGAATTAGAATTCAACATATTTTTAGCATATGGATCATCAAGCAAACCTTTTGAACCCATGTAACCACGCTCTCTTAACATTTTAATATTACTATGTGATTGATAATCTGTACAAGTTGCACAAAGAAATCCTGAATTACCCATTTCAAATATACCATCTTTGAAAAATTTGTAAGGAGGATTTGAATTTGTTAGACAATTAACACAATTTTTCGATATTGAAGCAATTTTTTTCTTTGTTGAAGTTGAAACATTATTATCACCAATTTTAACAACGGATTGTATGAAACTTTTAGTTTTACGAGCACGTACAGGTTGTTGTTGTTGTTGTTGTTGTTGTTGTTGTTGTTGTTGTTGTTGTTGTTGTTGTTGTTGTTGTTGTTGTTGTTGCTGTGAATGAAGTACATGTTGATCTAAGTGATGGTTGTTTTGAGAATTATTAGTATCATTAGCTTTATTTTTATGAAAATTAGAAAATCTTGAAGCAATTGGTTCACCTGTAGCATCTACTTCTTCATTAACTGTTGATAACATCATATCTGAAATTCTAATTTTATGAGCCAAAGAATCTTGTGTTATGAATGGTAAAGATTGAGTACGTGAAGCCAATTGAGGTAAATTTTTTGAATCTGAAGATTGTATACGATTAGAATTTGATTTACGTTGTCTTTTTCGAGGAATTGAAATGTTTGAATTTGATAAAGTATTTGTAACTGAAGAGAAACGTAATTTAATATCTAAAGTATCAGCTGAAGAATTTGGTTGAAATAAATTTAAAATATTTGAAGTTAATCTACCAGTTATAAGTATATCAGGTGTTATATTTGAAGAAAGACCAGTTGCAACATAAGGTTCACCTGATTCCACAGTATCTTTATAATAAATTGAATAAATTGAATTATTTTGAAACCATTCAGGAGAGATTGAATAAAGTATATTAAGACAAGCTTTTAAAGGTACACAACCTATTTGAGCACCATTATGAGGAGGAGAATTTGGTAAAGTTAATATTTTTGCAAGTAAAGGGGTTGGGGAACGAGCCAGGAATGTATTGCAATCATCAAAAGTGTATAATAGTTTGACATTAACGTGTTTGTCGTAGGGCTGAGGTGAAGAGTTCATTTAATTGGGAGAAAAAGAATGTGATTGAGTAAGAAGAAGAAAAGGAAAGAGAAGGGAAGGGAAGTGAAGGGATGGAGAAAGTAAAGGAAATGAAGTGAAGTGAAGTGAAGTAAAGTGAAGTGAATTGAGAAGAGTGAGGATATGTATGAAGAAGACCTGCAATGAAATGACGCTGAGACTGGAGTTGTTTGTTAGAAGAAAAACAGTTGAACTTTTGCTACGCGTCGCAAAATAATCTGAATAGAAACGGGTTTTGAGATTTGACGTGAACTAAAATATTTGAACTTACACGTTAACTGAACGCGCCCTAAGCTCGCGTCAGTTTCAGAGGCGGTGAGGGGGGGATAAAGAGAGGCTCAGCAAAGACAGAATTTGAGAGAGGCTCAACTGCCAATTGCCCATCACGTGACTAACAGCTGAGCCTCCACCAAAACTGAGCCCTCCAAGCGCCACAATTTTCTTTTCTCCTCCTCCCGGCTCCCCCAAAGTCTGACGAGAAAGGGCCCGCGAACTCCCACTCCGAAGCAAATCGGCCGAGAAACTGGACTCAAATTCCCCATTACACAGTAACACTGAGTATTAATGTCGTCATGATTTCTGGCAATTGCGATTGTTCGGGGGAAATTCCAACAATGGGAAAGCAGACCCGAATAGACGTAATGTAATCTGATAAGAAAGGGTCCTCCCCTATTTTTCCCTTCTTTCCCCCCCAGAGCCCACCCTCCAACCCCGCCAATTGTCATCTTCACTTCCACTTTCACTTTCACTTTCTTATCGTCAGGTCTACTATATAAGAAAACTCATTCCCGCATTCCTTTAACTTCAAATTCTCCCCTTTATCTCCTCTTCGATACTTTTTCTTATCCTATACTTGTAGTAAAACTAAGCAATCGTTCCCCTTCTTCTCCCCCCTACCCTTCCCCCCCCTTATATTCCCCACTCATGTCTAACGATTCGGAAAAACATGATGTTCATGAAGAACAAATCTCTCGTTACTCTTCTGTTAATACAGAAATAGCTTTCGCTAATGCAGCTAATCAAGCTTATATGATACCTATAGATAAATGTTTAGAAATATTTGAAACTAATAAAATTCATGGTTTATCAAATGAACAAGCTAAAAAATTATTATCTATTCATGGTCCAAATTCTTTAGGTGATGAAACTAAAATTTCAATTATTAATATACTTGCAAGACAAATATTTAATGCAATGATTTTAGTTTTAATTATTTCAATGATTATTTCATTTGCAATTAAAGATTGGATAACTGGTGGTGTTATTGCATTTATTATAGGTTTAAATGTTGTAATTGGTGCTCAACAAGAATTTATGGCAGAAAAAACAATGGGTTCTTTGAAAAATCTGTCATCTCCTTCCGCGACTGTTATCAGAAATGGTACTGAACAAACTATACCAAGTGAAGATGTTGTACCTGGTGATTTAATTTTAATTAAAGTTGGTGATACAATTCCTGCTGATTTAAGATTAATTGAAACTCATAATTTTGAAACTGATGAAGCTTTATTAACTGGTGAATCTTTACCTGTTGCTAAAGATGCTTCAGCACTTTATAATCAAGAAATACCTGTTGGTGATAGATTAAATTTAGCTTATTCTTCTTCAACTGTTTCAAAAGGTAGAGCTTTAGGTATTGTAATTTTAACTGGTTTAAATACTGAAATTGGTAAAATTGCTAAAGCTCTTAAAGGTGGTAATAAATTTATTAAAAAAGTGGAAAATAAAAAAGATGCAAAACCAAAAGATTATGCAGATGCTGCAGGTGTTACAATTTGGAATACAATTGGTTACGTTTTAGGTATTAAAGATGGTACCCCTTTAAAGAAAAAATTATCTTGGTTAGCAATTTATTTATTTTGTATTGCTGTTGTTTTCGCAATAGTTGTTATGGCTTCTCAAAAATTTAATGTTACTAAAGAAGTGGCAATTTATGCTATTTGTGTTGCACTTTCAATGATACCTTCTTCTTTAGTTGTTGTTTTAACAATTACAATGGCTGTTGGTGCAAAGGAAATGTTGAAAAGAAATGTCATTGTTAGAAAATTCGATGCCTTGGAAAATTTAGGTTCAGTTAATGCAATTTGTTCAGATAAAACTGGTACCCTTACTCAAGGTAGAATGATTGCAAAGCAAGTTTATATTCCAAATGTTGGTATTTTCTTAGTTGAAGATTTTAATGAACCTTTTAATCCAACTCTTGGTAAAGTCTTATTTACTGAATCAACACCAATTGAAATATCTCAAATTGAAACTGATGATAGTGATAATGAAAAAAATTCAAAATCAATTAATTGGATATCTTTTGATGAATTTTTAAAAAAATATCAAAATACTCAAAAATATCAATTTTTTAAAGATTGGATAATTACTGCATCTATTGCAAATGTTGCTAAAGTTTATGAAGATATTGATGATGATGATGGTTTAAATGAATGGAAAGCTAGAGGTGATCCAACTGAAATTTCAATTCAAGTCTTTGTTTCAAGATTAGGTTTTAATAGAGATGAAATGGTTGAAAATAAAAATCTTTACACTTATTTAGCAGAATTCCCATTTGATTCAAGTATTAAAAGAATGTCATCAATTTATAAAGATAATCAAACAGGTGATGAAATTATTTTTACAAAGGGTGCCGTTGAAAGAATTGTTACATTATGTGATACATGGAATGATCCAATTACTGGTCAAATTAAAGAAATTACAGAAGAAACAGTTAAATCAATTGAAGATGAAATGAATGCATTATCTTCAAAAGGTCTTAGAGTTTTAGCATTTGCAAAAAAAATCCCAACTGATCAAGGTAAAGGTATTTCATGGCAACAAGTTGATAGAGAATTAATTGAAAGAAATCTTCATTTTCTTGGTCTTATTGGAATTTATGATCCACCACGTCCTGAATCTTTACCAAGTGTTAAAATGTGTCATCATGCAGGTATTTCTGTTCATATGGCAACAGGTGATCATCCATCAACAGCTGCTGCAATTGCAAAAGAAGTTGGTATTTTACCAGATGATTTTAGAATGTTACCTCAAAAAATTATTGATTCAATGATTATGACAGCTCCACAATTTGATTCATTAAATGAAGATCAAATTGATCAATTACCTGTTTTACCACTGGTTATTGCTAGATGTGCACCACAAACAAAAGTTAGACTTGTTGATGCATTACATAGAAGAGGTCAAATTGTTGCAATGACAGGTGATGGTGTTAATGATTCTCCAAGTTTAAAAATTTCTGATATTGGTATTGCAATGGGTAAAAATGGTTCTGATGTTGCTAAAGATGCTTCAGATATTGTTTTAGCTGATGATAATTTCGCTTCGATTTTAAATGCTGTTGAAGAAGGTAGAAGAATGAGTGATAATATTCAAAAATTTGTGGTTCAATTACTTGCTTGTAATGTTGCACAAGCTATCTTTTTATTAGTTGGTTTGGTTTTCAAAGATGAAGAAGATTTTTCTGTTTTCCCATTATCTCCAGTTGAAGTTCTTTGGGTTATTGTTGTTACTTCATGTTTCCCAGCAATGGGTTTAGGTGTTGAAAGAGCAGCTGATGATATTATGGATAGACCACCAAAGGATGCAAAAGATTCTGTTTTCACTTGGGAAGTTTTAGTTGATATGTTTGTTTATGGTATCGTTATTGCAGGTGCATGTATGATTCCTTTTGTTATTAGAGTTTATGGTTATGGTCATGGAGAATTAGGTATTAATTGTAATAGAACAGATTATGATGAATCATGTCATTCTGTTTTCAAAGCACGTTCTGCATCATTTGTTACAATGACATGGTGTGCTTTAATACTTGCATGGGAAGTTATTCATATGCGTAATTCTCTATTTTTGATGCGTCCAGGTTGTGCAAATCCATGGACTCAATGGATCAAAGATCTTTGGGCAAATCAATTTTTATTTTGGTCAGTTGTTCTTGGTTTTATTACATTAATTCCAACAATTTACATTCCTGTTATTAACGACTATGTTTTCCTACAACGTGGTATTGGTATTGATTGGGTTTGGTCATTCCTATGTACATTATTATTCCTCCTTTGTTGCGAATTATACAAATTCTGCAAGAGAGCTTACTTCAAGAATGAAAAGGCAAAGAATCCTGAAGAAGATTTAGAAAAGAATGCTTTTAATGGGTTTCAAGCTTAAAACAATTTAATCATAAATATTATTATATTATTCTAATTTTGAGTTTTTTTCTAGTTTATAATTTAAATTATTTATTTCAAATAAAAAAAAAATTAAAAAAAAATACATTATTTAAGCAAAGTAAAAAGAAACTCTCACACTTTATTAACTGATGCAAATGGTGGATGTAATTTTGGTAAATCTTTATACCTTGCATTAACATCAGCTCTAGATAATTTTTTAACTTGCATAATTTCAGCATCTTCAATAATTAATGTTTTATAATAACTCCATTTAAAAATAGTAAACCAAGTTGAATAAAATCTATACTCCGGCCATAAAGTATTTGGATATTCAATAACTGAATCTTGATGACATTGCCATAACATATAATCACTTAATCTTGTATGACCTGATGTACGGACTAATATATCAACAGGTGCAGCATCAGTCTCATAATAAAAATTACCTTCATATAATTTTTCATCAACTGATTCAATATCTAATTCACCATTAGAAACATGATTTGCAATTTTTGTTGTTGAATACCACATATCATCCCTTGAAGTGTAAGGGAATGCAATAAATAATGTATGTTTAGCATGTTGACTTGTGCGCTCTTCAACTAATTCAATATCAGTAAGTATATCCTCAGGTAAGTAAGAACGATTACCAATGATTTTAATCTTTACACCATGTAAATCACAAAGTTGATTCTCCGATGATATAACTGCAAGTTTGTATTTGAGTAAAGAAAATATAGTATCAACTTCATCTGATTTCCTATTGAAATTTTCAATAGAAAATGCATAAGCTGTAACATCACGTACCCCAACTCGGAAACAACAATCAAGAACTTTGACTAATGCTTCTGCACCAAGTCTGTGACCTTCTTTAAGTGGTAATGAGTTGTTTTTGGCAAATCGACGATTACCGTCCATAACAAAGGAAATATGTTGTGGAATAGGACCGGTTTTGAGTACATTAACAAGAAAACTTTGAATAGCTCCATCAACAAGTGAAACACCAGGTAGGTAGTTTAATAAAGATAGTAGATAAGTGCTCATAGTGAATGAACGTGGAAGAAAGTACGGTTAACTCAGATGAATTGAGCTGAGCATTTCGGCTACCTATATATTGTACTTGAGGAATAGAGATCTGCTCCCAAGCATAGCGAGCGCATATAAAATAATAGTCAGTCGATCGACGCGGCGGGGACCGAAATTACTGAAGTTTCAGGAATTGCGGGCTCGGCTAGTTGGGGGATATGCTAGGGTTAATTGTGTTGCTTTTGCAATTATACAGTAATAACACAAAGTAAACAATAAATAATTACTGAAATTGTAATTGAATTGAAGTAAAGTTGTAAAAAGTGAAAGTCATACAGTAGTGAAGGTAAAAAGGGTGGAAATGTTAAATTATTAACTTATAAGAGAGCAAAAGCACCTAAAGCGAATAAACCAGCACCTGGAGCTAAGTATGCAGCTGCGTTGGTTGCAGAAGCAGAAGTAGTTGCAGAAGCAGTGTGGGTACCAGAGTGAGTACCAGTGTGGGTACCGGAGTGAGAACCGGTGTGAGTACCAGAGTGAGAACCAGTGTGAGATTCTTCAGAGTGGGAACCACTGTGGGAAGCAGAGTGGGAAGCAGAGTGAGTAGTAGATGGTGCAACAGATTCTTCTTCAGATGAAGGTGCTGCGGAAGAAGTGATTGGAGCAGAGGTAGATGGAGCAGCAGATTCTTCAGTTGTTGATGGAGCAACACTAGCAACATCAAGGTTAGATTCAATTCTGGAACTGTACCATGGTAATTGTTCAGCAAAAGAAGAGATAGCTGCGTATTCTTGAGCATCAACTAAAGTAGTGTAAGCTTCATCAGTGTAAGTTTGAGCTTGTCTGTAAATAGATAACAATGGACCAATGTCAGCTTCAGTGTTTTGTTGAACGTAACCTAAGTAGTCATTAAGGTTTGCATTGATATCGGAGTTTAAAACAACCAAAATGTTTTCAGCAGAGATACTTGCGATGAAAGCAGCGAGAGATAAAACAGCAGCGTATTGCATTGTAATTGAGTATGAAGTTGTTAATCAAGAGAAGAAACAAAGGTTGAAGAAGAAGAAGAAGAAGTGAAGAAGAATTGAGAAAGAAAAACAAGAAGTGGCCAAAACAGATGCAATTTAATTAACTTTGAAAAAAGCAGGAAACACGCCAGTCTAGAAAATTATTGGTAAAATTATAAATTAAATTAATGTCACATTTTTTTCCACACCTTGCCAGATTTGGCAGGAATATTGAACAAACTTGCCCAACTTTCTATTTTTGCCCGGAAAAACGCCACGCCTTTTCTCGTGTCACTTCCCCTCAGTTTCCCCACGGGCCCCACGGGCCACGCCCCCACGGCCAGACCCCCAGCCAAATTTAGCGGCAGCGTCGATCGTCTCCACTTTGCCTCTCACGTTTCCTGTAGCGGTAACTGTAGCTGTAGCACTTTTGCCACTACGTTGTGATAATAGTGTACACATTTAGTACACACAATTGCCGCCTGATTACCACCATATATACATATAAACTACTATGTTTCTTACCAGAAGTGAATATGACCGTGGTGTCTCCACTTTCTCTCCGGAAGGTAGACTTTTTCAAGTCGAATACTCTCTTGAAGCTATCAAACTTGGATCAACAGCTATAGGAATCTCTACAAGTGAAGGTGTGATACTTGCGGTTGAAAAAAGAGTCTCTTCTTCATTGCTTGAAAGTGATTCTATTGAAAAAATAATGGAAATTGATAAACATATAGGATGTGCAATGTCCGGTCTTACAGCTGATGCTAGATCAATGATTGACCATGCAAGAGTAGCTTCTGTACAACATGATCTTTATTATCATGAACAAATATCTGTTGAATCATTAACTCAAGCAGTATGTGATTTGGCTTTAAGATTCGGTGAAGGTGCTTCTGGTGAGAAAAGGTTAATGTCTAGACCTTTTGGTGTTGCTTTATTAATTGCTGGATATGATAATGATAAAGGACCCCAGCTTTATCATGCAGAACCTTCAGGAACTTTCTATAGATATGATGCAAAGGCAATTGGTTCAGGTTCTGAAGGTGCACAGGCTGAATTACAAAATGAATATCATAAATCTTTAACATTAAAGGAAGCTGAAATACTAGCTCTTAAAGTTTTAAAACAAGTAATGGAAGAAAAGTTAGATTCTTCAAATGCTCAAATTGCTAGTGTAACAAAAGATGAAGGTTTTAAAATTTATAAAGATGAAGAACTTGCAGTTATAATCGATCAACTTAAAGAACAGGAAAAGAATGAAGAACCTCAAGAAGATCAAGAGATGAATGATGATTAATTTTACTAATTCAAATCTATAAATTTGTATAAATATCTTACCTTTGCGTTAAAATGTCTAAACAACTAGAATATTCAGGGAAATCTTTAAGTTTAACAATAACTGCTTTCTCTAATTTATTAGCATTCTTGTAAAATGTTGTATTCTCTCCATTATACTGTCGACAATTGTTGAAAATTAATTTACAATCATAAATAAAATCATCCATGCTTTCATAAACATCATTTTCTAATTTAACTTCCATCGTACTCAAATCCATTGGTTCCTTTATAACATCATAATAATCTGGTACTTCTTCTCTATTAACTGGTTGTAAAAATGGCCAATTTGATGGATGATTTTGCATTTCTGTTAATATCGTTAACATTGCAACATAATGTGCACCCCTTTTAGGCTTTTGTGCAAGATCATCCATTTCTCTTGTCCATCCAGCTTCCTTTATACCTGGTATTTCAAATGGATTCAAAGGTTTAAAATTTTCATTTTTAAAATGTTCAATACCTTTATGTACAATATGTGACCTACCAATTGATCTAATTTTCCTCAATATGGCAGCTTTTTGAAGTGATAATATTTTATTGCTATCTAAATATCGAATTTTTGGTAACATAGTACATTGCATTAATGTACCACCTTCATAATCTTTAATATATCCCATCCAAACTTTCTTTGGTAATGTTATATCTTTTGTAAATCCTTGCTTTTTGAAATATCCGATGGCATAATTATCTGCATATGTTAGAAAATATTTGATTTTGGTAGTACTTCGAACATAATCCTTTAAATGATTCATCAAATGTGCACCATATCCTCGTACTTGTTCTGTTGATGAAATTGCACAAAAAACAATTTCTGCAAATTCATGTGTTTCAAATGGTCTAATAGTTATACCACCAACAACTGTTAATTTATTACGTACAACTGCAATTGAAACATGTGATCGATCATAAACTAGTCTCGCAATATATGCTTTGGGCATTTCAGGTAATTGTTTCTGGAAAATATTCTTCAATCCTGTAAGTATAATCATGCTGTCCCTAGAATCATCATTATTGACAACTCGAAATTCAATTTTACCTTCTCGTTCTTCAACAACTGAAGGTCGATCTTTATAGGTGTATGTATATCCATCAAATTTATATGTATGTATCCTTTTCTTTTCATCATCATCTTCACCATCTACTAGTTCAATCTCATCATCTTCAGGCGGAGGTGGTAATTCCGTAACTTCATTACTTTTCAACTCCGATTTTTCATCGTTTTTATCCTCATCATTAACCTCTATCTTAGTAATCACATGTTCTTCTTTTTTGTCAGAATCATCATTAGTTTTATCACTACCGTTAACCCCAAGAGGACTACCCTTTTTGTCACTTACGCTAGTATTATCGTTATCGTTATTACTATCTTCTTCAACGTTTATATCTTTATTTTCCACTCTACTTCGTTTAATATCCTCTCTCTCTAATTCTAAATCGGCAAGTTCACTTTCTCCAGCTTTCCGCTTCACAGAAGCCATACCTGTAACCAATTAGACTCGCACGTGCAATCCACAGACACCATCTCCACATTCCATCACTTAACTTACAGTGTACACTAAATTTCATGTCGTGGCTGCGACAACAACAACAAACGGCCCCGTCGCGGCGATCGTCGCAAATTCAATCCGCACGGGAGTTGAGCCACCACCCGTGACTTCTCCCATTATATTATAATTTTTTTCTCAGTCCTCTAATATTACGGACCTGTGAGTAAAGTTCAAATATACTGATTGTTTAGTGTTTGGAATCCCACACCTTTCTTCCCCTTTTCTTTCCAGGATCTTACCTGTAGATTAGACTCTCTGTAGCAACTCTCCCTCTAACTCAAACTGCAAGTTCAAACAAATTAACCCTTTTAGGTTGCTATTATTTTAACAATGGCTGCTGCTTCTCCTAAAATGATTACTTTACCTGGTCCTCAGGCTTTGTCAAATTTCAGAGTCTCTAACTTGATTTCTGATATCAACACTTCTGTTAACTCTGATGTTGTGGTTGATGTTAAATCTTGTCAAATCCATTTTGTTGATTTCAAAGCTGATTTGGATTCGAAAACTTTGGAGAAATTAAAAATTTTACTAAAATATGACAATGATCTTGATTTAAATGATGAAAAAAACAAGATCTTACAAGAGTTAGTTCAATTAGATGGTGATCATCAAGATTCAGCTACTAAATTGCAATCCAAACTTGGTTCCGATTCATATTTAATTAGAGTTTTACCAAGATCAGGTACTATTTCTCCATGGTCTTCAAAGGCAACTAACATTGTTGAAGTTTGTGGTTTAGGTGAAAAAATTCAAAGAGTTGAAAGAGGTTTAGCTGTTTTGATTACGGTGAGACAAGGTTTTCCGCTTCTAGATATTCTTCAAAAGGATAATTTTGCTTCATTCTCTTCTATTTACGATAGAATGACTCAGACCCTTTATATCAACGAACACATTCCAAAATTCAATGATCTATTTGAAGAACATAGTCCAAAACCTCTCGTTCACGTCGATATTATCTCTTCCAAAGAAAATTTAATCAAAGCAAACAAAGAAATGGGTTTAGCTTTAGATGACGGCGAGATATCCTATTTGATCGATGCTTTCAAAAACATCTTGAAGAGAAACCCTACTGATGTTGAATTGTTTATGTTTGCGCAAGTCAATTCAGAACATTGCAGACACAAAATTTTCAATGCTGATTGGACAATTGATGACCAAAAGAAAGACATGTCTTTGTTTCAAATGGTTAGAAACACCCATAAATTGAATCCACAAGGTACTATCTCTGCATATTCTGATAATGCTGCAGTATTTGAAGGTTCTCCAGCTTACTTCTTTAGTCCTAACTGCAATAACAAAAACACTTGGACTTCAACAAATGAAACTGTTCACACTTTAATTAAGGTTGAAACACATAATCACCCAACAGCTGTTTCTCCTTTCCCTGGTGCAGCTACAGGTTCAGGTGGTGAAATTAGAGATGAAGGTGCTGTTGGTAGAGGTTCAAAATCCAAATGTGGTTTATCCGGTTTTAGTGTTTCCGATTTAGAAATTCCAACCTTAAGACAACCATGGGAATTGTCAGTAGGTAAACCAAACCATATTGCTTCTCCTTTGAACATCATGATTGAAGCTCCTTTAGGCTCTGCTGCTTTTAACAACGAATTTGGTAGACCTTGTATTAATGGTTATTTCAGGACATTAACAACTACTGTTGAAAATGCAGAAGGTGAAAAGGAAATCAGAGGTTTTCACAAACCAATCATGATTGCTGGTGGTATGGGCGCAGTTAGACCTCAACTTGCATTGAAGTCAGAATACAAAATTACTCCAGGCTCTGCTATTATAGTTTTAGGTGGTCAATCTATGCTTATTGGTTTAGGTGGTGGTGCTGCATCTTCAGTTGCATCCGGTGAGGGATCTGCAGATTTAGATTTTGCATCTGTTCAAAGAGGTAATCCAGAAATTCAAAGAAGAGCTCAGCAAGTTATTGATGCTTGTAACAGTTTTGGCGTTGACTCACCAATTCAATGTATTCACGATGTCGGTGCGGGTGGTTTATCAAATGCCCTACCTGAATTAGTTCATGATAACGGTTTAGGTGCTAAATTCGAGATTAGAGATATTCTATCATTGGAACCAGGAATGTCACCTATGGAACTATGGTGTAATGAGTCTCAAGAGAGATACGTTTTAGGTGTTTCCCAATCTAATTTAGAAAAGTTTAAAGAAATTTGTGAAAGAGAAAGATGTCCTTTTGCTGTTGTCGGTACTGCTACCAGTGAACAAAGATTGGTATTGACCGATAGACTTTTGAAAACAACTCCTATTGATTTGGAAATGTCTGTTTTGTTTGGTAAGCCTCCAAAGATGTCCAGAAAGGATTCTACGAAGAAGTACAATTTACATCCAGTTGATGTGTCCAATATTATAATTGATGAAGCTATTTCTAGAGTTTTACAATTACCTGCTGTCGGTTCTAAATCATTCCTGATCACTATTGCAGATAGAACAGTTACTGGTTTGATTGACAGAGATCAGTTTGTTGGTCCATGGCAAGTCCCTGTTGCGGATGTCGGTGTTACATGTACATCTTTAGGTGATAAACTGATTAAAACAGGTGAAGCTTTAGCAATGGGTGAAAAGCCAACCCTTGCAATCATTGATGCTGCATCATCTGCAAAGATGTGTATTGCTGAATCTTTATTGAATTTGGTTGCCGCTGATATCAAAAGTTTAGACTTGGTAAAAATTTCTGCCAACTGGATGTCGTCTGCTTCATCCCACGGTGAAGGTAAAGCATTGTATGAGGCTGTTCAAGCTATTTGTTTAGACCTGTGTCCAGCGTTAGGTGTTGCTATTCCTGTTGGTAAAGATTCAATGTCTATGAAAATGACTTGGGAGGACAAGACAGTTATGGCTCCATTATCTTTGGTTATTACTTCCTTCTGTGGTGTTTCTGATACGTCAAAGACATGGACTCCTCAACTTCAAAATGTTGAAGAATCTGTATTAATGCATGTTGATCTTGCCGCACGGGTGAAGAAATCCCTTGGTGGTTCTGCCTTTGCACAAGTATTTAACCAAATCGGTGATTCTTGTCCAACTGTTCATGATAATCAAATTTTGAAGGGTTTCCTATTATCTGTTTTAGCATTACATCAATCATCAATAGTCTTGGCTTACCATGATATCTCGGATGGTGGTATATTAGTTTCTCTTTTGGAAATGGCATTTGCAGGTAGAGCTGGTTTAAGTGTTGATTTGAAAACAGCTTCAAGTGATGTTTTCACTACACTATTCAATGAAGAGTTAGGTGCTGTGTTTCAAATCAAAAAGGCGGATCTTGAATTATTTACTAAAACTTTTGAATCTCATGGTGTCTCTTCCGAATACATTTCTGTTATTGGTACACCTGTTTTTGATACTGTACAGGCTGTAGATATCTCTGTTAATGGATCCAAAGTTTACTCTGATGTAAGATCCAAATTACAAGAGAAATGGAGTTTGACTTCATACCATTTGCAAAGATTAAGAGACAATCCACAATCCGCTGACGAGGAATTCAATAATATATCTGACAATAACGATCCTGGTTTGACTTACAAGCTGACATTTGCTCCTCAGGATGATTTAGGAATTAGTTCATTAACTTCTAGACCAAAGGTTGCAATACTTAGAGAACAAGGTGTGAATGGTCAACAAGAAATGGCATGGTGTTTTCAACAAGCTGGATTTGAAAGTGTTGATGTTCATATGACTGATATCATTTCTGGTAGAGTGACGCTTGATGATTTTGTTGGTTTAGCTGCATGTGGTGGTTTCTCATATGGTGATGTTTTGGGTGCCGGTAATGGTTGGGCTACATCGGTATTATACAACGATAGAGCTAGAGCTGAATTCTCCAAATTTTTCAACGAAAGAAAGGATACTTTTGCATTTGGTGCATGCAATGGTTGTCAATTCCTATCAAAGATCAAATCTTTAATCAATGGTGCTGAAGACTGGCCAAGTTTTGAGAGAAACAAGTCTGAACAGTACGAGGCTAGAGTATGTACTTTAGAAATTGTTCAAGATGAATCTACACCTTCTATTTTCTTGGATGGTATGCAAGGTTCTAAATTACCAATTGCAGTAGCTCATGGTGAAGGTAGAGCTCAATGGAAGAATGAAGAGCAAATGCAAACTTTCATTGAAAAAGGTTTAGTTGGTGCTAGATATGTTGATAATTATGGTATTGCAACAGAAAAATACCCATTCAATCCTAATGGATCACCAAAAGGTATTACTGCTATTAAATCTGTTAATGGTCGAGTTTTAGCAATGATGCCACATCCAGAAAGAGTATGTAGACTAGAGTCTAACTCTTATTACCCAACTGAAGAAAGCAAAGAATGGGGTGGTTACGGTCCATGGATTAGACTTTTCAGAAACGCTAGGAAATGGGTTGCATCTAATCAAAGTTGATTTATACAATCTTTAGGCTAACAATTATCTGTTTGTATTATATATATGCTCAATCGTCTTTTATATAGCAAGCAATTTATTGCTTAGTTTCTGTAATTAAGATGCGGGAAAAGAAAAGAGAACGAGATCATATAATATAACTGCGTCCAATTTTTATGTTCGCTCGTTCCGCGAGAGTCGTTTCTCGTTCCGCAGACTGAAAAAAATGTGGAAAGATCTGATTAAAAATACTGAAAGTGGCACGCTTTAGAGCTTCTCAAGTGGTGGTACGATAAAGAACAAAAGTTTGAAATAACCGGATTAATCAAATGAGTCAGTATGTATTCAATTTATTTTGGATAGTTCCAAATTTATTATTTTGTCACGGAGAGCTATTTACTAACTTTTCATTTGTTTTTATTTAGAGTGTTTGGTTCTAACTCAATCGATATTCCAAAGGAATCTTTTTTCACCGCTTATAATGCAATCAAGAATATTGATGGATTAAATTTTATTGAAAAGCTTTGGGCAGCTTACTATGTATACATGGATAACGATATAGTTGCAACCGGATTGTTATTTTTTTTACTCCATGAAGTGATGTATTTTGGAAGATGTATTCCATGGTACATTATTGATAGAACACCATGGTTCAAAAAGTATAAGATTCAACCAAATGTTTATCCAAGTGATAAAGAACAATGGGAATGTACTAAATCTGTTTTGAAATCTCATTTTTTTGTTGAAGCTTTCCCTATCTGGTTTTTCCATCCAATAGCTGAAAAGATTGGTGTTTCATACAATGTTCCTTTTCCATCATGGATCACTATAGCAACACAAGTCACTATCTTTTTCTTTTTAGAAGATGCATGGCATTATTGGTTTCACAGAGGAATTCATTATGGTCAATTTTACAGATACATTCACAAACAACATCACAGATATGCTGCACCTTTTGGATTAGCTGCTGAATATGCACATCCAATTGAAGTTATGTTGCTAGGTTTTGGTACAGTTGGAATTCCAATTGTATGGTGTTACTTTACTCGCAATTTACATTTGTTTACCATCTGTATTTGGATTACCCTAAGACTTTTCCAGGCCATTGATGCTCATTCAGGTTATGAATTCCCAATCTCTTTACATCATTTTTTTCCATTATGGGCAGGTGCAGATCATCATGATGAACACCACCATCATTTTATTGGTAATTATGCATCTTCATTTAGAATTTGGGATTTTATCCTTGATACTGAAGCAGGTGCTACCGCAAAGCAAACGAGAGAAAAGAAATCAAAACTTTCAGCAGAAAAAGTCGCCCAAACTAATTAGTTTGATGATAAATTTTTACTATTCATTCCACTTATAAATTTTGTATTTTGTAATATGCTGCAATAAATGAGATCATTTACCTTTGCTGATTTTGAAGAGGGTTATCACTAATTCAAGAAGAAACCCTTGATTTGAATTAGCACTGTCGGGTACAATTTTCGAATAGCGCGCTTGAGTATAAATAGAATTCATTACCCCCCTGTTGTTAGATAACTCTTCGCAAAGGATTCATTCTTAAGCCATGTTCTTTCGTTTTACATACAGAAGTATGTTCTTTGTAAAGAAGCTAAACTTTTAATGATGAAACACAATTTTCACAGACCTGTACCGATTCTTCGGAATTTGCGGATAAACGATTGTTGCCTTTACTGACCTAAAGTTTGAGCTTTGTAAAATGTAAAACAGTAACCTCCTGAACATACCATGTAATTTTTAGTTGTATTCTTAAATGAGTTTCTGTTGGATCTTTTACACTAGGTGTATAAAAATGACATCTTGCAATCACACAAATTCGATTTTTCAAAGCAGACAAAATGTACATAGAGTTTATTAGCTTAGTTTTGCAAACAGATATTTATAATTAAAAAGGCTATTATAAAATGAATTATTTCTTAGCAGTTAATCTTCTTAAGTAGAATGCTAATTCTTCACCTTCTAAAATGTAACCATCACATCTACCAGATTGACCTGGTCTAGAAGAAATAGCTGCATATAATTTACCAGAGTTGAATTGGTGTGCAACAGCTGGTTCAATCTTGGATTCTTCTGCTCTTGCAGCTAACTTCTTTTGAACAGCTCTAGATTTCTTAACTTCTTGAGCATCTGCAGTTGGCTTACCTAAAGTAACACCGTAGTGAGATTCAAAGTATTGCTTGAATGGAGTTGCATCAATTTGAACAATAGCAGATTTGGTTAAAGTGTTAGTTCTGACCAATTCGTTGTTTGATGGATGGTAGACGACAACATTAATTCTGGTCTTTCTGGAAACACCTTCAGAAGCCCAAGAGAAGTTACCAGTTTCAATTCTGATAGCTCTGAACTTTTGGTTACCACCTCTGGTTCTGACACTGTGGATTCTCTTTGGACCAATCTTGGTGTTAGCACCTTGTCTACCTAACTCAAACTTCCGCTTCTTTCTGTATTGAGCTCTTTTAGCACCAGTTGCGGATCTCTTGTGACGAGAATCTCTAGAAATACCCATGATGACTGTAATTAGAAAAAAATTATAATGTTAGTAATCTGTTGTTTTGAAAAAAAACTTGATTTGTGATTGAAGTATATAAAGTAGAGTGATGGAATTTTGATTTTTGTCTGATTGAAAACATTGTAACCGTTGTAAAATTCAAATATATATTGAAACCTCTAAAGCATTGATATTAGTTCATTCTGACGATATGCTTGAAAACTTTCATATTCATTCACAAATGGCTGTCTAGTGGGATTCAAACATACATTATTCTGTGGTTAGTAGAGGGAATTCAAAAGAATCTTTACAGTTGATTTTGGATTTTCCTAATACATGGACTGAAAAAATCTATAGTATACAGGAGGATGGTGAGAGAATGCCCAGAGGCAAGGAGTCGTTGGGCGTACCGCGCCCGATTGGGAAGGTCACAGAGTTTCACCCACGCGACAAGCAGTTTTAGTTAGACCCCGGGACACCGCAAAGAATGTGTTTTTCAAATAGCAGTCACATATATTTTGAAATCACGTGTCACCAAAAAGGGCCAAACCTCAGAGAAAAAATCTAAACCCTTTTTTGTGTGGCTGGTGGGTCATTTTTCTTTTTCCTACGTCATGTGGCTGGTGAGTGATAAATTTATTTAATCATTGCCTAGTTGATTGGTGAAAAGTTTGTGAATAGTCTAATCATCTTATCTAAGCAAAAGACAGACAGATGTCGGAGACTATTTATGATCAAATAGAGATTGAAGATTTTACCTTTGACCCAGATACCCAACTTTTCACTTATCCTTGCCCTTGTGGTGACAGATTTCAAATATCTATCTATGATTTAGAAGATGGTGAAAATATTGCAGTTTGTCCATCTTGTTCACTAATGTGTGAAATAATATTTGACGAATCAGATTTGAAAGAGTATTTCGATCAGATATGAAGATAGTTAGATATTTGTTCGGTTTCGTTATCATCGTGGGATGATTAACAGAATTATAAAGTCGTGATTGATTACAAAAATTTAGTTCATCTTTTTTATTATTATTCCGATAATCAGAATACTTATAATCAGAATTAAGGAGCTAATATTTGACTCTTTTTGTTTGTTGTTAGCATTTGAAAGAGCATTGTCTTGGTTTTCAGGTTTTAACGTTTTCAAGGGCGTTTCTGTTGTTTTTGCATTATTAATATCATTCTTACGTGCGATTGCTCCCTGAACTGGCATCAGATTTACTCTGTTTCTCAAGTTCTGCCAAATTCTTTTCATAGATATCAGGGAAAATATCTTTAAACACAGGATTAGAGTAGGTATTGTAATGTTTAGACTGTTTAGCTAAATGAACTTTTGTAGATTGCGATGTTACAATTGAACCCGTTGTCGCTTCTTCACTTGTCATAAATGATAAAAGGCCTGTAATAATTGTAGCAACAGACCATGCTGGATTCCACAGTTCTTCATGAAAGTCGCTCATACTAAGGCATAGTGCTGTATTAACGCTAAATCTTCCAGAAGGAGTACACATAATTATTCTAGGCGGTTTGAAAGGATATTCTCTTGGGAACGTAATTCTTCCGTGATATTGTCCATTCTCATATGGTGTCTCTGGAGGTCCCGTAATAACATAATGCCATTCTAAAACATTACTTTCATTCGGTCTAGCTTCAACATATGGAACTGGACTTTTCTGAATTTGTTTATATTCTTTATGAAGACGTTTGTACGCTGCAGATGACATGATGGGTAGCGATTGTGTTGCGGAAAGAAGAGGCACCAATGCATTATCGGAATCTGAAATTAATTATCTGCCCGCTGGAAGTTTTAGAATAGTGAGGAATGTTGTTACTTACTTTAGTTGGCAAGCTCAAAGACTAAGTTACAATTTTTATGGTTGAAAAATACTAGTACTAGTTAGTTACTGTATCGGTTTACTAATGGGAAATGTAGTTTGGATATGTGGGAGATAATGATTTTGCCACGTGAATGAAGTTATGTGCAACATCAAATTCTTTCTAAGGCTTGAAGGGCCTGCACCAGAATTTTTTTAACATCAGTTTTTTTTCCATTACGCTTTTTATGTTTCTGGGGTAGAAATTGTACAACATGGATCAGAGGGAAGAGAATATGTCAACACATAAGACGAAAAACAACATTAAGATCCTTGCTGCAAATTCACATCCTGATTTGGCTGAACTCATATGTGCTAAATTAAAGCTACCACTTTCAAATATCGAGGCGATAAAATTTGAAAATAATGAAACTGCTATCAAAGTTGCTGATTCCGTAAGAGATGAAGATGTTTATATCATTCAAACTGGTTGTGGTGGGCGTGAAAAACTAAATGATTATCTTATGGAATTGTTACTTATGATTCATGCATGTACGCAAGCATCTGCAAGGTCCATCACTGCAGTCATTCCTAACTTTCCCTATGCGAGACAAGATCGTAAGGATAAAAGCAGAGTACCAATTTCTGCTAAACTTGTTGCCAATTTATTGCAAACTGCAGGTTGTAATCATGTTATTACGATGGATTTACATGCATCACAAATTCAAGGATTTTTCAGTATACCCGTAGATAACTTATATGCTGAACCTAATGTTCTAAAATGGATCAAAGATAATTACAAGGATACAGATGATGTGATGATGGTTTCACCTGATGCTGGTGGTGCAAAACGAGTGGCATCACTCGCTGATAAGCTGGACACTCAATTTGCATTGATACATAAGGAGAGAGCTAAGGCCAATGAGGTCAGCAGGATGGTATTAGTTGGTGATGTGCGTAACAAATCATGTATTTTAGTTGATGATATGGCAGATACTTGTGGAACACTATGTAAGGCATCTGATATATTGCTTGCTGAAGGTGCTAAAGAAGTAATTGCTATTATCACACATGGTATATTCAGTGGTAACGCAATTGAAAGACTTAATAATAGTTCACTTAAGAAAATCATTTGCACGAATTCTATGCCATTAAGTGAACAAGTAAAAGAATGTTCAATTTTAGAAATTTTAGATATTGGTCCAACTTTAGCTGAGGCTATTAGAAGATTACACAATGGAGAGTCAATCTCTTATTTATTTAACAATGTTGTTGTATAAAGTGTTATTTTTTATTTTGTGATTTAGCTAATTCTGCCCAATAATTGGCCAATTTGATGTTTTTCTCACATCCGAGACCCATAGTATAAAATTTTTCAAGTAAAAGCATTGCCTTGACATGTTTGAGGTCAGCAGCTCGAAGTGCCCAAGCGAAAGCTTCATTGTAGTCCTGCTGCAAATTAGAGCTTCCAACAAAATACCAAGAACATAAACCCATCATACCATCAACATCACCCAGTGTGGCACCCATATTGTAGAAATGGATTGATAAATCAGCATTTGGTTCTACTATATCACCAATTTCATAAAATTTCCCAAGCATAGATGCTGATTTAGCATGACCAAGATTAGCAGCTTTAAATAACAGTTTAATAGCATATTTTGTATCAGGTATAACAATATCTTTAAAACCATTCATGTAAATCAATGCCAATTCATAGGGAGCACCACAACTGAGTTCTGTTGCTGATTCAGTTGCACGTCGTAGCCAACTTATTCCCTGTTTCTTAGTATTTACATCATCAGGGAAACTCATAAGACCATGAAATGCATAAATACCATATTCCATCATTGCAACTGGGTGATTATTCATTGCTGCAATTTCTAAGAATTTAACAACTTTACGGGCATCACGAGTACACCCCCAACCCTTTTTGTAACATATTGCTGTTCTATAAGCACTTTCAGCATGTTTGGACTTCCCAGCACTTTCAAAATGCATTAGTGATTTGCTTAAATCAGGTTTACCTTTGTTAAATAATCCAACAGAAAACGCATCACCAAGGTAATACTGGGCTTCTGTAAGGCCAGCTTTTGCAGCTTTCTTTAACGCTGAATGTGCTTCATCAATATATTTATCTCTTTCACGCTGTGTAAATGTATTATCATTCTTCATTAATGCAGTTTTGATAAGGATTTTGGCAAAAATAAGTAGTGTCTGTGGGTCTTTAGTCTTTTTAGAATTTTGCCTATACATTTCAATAGAGTCTTCAATTGGCAAGTGATTAACTGAATTAAGCTCTTGAGAAAGGTTAGGCTCGGGATCGGGATTTGAATGAAGTACTGGGTGGATCAAATTAGCAACAGAATTTGATCGTTTGTGAGGTTTAGCAACTCCAGTTTCTAAAGCCATACTTTTATGAACTGCTTTTTCAAAGTAATCTTGAATTGGCGAATTATGTGTATCATCAAGCATTTTTCGTATACCATTCGTTGTATTTGTTATATTTGTGTTATTGTTATTAGTGACATTCAATGAATCAGGAGAAATTGAAGTATCCTTTGAAACTGATGATTCATTGTCAAAAGATTTATTTATTGGCGTTGTAGGTGCTGATGATAAATGTAATGATTCTAACGATTTTGAAACATCAGCGGGCAAGTTACGCAAGAAAGGATGTGGATTTTTCTTTTGAGATTGATCTGCGAGTATTTGATGTGGTAAAATTTTATAATCATTTTGATTAACAACATTAATATCCTCATCTAGACTATTTGATAATTGTTGCCTATACGGATGGGTCATATTTTACAGCAATGCAGTGTGGTTTTAAAGGGTTTTTTAAAGATCTACAATTAAGTTAGTCAATTTGTAATATCGCTTTTAACAATTTAGACATGCATGTGTACAACCGCGAACCGAATTGCTCAACGTTCACATACGTTTCTTCTGTGATGATCAAGGGTAATGTTCAAACGATTGAGGGGTAAGTCAAAGGGTAAAGAAACTGATGTTAAAGCAAGTGTAAATGATGGAGAATCTGTGGAACATGAAGAGGAAGTGAAACAGCAGATTCCATTGAAAGTCAAGTCATTCACGGAAGATGAAAAGGCTGAATTGGAGAAAGTTATTTCGGGTAATTTAAGGTTTCCATGGGGAGATGGATCTGATAAGTTATTTGGGATTGAAAATTATGGATATATTTGTTATATTTCATCGATTTTTCAATGTTTATATCATACAGGTGAATTTCGACGTGCGATACTTGCAATGGGTGAAGGTGATAAAATCAGGAAGAGGAAATATTTTGTTCCTGGTGTGAATAAGGATAAAATTTCGAAAAATGTTAGTTGTGGAGAAGATGGGTTGTTATATAAGGTTAAAGATTTTGGTGTTGGTAGTTGCGATGATAATGAAGTTGTTGAATATGTACGAGAATATCCGAAATTAAATGAACTGGGTTGTGGATTTTCAATCAATTCACAAAGAAATTTAACACTTGTTGGTATAATGAAAGATAAGAATGCAACACTTGAATGGAGGAAGAAAGCAGCTTTAATTAATGGACCAGTTATTAATTTAGATTATTCACTTGCTGAAGAATATGGATTTAAAGAAGATAATATATTTACAGTTATAAAGGGAGCATTTGAATGTATTAATGAGAGTTATTCCAAGACGGGAGTTTTATCGCCATATCGACTTGTTGAAGTTATTAAAAGGGAGAATGTTATGTTTCGAAATATGCAACATCAAGATGCACATGAATTTTTAAATTTTCTTTTGAATAAATTAATTGAAGAGAGTAATGAGTTATGTGAATTTTTTGAAGGTGAGTTAGTATCCGAAACTAAATGTTTAACTTGTGATTCAGGATCATTTCGTCGAGAGAAATTTTTAGATTTATCAGTTGATTTAGAACAAGATTCATCGATTGCTAATAGTGTTAGATTATTTTCAAAAATTGAATTATTAAGTGGTAATAATAAATTTTATTGTGAGAAATGTTATGGATATGAAGAAGCAGCAAAGAGGATTAAAGTTACAAAATCACCTAAAATTTTAGCATTTCATTTGAAAAGGTTTAAATATAGTGAATCTGCTGGTAAGATGGTTAAATTATTCTATAGAGTTGAATATGTTAAAACCTTACGAATTGAAGTTGAAAATGATTTGGATATTAGTAATAATAATGATAAATTATATGAATTATATGGAGTTGTTGTACATATTGGTAGTGGACCATATCATGGACATTATATTGCATTAATTAAAAGTGAGAATTATGGATGGTTATTATTTGATGATGAAACAGTTGAAAAAATCAATGAAGATTATGTTTATGGATTTTTCGGTGATGGGTGTGGTTTGTCAACAGCTTATATTTTATTTTACCGAGAAGTTGGTAATGAAAGTGAGTTTTATGCGCGGGAGCTTTATTAGGCCTAGGTAGATTGATTGCATGTATCAGTCTATTAATCGTAAGTTGTATAATAAATAACCTTTTTTTCAATAATGTTGAGTGCTTTATTAATTATTGGGTATATATGTTGTGTTAAAGGTGAAATGATTATGGATTTACCAAGTGATGATGCAGAATTTCAATTGAATGGATTACATGAACATTGGAAGAGTAAAACAATTCATTTTTTAATTTCAAGTTTAATAATTGGAATTTTACCATCAATTTCAGCAGTTTATTCATGTGTTAATAAATCATTTATTAGTATAATTTTACAATTAATTACATTAATTTGGTCAATAATTGATTTATTTATTGGATATAAAGATCCTAATGGATATGAAAGTGCAGCATCACATGGTACAGGTTTATTTTTAATTTTTTTCACAATAGTTGTGATTGGATTTGGAATTTGGAATAAATTTAAATTAATTTATAAAATATTATCAATTTGTGAAGTTTTACTTGGATGTATTAGATTAGGTATGGGAGTTGTTAGTATGCTTGAATTTTGTTATGATATACATACAGGTCAATGTAATGCACATGGAATTATGGGTATGAGTTTTATTGGATATGGATTTTTATTAACAATGGTACTTGTAATACCACTTAGGGGTAAATATTCACAAGAAATGTATGATTCAATTGTAATTACAATTTGGGGTATAATTAATACATTTACAGAACATAGACCATGGGAACCATGGTCACATGGAGATTATCAACATACATCAATGGGTATAATTTTTTGGTGTTGTGGTATGTTAGGTATTTATTTAAGTTTTGGACGTAAAAGAAATTTTGTACCTGCAATAACAATGATTTTTACAGGTTATGCAATGAGTGAACATGTTCAAGAAACTATTATATCAACAAAAGTTCATGGATTTTTCGGTATTGTTTTAATTTTAGGTGGTATTGTTAGAATAATTGAAATTTCATTTTTACTTGATGAGAAAGATGAAATGGATGATAAAAAGATTAGAAGTTTCCAATATTTAACACCATTTTGTTTAGTTTTAAGTGGATTATTATTTATGGGAGCAAATGAAGAACAATTAATATTAGTTATTAATATTGGAGCAGATCATGCATCATATATTTTATGTGTTGTATCATTAGCATGTATTATGCAACTTTGGATGTTGATGTTATTAGATTTTTATTTAAAGTTGAAATCAGGGAAGGCATATTTCGCGATTGATGATGGGGATGTTAATGTTAATGATGAAGAAGATGACGATATTGAACTCGCGGGTTTGTAGAAAAAAAAAATATTATAGAGAGTAACATGCAAGATTAGGAATCCAACGATTTTTCTTTTATTAGTAATACAAATTAAGAAACCATGACGTCTATGTTATCAGCTGAAGAGTTGAATGATTTTATACGACCATCAGCAGCATGTACAAGACCAGTTGAAGAAGGGGAGAAAGAAGAGAAACATTTTCAATTAGAAGTTGAAGATAATGAAATTGATTATACTAATAATAATGATAATAATAGAGATAGTGGTAAAGTTAAAAAGATTTCAAAAGCGCAAATTTCACTTACTGATTGTTTAGCATGTTCAGGATGTGTTACATCAAGTGAAGAAGTACTTATTGCACAACATAGTTATAATGAATTTATTAAATATTATGAAGATTTTAATAATAAAAATAAGAAATATGTACTTTCAATATCAGATCAATGTCGAGCAAGTATTGCAGTAAGTTATAATGTTAAAATAAAAATTGTTGATTTAGTACTTGCAAGAATTTTTGGAGAGAAATTTAAATTTAAAAGTTATGTACCAATTAATATTGGAAGAGAAATTATTGATAATGCATTATATGAAGAAGTTAAAAATAATAAAATTGGAGGGCCAATTTTAAGTGGATCATGTCCAGGATGGTTAGTTTACGCTAATAAGACACATAAAGAATTAGGACCACAATTAAGTGGAATTAAATCACCAATGGGGATTGTTGGTGGGATATTAAGATCAGAATATGGTAAAGAAATGTATCATTTAAGTGTGATGCCATGTTTTGATAAGAAACTTGAAGCAAGTGGTGAAGAAGATGTAGATATGGTTATTACACCAAGAGAACTTGTACCATTATTAGAAGAATATGGTATTGATTTAGGAGATGAGCTAAGCAGAGGTTATTGTGAAGAAGACGAGAAGAAGTGGCTCAGCAAGAAGTGGTGGGGGGAAAGAGGAAGAGAAGGGGAAGGGGAAGAAGACGATGATAATCCGTTTAATCAACTGTTGCGGAGTGCGCTTGCTGCGTCGGGCGGCTCAGCACTGAGGTACTGTTTGAGGGTAGCTGCGGAGGCTCAACAGGAAAGGGACAGCCACTCTGCGACAGTGCGGGTTGTCGTGGTTGCTGGGCGGAACAGAGACGTGTGCGAGATGCGAGTGGTGGTGGAGGCAGAGGGCGAGGGCGAGGGCGAGGGCGGGGAGGGAAAAGACTCTCACGTTCACGTGATTGCGCGGGCGGGGCTCGTGAACGGGTTCAAGAACATCCAGAATCTGGTGCGGCGGCTCGGGGAGGTTAGGGAGAAAGAAGGGGGTAACGGGTTGAAGGGGTTGAAGGGGGCGAAGGGGGCCACCACGACACGGCGACGTGTTGTGCGGAAACGAGAAAGAGGCGGCGCGAGCGTGGCTGAGTCAGCCTCTGCGACAGGAAACAGTGTTGCGGTAGACCTCACACAGTGTGCTCTTGTTGAAGTGAACGCTTGTCCTGGTGGGTGTGCCAATGGGGGTGGTCTCTTTGCCCCACCAGAGGGGGAAGGTGTCTCCCCCGCCGATTGGCTCACATCTGTTGTGGACGCCCTTGCACAGATCCAGGAGAAGCATATCCAGCAGCAACAGCTCTCCATAGACACTAAACGTACTTCGCTTCTCCCACAAGCACAGGGTACTACTCCTACACCCACCACGCAATACTCTGCCCAAAACCAGAACCAGAACCAGGATCAGGACCCGCTCGTTGTGGCTGCGTGGTGAACAAACAAACCCCGTCGACTCGAGCGAAGACTCCGAGAAAGGGCTCGGTGCACTGTGCTCCATCCACCGGGACGGGCGAGGAAATTCACTTTCTGCAGTCTCTCTGACGTCCTACTGAGTCTTTCTCACTGGGTGATTCATTCCCGCCAGGCTGGTAATATATGAATTCAACACATTCATAATCCTATCCGAAAAGTTTATATTAATAATTAATAATCTTCAGTTTACCTTTGTACTTTAATATATTCTCTTTCTTCTTTTACCCTATCTTCTCTCTCAGTTTCCCTTCCTAACAGCTCTACTTCAATTAATCTACCTCAGCCTCAGCCTCATCCACATAACTTTTTTTTTTCTGAATATAGGTTTTTCCGTTACTTACCCGAAAAGAAAAAAAAAAAATTATATCTTTAAATTCATTAACATCTTTAAATTGCAATACATTTTAATTAAATTCTTCAATTAAATAATTATGCCTGATCATAATATCCCATTTCAAGAAAATACAATTATTGTTGTTTTCGGTGCTTCTGGTGATTTAGCTAAAAAGAAAACTTTCCCTGCTTTATTCGGTTTATTTAGGGAAGGTCAATTACATAAATCAACTAAAATTATTGGTTATGCTCGTTCAAATTTAACTAATTTAGATTTAGCTAATAGAATTAAACCTTTCTTAAAATTTAATGATAAAAATGATTCTCATAAATTAGCTTTTGATGAATTTTTAAATAATTTATCTTATATTCAAGGTTCTTATAATTCAAATGATGATTTTATTAAACTTGAAAATTACATAAATTCTTTAGATAATTCTGCTAATATTAAAGAATCTCATAGATTATATTATTTAGCTTTACCACCTTCAGTTTTCATTGATGTTGCTCAAAATTTGAAAAAAAATTGTTACCCTGAAAATGGTGTTGTTAGATTAATCGTTGAAAAACCTTTTGGTCATGATTTAAAATCTTCACGTGAATTACAAAAATCACTTTCACCTTTATTTAATGAAAATGAACTTTTCAGAATTGATCATTATTTAGGTAAAGAAATGGTAAAAAATTTAATTCCTTTAAGATTTTCAAATATTTTTTTAAGTTCTTGTTGGAATAATAAATTTATTGATTCAATTCAAATTACTTTTAAAGAACCTTTCGGTACTGAAGGTCGTGGTGGTTATTTTGATAATATTGGTATAATACGTGATGTTATGCAAAATCATTTATTACAAGTACTTACTTTATTATTAATGGAACAACCAATTGATTTTAATGCTGAATCAATTAGAGATGAAAAAGTTAAATTATTAAAATCAATTGATCCAATTAATGTTAATGATATTTTAATTGGTCAATATACAAAATCTTTAGATGGTAAAAAACCTGCTTACCTTGATGATGAAACTGTTAATAAAAATTCAAAAACTGTTACTTATGCTGCAATTCCTTTATCAATTAATAATGAACGTTGGAATGGTGTACCAATTATACTTAAAGCTGGTAAAGCTTTAAATGAAGGTAAAGTTGAAATTAGAATTCAATTTAAATCTGTTAATTATGGTGTTTTCAAAGATAGTGCTAGAAATGAATTGGTTATACGTATTCAACCTGATGAAGCAATGTATTTAAAAATGAATATTAAAGTACCTGGTGTTGCTAATAGAGTTTCAATATCAGAATTAGATTTAACTTATAAAGATAGATTCTCTTCAGCTTTTTATATACCTGAAGCTTATGAATCACTTATAAAAGATGCTTTAGTTGATGATCATTCTAATTTTGTTAGAGATGATGAATTAGATATAAGTTGGGCTTTATTTACTCCACTTTTGAATTATATTGAAAGTCCAAATGGTCCAAATCCAATCTTATACCCTTATGGTGCTCGTTCACCAAATGGTATGGCAGAATTTATGAAAAATCATGGTTATGTTTATGAATCTAAAGAAAATTATCAATGGCCAATTTCAACTCCTGAAAAAATTAATAGTAGTAAATTTTAAAATTTTTGTATAATATATAAAAAAAATATACAATACAATATTTAATGAACAGCTTTAGCTTAGAGCTTGACTTGAATTTTGCATCCCCGCGTAATTCCGCGTTTACTTTTGTTGATGATTTCAACTCAACTCAATTCAATTCCAATACACGTAACACATGGCATATATATATCATTATTATCTTCTCTCTACATGACAACACAAAAAGTGCAAGACACTTCTCCACGTCGTGTCAAAGTATATACTCTTGATAATGATAAATGGATTGATCAAGGTACAGGTTATTGCATTGGTAAAATCTTAAATGATGTACCAAAATTTATTGTTTGTCATGAAAATTCAGATAATGATTCTGAACCATTATTAAATTGTTTGATTAATGGTGATACACAATTTCAACGTCAACAAGATACTTTGATTGTCTGGACAAATGATGATGGTATAGATTATGCTTTAAGTTTTCAAGAAATTGATGGTTGCGTTGAAATTTGTGAATTTATTTGCTCAGTACAACAATCAGGTTTAGCTAAAGATATTTCACTTATTGCAATTATACAAACTAATGAAGGTGAAGTTACAGAAATAATTGCTGGTCCAATACCTGAATTAAAAGAACCAAAAGCAGATGTTGATATTTTAGCAAATATTTTAGATGTACTCATGGTTACTAAATTTAAAAATAAATTTGTTGATTTAATACTTGAAAATAATGCAAAATGGTTGTCTAATTTACTCGATGTATTCAATAATTGTGAAATTGATAGACATATTAATAAAATTTACATTATAAATGATATTATTAGAACATTGGTTTACTTCAATGAAATTTCAATATTTGAAACATTAATTAAAGAAGCGTTCGTTAATGATATAGTTGGTATATTAGAATATGATCCAGATTTTCCTGATATGAAAATGGATTGGAGGAATGTTTTGGATGAAAAGATAAAAATAAAATATGTTTTCCAAGTTGATGATGATCATATTAAAGAACGAATAAGAGAAGTAGTTATACTTAAATTTTTCAAAGATGTTGTACTTGCACGGTTAATTGATGATTCTGTATTTAATACTATTGCTTCTCTCATACAAAATAGAGAAATTGAAATACTTGAATGGATTGTTTCTAATGACTCATGCCTTGCAAATTTATTCAATCTTTACGAAATGTCGGAAAATGATGGGAAATTGTATGATGGAATTAAACTTATTAATCAATTTGTACAAATTGCTAAAGGATTTAATTTTTGTAAACGTGAAAACTTTTACATATCACTTATAAATTCAGGATTGATGAAAATGATTCATTTTACATTGAATAAAGCTACAACTGATATGAAAATCCTTATTATGGAAGTTATTGTTGCATTAATTGAACATGATAGTGGATTATTTAAATTTGAATCAAATGAATCATTATTAACATTGCTTACTAATGTTTTATTGAACGACTCTAGTTTAGGATTAAAATCTCAAGCTTTCGAAGCAATCAAATTACTCATTGATCCAACCAATTCAGCTGAAAATGATAATCAAAATGATAATGATGAAAAAGATTATCATTTAGATGAATCATTCTTTCGTAATTTTTACAACAAAAATGCTATAACACTTTTCAAACCACTTGCTTTATTCCCTGATAAATTTAACTTTGATAGACCAACTTCATTAGTTTTAGAAAATTTATGTGAACTAGTTAGCTTTATTTCAAAATTTCACAATCCAATATACAGTCGATCATTCATACTAGAAAATGGAATATTAGATGGTATATCGCGTGTCGTGGATGATCACAAGACACGTCTTCAAATTCGCCTCTCTGCTGCAAGATGTCTACGAAATGTCCTAATCCTTAATGACCAATTCTACGCTCGCTATCTAATAAACAATGACATACTTAAACCACTCATTAATCTCTACGATGAATATCATACACAGGAGAACCTTGTCACAGCAACTTGCCTTAATGTATTCAATCTACTTGCGGACCCTGACGCTGGCGTCAATGTCCGTCTCGTTCGTGATGATGTTCTCCGCAAACATGCCGACACCCTACGTCTTTCACAAGTTACATTCACAACCCCGGAACCGCTAAATTCTCTGGACACTGACACAGAAACCGACACCGACCATCACCATCACCACCACCACCATGTTACCCCGCAAAAACGAGAGAAAGAAAACATGCCAACTTCAGCCGCGAAAAAGGCCAAAGTTTCGGAGTAAATCGTTGCAACTGTTTGTTCTGTTCCCCGCTGATGGGACCGGTTGATTCTTCCCCACAAAACTTGCTTTATAACTTCCCACTGCTGTCCACACTAAGTTACACTTGATTTAAAAATTTTACTCCACAATGGAAAACTATAATTATAATAACATCTGGAAAGAGAATTTATTTCGAGGTAAAACATGCCTTATAACTGGTGGTTCTGGTACTATCTGCAGACAACAGGCTGCTGCTTTGGTTAAACTCGGCGGTTCAGTTGCTATTGTTGGGAGAGATACTTCACGTGTGGACTCTGTTGTGCAAGATTTGAAAAGACTTATCCCCTTATTTCTCCGTGATGAATCTAAGGTAGTTGGATTTGGCAATTGTGATGTAAGGTCTTTTCCCGATTTACAAAAAATCGTTGATAAAACAGTGGCTGCCTTAGGTAAAATTGATTTTGTCATATGTGGTGCAGCAGGTAATTTTCTTTCAGACTTTAATCACACTTCAGCGAACGCTTTCAAATCAGTCGTGGATATCGACCTTATAGGTTCTTTTAATACTGTGAAGGCAGCTTATACACAGCTCATACAGAATCGTGGTTCGGTACTATTTGTTTCTGCAACTCTACATTATTATGGTG
Source organism: Pichia cactophila (assembly GCA_030563965.1). Classification (NCBI taxonomy): domain Eukaryota; kingdom Fungi; phylum Ascomycota; class Pichiomycetes; order Pichiales; family Pichiaceae; genus Pichia; species Pichia cactophila. Next base: position 150,557 of record JAJMKU010000018.1, read on the forward strand.
TCCCATTTCAAGCACACGTTAGTGCCGCAAAAGCAGGTGTTGATGCACTTTCAAACGCTTTGGCAGTAGAATTCGGCCCACTTGGTATTCGTGTAAATTGTGTTGCGCCGGGTCCAATTGGTGGAACTGAAGGATTTGAACGTATAGTACCAGATATATCCAATTTTGAATCTAAAATACCATTACAACGTGTGGGAAGAACATCAGATATTGGTAATGCCACTGTATTTTTATTCTCTGAAGCCGCACAATGGATCACGGGGACAGTGTTGGTTGTGGACGGTGGTTTCTGGCAAATGGGTAACTTTAATAACTCTGATCAATACCCAAAAATGTTAAAACAGAAACTACTGGAAAAGCCAAAATTATAACTTAATCTAAATTACATGCGTATCTAGCTTATCTATAATTAGTCTTCTAAATCGTCTTCACTGTCACTTGCAAATCTTGACTTAAACGTTTTGATTTCTTGAGGCGCTTCATCATCTTCTTCAACACCCCCATCATCCCGATCCTCTGTTCCATTCTCACCTTCCCCCTCCTCATCCTCCTCCTCATCATCATCCAATAAAAATTCACTTTTAAACTCGTTGATTCGTTCCTTTACCTCATCTTCATCCTCTGGAAATTCATACTCAATATACTCCTCTTTTATACCATCTGCCTCACGTACTCGCTTTACAATTCTCGGTAAACGATTCACAACTTTCAGTACGCTCTCTGCATCGCCATACTCCTGCTCAAACTTTTTCAAAGATTCGAGTAGCATAATACGTTTCTCAACCTCCCCTTTGGATTCCTTAATCCAGCGCTCATATTCCATCCTCACTCGAGACTTCACCGATTCGTCAATTTCAAATTCAAGATTATCATCACCATTGTCTTTTTCCTCGTACCTCTCAATCTGTGCTTCACTAGGAACTTTTAATTCAAATAGACACCTTTCAATTACCGAATCCACATTCCGCTCACTAATCTCTACCTTATACTCTAAAAGTTTCCTCCCAAGCCGGAAATTGTAATTTTCAACAATGGGGCCAACTACTTTATTAATGATCTTTCTTTTCCCAGAAACATCCACAAAACGTTCAAACACAGAAACTTCAGCAATAGAGAATGCTCTCATTTCATTTCCTAAACCCATCTCAAAAGTGAAGTATTTCACCCAATGTCGCCAGTTACCAGCATCAATTTCAATCAATTTATTGTATAACTGTCGTACCCTCTCAAAGTATTTCAATCGATTTTCAATCTCAATGTAATATTCTATAATTTCTACTGAACCAGTCACACCAACTGCTTGACCTAAAACCTTACGCATAGCAGAGATATCAGAATTACGTAGCTCGAATTCGGCATATTTAATCCAAAATTGTACAACAGGTACTTCCTTATGTGGGATCGTCTTCACTAATTCCTCAAACATGTATCGTGCTTTGTTGATATCCTTAACATCCCATTCGAGATACAAACAGTACCTCAAATTCAAGTACCAAAACTGAATCCATTCTGATTTTTTAGTGGTTTTCGGTAAATTTGCAATGCTATTTGCAAATGCTTGTTGAATATCCTCATTCTTCGTAACAAGATGAGAGTCAATAAGCAGATTAAGGTAAATCCACCACGTTTCATAATCCCTCGGATTTTTTGCTAACTTCTCTTCATAGCCAACTCGTCTCTTCTCCAAGACATATACCTCAATATTTTCAGTATCAACACCAAACTGCCCTTTGAAATCAGCTTGAAATTTCCTCAATTTCCTTTCCTCTTCTTTGTTCAAGGAATTGAATCCAAACTCATAGAGTTGTTTGACTTTGTCATGACGACGATTGGCGTACTCATACTGAATCCAGTGGATAAGAAAGTCAGAGTTAAGTTTATTCTGCCTATACAATGCATTAACCCCAAGTCTGAAAAGATTTTCAACATTCACAAAATCACCATATTTTTTCTCATATTCAGACCACTTGATCCATGAATCGGCATCGTTGAAAACAGTAACTAACTTCTCAAAAATAAGTCGACCATCCTGATACTCACCATATCTTTCCTTAAACTCAATATAACTTAACCACACCCTCTTCTCTGGTTTCCACTGAAGCCATTTTTCAAAAATCGTATTCACAGCCAGCACATTCCCAATCGACTCTTCAACAGTCACATACGTATACCACAGCTTGTCTATCATTGGTAACAACTTTGTAGCTCGTTCTAGTAAATTCCTAGCATGATTAATGTTTTTTCCTTTAATTTCACATTGTATGTATCGCATCCAAACAGTAACATTTTTGTAGTCAACTTCAATTGCTCTCTCAAAAACAGACCGTGCCCGTTGAATATCCTTTTGATCAAGCTCAAATTGTGCATATCGCAACCACTGACCAAAATTAAACCGGTTTCGACGTAACGCATTCTCGTATTCAGTTCGTTTCTTTTGTTGGAAATATTTCAGCTCTTCTAAATCTGCAATTTTGAACTCTGCAGGTCGTATTTGGGTCATATTCTGTTCGTATGCCGACTTGAGCATTGTAGCTGCGGTAAATTGTCTCTTTTCACCCCCATCTACTTCATTCAATTCACCAGATCTTTTCATAAAATTTGTACTACGTTTCGTCAAAAGGGCATTGAAAGAAAATCATCAACTAATATGGAATAGTACACAATTTGAATGAAATATAATTTCACAGACGCGTTAAAAATTTGGATTACATGCATGCATGCACATACTATCATAGCAGGCCTTTTCTTCTCTCCATATATATATTAACTTTCTTCATATAATGGCACCAAACTCCACATTTTGGATAGAAGATTTAGATTTACTCATAGTGAAGGATACTTTTCCCGAGGATACTGATTTTGAAAAGCTGAAATCACAACTAAAGAAAGTCACAAAACTTGACCTTGATCAGATCTTCAATATTATTGATAATCATACACTACAAACATTCACTGAAAGACAACTCAACAGATTTAGCCATGTCATTGCTGAATGTACAGATTTTCCCAAGTTTGACGATATTTCTAAACTTTGCATTCCCATTGTCACTAAAGAATGGATCAATTCTCTAGCCAAGCAGAAAGCTATGGTCCCTGTACGTAGTTTTTCCCCTGATCCTAGAATGATTTTGAAAAGTTTTACAGTGGCATGTGGAATGCAATGCGATGATGAAGATGTTATCAAAACTGCAGTGAGAATTTTCGGAGGAACAAATACCAGTGAACTACGTAAAAGTTTAACACATTTCATCACAAACGATCCAAAGCATAAAAATGTGATGCTAATAGAAGAATACAATAAAGTGAATAGAGAAGGTTTGAATGTCAAGATTGTAAGACCAGAATGGTTAATAGATTCAATTGTCAATTCCAAGTGCATGAATGAAGATGACTACACACTTGACAAACCTGCTATTAGCAATTTTGTTTTTCCACAGTTTATGCAGGACCTGAATATTGTATACTCAGAGAGATTAAACCTCTCTAATGAGATGAAAAAGTTACTTGATAAGTTTGTGACTGGAAAAGGGGATAGGAATATATGCATTGAAAAGTTCTTAGACCCAACATTTATTTCCGAAATTCCTGTACGGACTTTTGACTATATGTTCACTCTTCTTCTCTACAGAACAGAGTGTCTAAAATTTGACTCACTTCTCTTCTATCCTGTGCGAGAGATACCTGTGTTGGGAATGCATCGACTTGTTGTAGCTACTACAAACTATACCGGGGATTCACGGTTATATATCGAAGAGTTACTTCATCGAATGGGAGGTTTTTTCACTAAAACATTGAAACCTAGTAACACCCATCTTGTTGCTTCAAAGTGCATTGGTAAAAAAGTCAGCTACGCAAAAAAGTGGAACGTCAACATAGTGAATCATTGTTAGGTAGAAGATTGTTTTGTTAATTGGAAAATTTTACCTGATACCAACTACCACAACTTATTGAAAGATGATGATGCTGTTAGATTGATAAATACGTTGGAGTTTCATGGATTCGATTGCAACGTTCATGGTAAAGGTGCTAAAGATTCAAGAGACACAAAATTGAATCCCATCTCAGAAACCTCATTGATTGTTTCACAAAATAATAATCAATTAAATAGTGTCACACTTACGACGTCCAAAACTTGTTCAAATATATCAGAAGAAAATTTAAATCCTACAACTTGCCTATCTGGGGCATCAGATAAACCTGAGCTAAACCAAACTGAGTCAAAAGAGAACCAAAATCCTTTGAAAAAAATATCATCTATAAATCAATTGAAAAATAATGAAACAACGACGAATACAAGTTTGACAGACCAAATATGGAAAATACCAGACGACGATGACAAATTTGATAGTTCATCTCAATCTAGCACAACTAAGGTACCCAATCTGAACCCGCCTCTAAAAAGAAGTGAAAGTGGTGCTATAGATATTTCTCAAAAGAAGAATGTTCCTGGTTTGCCATCAGTCTCCACAGCACTAAAACCATCTAAAAGATCGGCTTCCAATTCAAGCAGACATTTAGAACCAGTAAATAAAGCTGCTAAAATAGCTGGAAAACCGTACAACATTACAGCCATTGTTACCGGATTCAATGGTACGCTGTCTAATGTTGATAAACGAGAGCTAAAAAAGGTGGGTATAACAATCATTGACAACCCAAATAAAAATCTAAATTGCATTATTGCCCCTACTTTGTTACGTACTCAAAAGTTTTTGATGGCACTGGCGTACGATCCTGAATACTTTCTTGAGCCATTATTTATTACTGACGTATTAGGTACTTTAGATAGTGTCAAAAAGATTGGAGATTTTAAATCTTTGGCGCCAAAGTTGGAGAAATATAATATATGGGTTCATGTTGATTTTGAAAAAGACATCAAACCCAAAAAACTATTTAACTCCAACGTAACTAAAGAGGAAGCAATTGAGCTTCTACGCAAGACGAGGACTAACCTTTTTCAGAAATACTCTTTCAACATTTCATCTAATCTACCGGCAGGATTTGACACACTCAAAAGCATTCTCAAATCTTTTGGTTGTAAATATTGCAACAATTTCACAGAAAAATCCAAAAGCCTTTTATCAAATATGGCTACCGTAGTTGAGGGCGCAGCCGATGATTTTGCTTTGCTAATTTGTGGAGTTGACGAAACAAACGTTCTTTCTCACTTTTCGCATTTATGTAAAGATAAAAACCTCGGCTACATTGCTTTAGATTGGAATACTGTTGTTACGTTCATATTCCAAGGTGAAATGATATTGGAGAAAAATCGTGTCATTGCACATTATGGAATTACATTTTCTTAATTATGTATCATAATGGTAATAATTTATAACTGTACTTTTATAGAGCTTTTTAAATGACCAACTAATCTTCTTCGTCACTCAAATGAAACTCGGTATTCTGTATATCTTCTGTTGACTCTGCGGGTTCTGCAAACTCGTCTTCGTGAGAAAACGATTCGTTGAAGTTGCCATCATTCTCCAAAAAGCTATCTATTTCTCTTGCATCCTCGTCATCCGCCATGTCGCCAAATAAGGATTGGTCATCATCAACAAGATCGTTGAAAAAAGCACCAATGCTTCCTGAATTGCTATTTGTGTTGCCACTTGTTAGCCTTCTCCAAAACTTGGAAATAGATCCGACTCCACGACCCATTATCTGGAAAGCAACCACACCTACCTTAACTACAGCGTTAACAACTTTATCAATTCTGTTTTCTTCAATAAGCTGTAGGTTATCACCTTCATCTAACCTGATTTGACCTAACCTTGTAAAGCCGCCATTTCTACGAATACCACGTTCATAAACAAACACAAGAGAAGATGCAAAAACAACTAGTGGAACAAAGATTATGAAAAACATGGACCATCCAGTAACTTTCACACCCTCTAAGGTCTTCCCTGGACAAGCGTGTGCCTTCCATTTATCTAATTGAATGCCGCCTTCGCATGTAGACATGATATTTTTACGATATCCGGTGGGTTCATACCATGCATCAGTTCCATCAATCTTGCAAACCTCATCTCCCTTCAATGGAGTTAAGCCCTTGATAAGTTGGCAGGTACCATCATCACTCAGCTCGTAGTTATAGTCACATTCAAAATCTTCTCTTGTACATGTACAGTTTTTGACAATTCTTTCTCCCAAGCTTAATGGCGCAAGGCCAATGAAACATTCTGCATCACGATGTCTCCGCAGAAACATAGTTTGATGGCCAAATAAACAACTTTGACCGGTAAATGATTCACGTCTAACAAATTCAAAATCTGATTTGGAATCTTCTTCACTTACAGGAAATTGACACTGTCTTTCATAAATATTGGAGAAATCAATGGTAAAAATACTGTGAGAACTGTCAGTATCCTTTACAATCAAAATGAACTTCAATGAATTGTCTGATGGGACTGTGGCAATATCTTCAACAAGGTACGAACGATCATCGGGAGCAAACTTATATTCTTCCCATGTTGAACCCATGTTCAAGGAGTATCGTATGGAATTGACCTTGACCAATGTTTGAGCAATGACCAATACTGTACCCTGATCACCAAACTCCCAAATATAATGACCTTTCGCAACTTCGTTCCATGACGTACCGCCATTGGAAGAAAAAAATAAAGCCACATCGTCGTCTTCATTGTAGTTCAATTTCGCCAACTCGGTCCCTACATTACCTAACCCAAATAACAATCCTACAGCGGTGGCTGATGAGAAGGTATCACGAATAGGATCTAATCGTTCAGTATAAGAGTGTAAATGAAGCATCGGAATTGACGGATACCTTCTTTGATCAGAGTCATAAACACTAGCAATCAAAACTGTAAAGCTTACACCATCATTATGAGAAATTCTAGTCTGGATTTTCTTCTCAGCACCGTTATTCATAACCTCGTTTGCGTTTGAGACAATATTGACAATATAGCTGCCTTCAGCTCCTTGGAGCTGCTCGAAGTCGACGAAACCTTCATTGTTTCTGTTTGCATAATGGAATAAAGTTGTGAAAAGGGTACCATTGTAGTTACCTTTCAATATTGCACCAAATTGCTTATCAGTCTCATCAAATGTAGTAGTATGCATCAAAAGCTCTTTTGAATGTGAGTCTAAAATAGTATATGCAGTCTTTGGAGACATGTCTATAAATGGTGGAAATTTAACAACAGCAAATTCAATACCATCACTACTCACAAAAGCCTCGAGTGAATTACCATCTTTCACTGTTGCAACCACAATAAATCCACTGTTGACAGCATACCCTATAATGTTTTGAAAGATCATCTCGGTATCTGTATCCTTTCTATCATGCAACGATATAAGATTATAAGTTGACTGATTATCATCTAGCTGTGAACAGATAACTTGTGAACTATCAATTACTTTTTCACTTGAATCAAAAACAGATCTAGCAAAAGTACACTTGTTCACATTTTTTACTAAATCAGTAAATTCGTCTCCATTATTGGTGGTCAGCGATGCATATCTTTGACAATTATTATAGCTATCGCAATCAATTCCAGAAATCAGAATGTATGTATCAACAGACGTTTTATCAAACTCCATTTCATAGTTGCTATATCCTTTGGAAGTGTATGGGGCCATAGTTGTTTTAAAACTTCTTCCTCTGTCAGTGGAAGCAAATATCTCACCCTCGTCAGTAATGAGGTACACAGAATCAGGCCAGAATGGATTCGTAAAGATATAAACAAAAGACTTCGGTGCTACTAAAACAAATGTTTCAGAGTCAAATGAAATATATGCTTTACGAGATGCAGTAAGTATGAATAAAGTTTCATCTTGGTATTCCAGCTTACTTAAATCTTTTTCAAGGTATTGATAGTATGTAATATGCTCACTAAAGGTATTTAAACGCGATTGAATTTTAGTCTTCTTAGCAACATCTTTTGCATCTTTACAAAGTAATTTATAATCATCTTTTGGTGGACTGTATCCTCCTTCGCATATATTTCCTGGGGTGATCCGTTGTTTGGACAATGTGATAGTTTTTTTGTCTCCACACATTTTAGTCAGAACTTCCATTATTGGTTGACATTCGTTATTCTCATCTGGGCTGAAACCAAAGTTACATTCGACATCATCTAATGAACATTTGCAAGGAGTTTCAATAGGTTTTAAATCTTCAAAGTTTTGATTCATAAAACATTTGGCAGTGCTTTTTCTTCTAATAAACTTCTCTGAATGACCGTAAACACAAACTTGTTCCTTTGTTAAAGGGTCCACTCTTGCTAACCATTCTTCTTTATCTTCATCAGTACATATTTTGTCAAAGGCAGTGGAGAAATCGAAAGTGTGCAATATTGACTCACCACTTGGATCTAAAGAATTCATAAGAATGGATGTATCCGTGCTATCATCATTATTCACAAAATATAATGGAACGACTTTTGTACCTAGTTTCAACTCGCTCCATGTATCACCTTGATCCAACGAAAAAGAAACATAATCGGAGACAGTGTCAGTTTTACCAGTCAAAAAGTAATTGAGATCCACTGGAGCTGTAACGATAATATTACCAATATCTCCAAACGCAAATATCGATGGTTTGTCGCTGATTTTTTTCCATGTCAAGCCACCATCACGAGAAAGGAAAGTTTTCAACTTATCAAATGAATGTTCTAAGTATTTGCCGACATTCCCAATTCCAATAAGAATACCTGGAGTTTGACCAGTGACTATATCACCATCTCCAGATCTTTCTGTGAGCCATGCAATATGTAATGAACATTCATCATCATTGTTACAATTATCGGAGTCAGTAATGTTCAAGTAAGTCCACGATTTTCCGTCATTATAAGTTATCATTGATTTAGATGATGGTAGTTTCATATGATGATATTCCACATTGTGGGATGCAATCCACACACCATCTAACGTTTCAACCTTACTTATCAATGACATTCCCAACATGTTTGAAAAAACGTCGCCAAATATTTTCTTGAAGAATCTACCCTCAGAGTCCGATTTGTAGATATCAGAAGCCGCTTCTGCATGACGACCGTTTCGACCATAAACAGAAACATAAAGAGCATCAGGTGTAGAATCTAATATGCTGTACATCCATGATTTATTGGAATTCTCAAAAGAAGTTTTGTAGAAAGTGATTCCATTTTTTGAGGTGTACAAGACGGTGGATCCGTTCATATACCTGTCAGTTGTTACTACCAAAACTAGAAAAGATTTCACAACTTTGATACTCAAAACATGTGAATTATCCAACTCGTTACTTTTTGGGTCATTTAAGTTCTCGAAGAAATCATTGGTTGAAACAATCGAGTCACCTTTTAATATTCCAAGGTAATTGAACTCTCTTTTGATACAAACGATTGTAGCATCATCTCCATTAGTGAAATATGGGTTTGTTTTGGTAAATGTGCAATCACCTATATTATCAATTTCGACTCTTTGTGGTTGGGATCTCAATCCGTCTTTTGAGTAGTATGTGTATTCTTTTGCTTCACCATTATCCTCGAAGTATCTTAGTTTTAGCAAAACATAATCAGGTTGAGCATAATTTACAATTGCTTCCGCTGTAACTGCACCATCTCTGTCGAGATCAAAAGATTGCCAAGACTCACCTTGATCGACAGTATAGAAATGAGTTTTTGAATTGGTGAATGCCAATGCCATGTTAGGATTATATTCAAATTCCTGCAATTTTATGAATTTGGGATTCCCATCATTCATTGGTAAATCAATAAGCTCCCATGTCTTTCCAGAGTCAAAAGAGGTAAACAATTGATCAGCTGTACGTAACATTTGTCTAGATGAATCCTTAAATTGGAGAATATTGACTATGGTTGGAAACGTGGATACATCAATGCTTGGGGCCCAACTGTCGGCATGTACAGTTGGCATGCAGAGCAAAAGAAACCAAGCGGTTTGTAGCCATTCTATGAAAAGCATTCTGCCTGTCCTGGATAGTGTTGTGGTTAAGCTGCTATCGACCTGCTTCAGGTAAAGGCGGAAATTTGATTTACTCAAGCTGAGGTAATTAATGCGGTTCTAATCTTTGCACAAACTCTCGACAATAACTTTTACAATATTGTTAGATACAAGAAAGATTACATTGTACACAAAGTTTTAGTATTAATTAATCCAATTTGTTGCATCAGTTACTACACCTTGTAAAGATGCACTTTTTGCAATTATTCGGAAACTTCCTGGGTTCTTCTCCTCGTCGAAGACCCCCATTGAAATATACTCTGTGAACTTTTTATGATCTTCGAATGCAACACGAACGATGGTTTCTAAGGGGTGAACCGATAGGGTGGTTAGTATATCAAAATCTATTGCTTGTCCAAACACTCCTCCAGCCTGTTGAAGTACCTTGAGTATTTGAAGTTTCCATGTTAATTCATCGGGGGTTTCACTATAAACTCTGTAGAAGATTGTTAGTAACAGGTAAAAGTAGCTGTGATTATAATTAGGATGAAATTGCATACATCTGTAGCCTATAATAATACCAGTCTTTGTGACAATTCTTGATTTCCCAAGCTTTTGCACTCATTGTAATTAGCTTGTTCAGTAGAGAGAAAATTCCGTAAAAATACAAATAATTCATCAGAATTTGGAAACTTGTGGGAGATATTCCCTTTGACGCTAAGCATTTATTAGCTGAAATTTCATACCTAACTCATTATACCCATAGAATTTATGATGGTACTTCAAATCATGCATAGTCTTTCTATAAAGCATTCATATAATACTTTTACAAGATGTTTTTCTTTGTCAAGGGTCAAACTTAAAGAATTACCAAGGCCGTCACAAACTTACATGTCGGATATAGGTGTACAACCTACACCTTTGACAGAGGCAGAGATTGCCGAAAAAGAAGTTGCTGATATTGATCTTCCACAGGCAACATTGGATGAAAGAGCAGAAATAAAAAAAGCTATGAAGAAGAGATCACTTCGAATGACGTTTTGGCAGTTATTTTTGGTCACTTTATTGAGTAGTTCTACTTTAAACGTCATGAGGGAGAAAAACTTGAGGGAGGAATTAGAAGATAATTATAAAAAGAAATTCAAAGTTCTGGAGAGACTTATTCAAGAAGCTAATGAAGGACTCATAACAGTCGAAGAAGCACGTGAACAATTAAAGGTTTGGAATGAAAGATTTGTTGATGTGTTCGAATTAACACCAGTTGTTGTTACTGGGCCTGAATGCATTGATAAAAGGCGCTTGATTTTGACATTCAAGAAAATGAAGGGTGACTCAGTGACACCAGATGATCTTGATGAAGTGATTTTGAATAAAAGTAAGGATGAAATATCGAAATCCAACGAGCAACTTCAAACGTTTTTGTAAGCCACTTAGCCTATAAAGATTCCTGAAAATAGTTTATAAATATTCGAAACGAAAACTAGCAAATAATAGATGAGATATTAATGTTACATTAGATAGGCGATTAAATAGTACATAGTTCAAACAGGACGATCATCCACTCCAGTAACGATACAGCATTGGTGCTTCTAAACTGATTGGTTTGACTGACTCATTTGTAAGTTCTGATTCATTCAAATTAGATTCTTCTAGTTTGTTTGACTGTTTTCTTGGTGGTTTATAGAGGATATCTTTTGATTGCTTGATCAAATTTTTTATAGCAGTAATATCGAGATCTTTCAAATCCTGATCAGACTCTAACAACTGAATTGCTTGAAGAAGTTTTGATGTCGCTGCATTGTTATATTTAAAAATGCTTAATTTTTGTTCTAATAGTTCACTTGATTTCTTTTCTAAGAATTTCCTCTGCAGCTCAAATTCTTTTTCCAAAGAGCTACATTTTGCCAACTTCAAATCCACAATTTTTGTTTGATGCTGTACAATATTGACTAATGCTTTATGCATTTCAATTTCTTCGTATGTGGAAAATAAATGAGATTTGGCACCAATTATTCCAAAGGCATTAGTTGCTGCGTCTTTTATATCTTTCAATGGATCATCATTGGAATTTTGATCATCCTCTGTTAATTTGAATCTATTTAGCTTTTTCTCTAACTTCTTATCTAAAACTTTGATTGCCCTCTGAGATGCGGCAGCAGCAACATCCGAGTCCACCATGTTAACCAAAAATGCAAGTGTAGATAGAATAGGATTGCTTTTGGGAGAAAAAGAAAGGTTTGGAACATACTTTAGGGGTCCTAAAACTTCTTTGTTGTCTTCAAGAAATTTATCTTCAATAGGTAGCTGTAAAAATCTTATAATGCATTCATTGGGAGTTTTGTTATTGCCCACATATTCTGCAATTTTATACCAGTCATTTTTGAATTTAGAGATACCATCAACTAATCTTTGCAGTGATTTTTCATCCCATCCTTGATTTATGTCAGCCTGAAGAATCTTTCGTTTTTTCTGTGGAGGTTCACCATTCAATACATCTGCTGGGGAGGTGGTATTCGTTACAGGCTTCAAAATATCTTTGACTTTTTCTAGGCTTGGCAAAGAAGTAGGAGGTTTATAACTTTCAAAGGGGAACATACCTCTAGGCGTATCCAAATCTACAACAAAATCTCCTGTGTATGGTGGTTCCACGGGTTCAGGTCTAGTTTCCGGATTCACTTGGTAGTTTATTAAGCCCCATTTATTCAGAAACTTATGAACACGAAGAAGTGCTCCGGCATCACCTATCAAATTTCTCCGAACAGCAGTAAACGAAAGATAATCATTTGGATTAAGACGATATGAGTTTACCATAAAATTTCTGTATCTAATATATATTTCAGGGGTCTTATTCTTATTAACATTTTGAAAAAACTCCGGAAGTGATTCTTTTTCAATGAAGTGAATTTTGTCTATATCAAACCACGATGAATATGATGGAAGCACAATTGTATGAAATTGTCTCTTGATACTAGTCTGTGAATTATTGGCATCTTTACCTGTGTCAGCGGCAAAATGTTCCTGATTCACATTTGTTATTTTATCGAGTATTTTATCTTCAGTTATAACATTAACGTCAATGTCATCAGGAGTGCCATTCAAAGATTTTTCATCTCCAAAAGCCATGTCAACATCCTCGTTTACATTATCCGTTTGCTGATCATCATTCTTAGAATCTTTCAGGAGTGCATCGCTCTCCTCAACATTCGGTTCATTTTTGAGGTGAAGCCTCATCTCATGATCACTTTTCACGCTATCAATGACATCTGCTTGTGAATCATAAGCTATAGAGGGTTCTAACTTCTTAAGAGAATCATGTTGGTTTGTTGTTGGTTCATTCTCTGATTCATTTGATGATTTCAAGGCCGGGGTGTGGGATTCTATTTGTGGTGATACATCAGGTATTTTATTAATAGTCGATACAACATCTTCATTAGAGTGTGAAAATAGAGAAGAATCTGTGTTTTCTACAATCTTATCTTCGCTTTCAACATTAGCTGCACCGTTAGCATCAACTTCATCGCGTTGATGTTCGTTTACATCAACATTCGGTATTTTGACACTCAATTCTTCACTACTTTTCGTTTCCACGTTGTGGCCAGGAGCATTATCTTGACTCACAAAATCATTTCTTATAATTCCTTCACTTTCTTCCATTTCTGTTGTTGTGATAGCAAATTGGTGCTTTGATACGTCTCAACAGTACATGATTTCACAACAAATACACCAATCTTTATCGTGGCGCGGTAACCCAACCGGGTAATCATAAGCTTACAACAAACATGCCTCATGATTACTATTGTATCGTCTTAAGGATTTCCATGCATTATACAAATCAATCATAATGGGGATATTTAGCAGATTGATACGTGGAACCTTCAGGGGTGGTGTATATTTGACTTCACTGGGGGCAGGATTCGCATTATGTGCTAGACCTTGGCCAGATTCTCCTCTTTTTGCGAAACCGATGGAACTCGTTAAGGAGAAAAGTTCCAAGGATAATCTAATACAACATTTCAAATCCAAAGGATATGATGATGTGACAATGTTTGGTGACTATCAAAGGGTTCTGAACAACAAGAATTTTAGAGTAATTGAACTTGATCAGATGATACCAGAGGCGCACCGTTACAATCAGGTTACGCAAGGATTGTTGAACTTGAGCAATCCTATTGTGTTGATAAACAGGAAGGATGGAGAGCTAGTTATGTTTGGAAAAGCAAATAATGAAAATATTATTGGTCATGACAATAAAGTACACAATGGAATAATAACTATTCTTCTAGATGAAACCACTTGCTTTTGTGGATTTGATAAACTACCAAGCAAAAGAGGTGTTACAGCTAAACTAGACCTAAATTTTTATGGAAAGATTCAGCCAAATTCTAGTTTCGTTTTGAAAACGAAAGTTGCAGAAGCAAGAGGTCGCAAAGTCACCATCGAAGGGACGGTGATTTCAGCTGACGGCAATTGTTTAGCAGATGCCAAATGTTTACTAGTCGAACCAAGGTGGTTCAAATACTTCAATTGGGTAGAATTGTTTTGATTATATTATTAATAGTAAACGATTTTGTATTTTAAAGTCACATGCATTATGAAATTTCGTAATTGACGAGCCCCTTCTAAATTTGATGAACTTCATCGATCTAATTTACAACGAATCATTTGTTTGTCAAACGTATATTTGAGAGTAGTGATTTCAATCAAAAAGAAAGATAACGTAAATGGACAGCGGTGATAATGAACTTGAGGAAAAAATGATGAGTCTTGATAATGGGGCATTGAAACCTACATTCAAGGAAGAAGAGGAGATCAGACGTCAGACACTTCTTGACACTTACAATTTCAACGCCATGAAAAGTGTAATTTTTGAAAATCAGCTGCGTCCAATAAATATTTTAGGTCTCAACTTGATAGGAGCTGATGGTAAATATAGAGATTTGTTTTTGAAAAATCAGTTGAGTCCTTTAATTGAACATATTAATGATGGTGGACAGCATTTGACATTATCTAAAGTCCTAGAAAATATCGATAAAGTCAATTATAATCTTATCAAAACTGATTGTATCAATGGAATGGGATGTCAATTAACTATTCCAGAAAATCAACCTTTGAACATATTTTATCCAGATCTAGTGAATATAGTTGTCAATATGCAAGTGATACCTGTCAAGAAGTTTTTTATGAAAATTGGAACTAATGTAGGAAATGGTGAAGGAGATGGATATGTGAAATTGCAATGGAAGAATATTTTTGGAGGAGGTGAATCACTTAATTTGGATACAAATTTATCATCAAATGAGTTCAAAATGCGTTCAAGCAGGTCACAATATTTAATAAATTATTCGAGTCCCGTATTTAATAATGCAGATGTAAGATTCAATGCAATATTTTATCACTCATCTAGAAACATAGATTACACTTCTTATCATCAAGAATCCATTGAAGGTATGACCTTGAAAGTCGGAACAAATTTTCTTCCAATAGAAAACAAATTCAATCATGAATTATCACTCGAGAATTTAATAAGATCCATTGATCTCAAACATTCATTCTCCACATACAGGAATAATACATTGATGAACGATTTCTTTCTATTTGGTGCGGGAGATAGTTTCAAATCATCATTTGTTTATTCAATATTTAAGGACTGCAGGACATCTAAATACATTTTTGACGATAAGGGTTATTACATGAGATTTTCTAATGAATTGTCACTTTTCTCAAAACACAAATTCATAAAGCATTCTTTTGATTTTTCAAAAGGTTGCAAAATTGGTCAAAATTTCACTTTCAATTTTAACTTTAAAACAGGTATAGTCAATTCGATTGGAACTGACTTGATACATCCAATGGATAAATTTCAGTTGGGTGGACCAAATGACATTAAAGGTTGGATGATTGCAGGAATGGGTCCCAAACAGATGAATATGGGTGTTGGTGGTAATTATTTTCATGCCATTGGACTTAATTTGTTTTCCGATTTACCTTATTATAAAGATTCCAATCTAAAGTTGCATGCATTTACTAATATTGGCAAATTAACAAGTAAAATTGAATCAAATATGTTCAAAGATAACAGTGTTAGTTTAGGATTTGGATTATCATACAATCATCCTATGGCAGCTTTTGAACTCAACTGGGCTGTACCTGTTGTTGGTAATAACAATGACCATTTTCGTAAAGGCATCCAATGGGGTATTGGTTTATCATTTTTATAGAGGCAAACTTACATTGTATTTTATAAACTATAGTCATGTCTATAAATCTTCGTGTTGTTTTACCCACTTTTCATGTAACATCAAGATTTTAGGAACAACAATAGACTCTATTTCTACATGTTGCTCAATTTGTTCTGGTGTCAGTCTTATCCATTCATCAGATTCTGGTGTTACAAACACGACTTCATGTTTTCTTGTTTGAAGAAGGTTTCCAATTACCAGTTGATGATTGTATCTCTCTAGTGCTCCTCTAGACTTTTTGATTAAAATAGAACTATCGGTTTCCAACTTAAAACTAACAATCATCGCAATAGGAGCCCAGGAATCTACTAGACGTTTCAAGAATTTAGGAACAGGTTCTAAATCTACAACTAATTTTCCTCCATGCTCCTGACTTTGAATTTTATGTTCTGGTATCCTTGAGGAAGGCAAAAAAAAGTCAGATACAGCAGCAGCAAGGTAAAATAAAGCATCAGAGCCTATTACGGATAGTTCTTGTGCAATTAACTTTAAAGTGAATAAATACTGATGAACAGTTGTAAACGGTACAAGTATCAACATATTTTCATCTTTCACTTTTTGATATTTTTTCAATACATTGAATAGATCTTTCTTAATAGTTCCACTATCAAATTCAATTTTTTCCCCATCGGGTGAAATTTTCAAATGATCTAAAAGTGAATTAGTGGTGTTGGAGAAATGTCTAGTGAATGGTAGTAAAGAGAATTCTCTATGTAAGAAAATAACTGAGTATCCTTGTTCTAAAAAATATTCAGCAGATGTTGCACCTCTAGTGCCTGCACTGAAGTTATCTATGAATCTGACAGTGTTATTTTCCAAAGGCACTGTTGTACCTCCAGATGTTACCAAAACAATTTTCCTTTGTTTTGAGTGACTATAGTTAATGAATGATGCAACATCTTTACTTATCTGTGATAAGTATGATGGTGGTTTATGAAATCTAAAGTAATTGTCTTCATCAATAGGAGTCGCAGCTGGAAATTCTGGAATGGATCTATCTATAGCAGTGTTTGCATCAGGTGCAGAAGTATTAACCCTGGTGAGTAAAGGTGAACTTTTTTCCATGATAAATTGCTGATAACTTGAGATTAAAAAGATGAACCTTTCGATTGAAGGAGTAAATAGAGTTTAACAATAGATCCGCAACCCAGCCGACTCCAGTATATACTCAGACATTAACATCATCAACCACCACGCTCCAAACTGGCATCCTGAATCAAGTCCCACGTATTTTTTTTTGCAATATTACGTAATACAGGCATTTAGTCTGGAAACAAATTAGCTGGGAGCAATTTATTGCAGCTTTTCAAGTTTTAAAAGGAATTTACTGGTTACAGAGTCATAGCTGGTATTGTGAAAATGTTATGTGTTGTTTATATCAAGTGAAAAATTAAGATCAATCAATAATGGCAGCTATGAGTAATCTGTAAGGTCAATTAGGAATTATTCAAGAGGTGTAGCGGATGTTTTCTTAGGAAAATCTGTTCTAGTTTTTGAGAAAAAGAGATCCAAACATGCAGACTGGTATCACTGGCTATAACTGTTGTACAATGCTACTTACTATTCGTTTACCCGTACTTCAATTCTGATAGATCTGTAAGACATGCGTATCACGTGATAGAAAGGACACATACTTTTAGTGTGATGGACTTATTTTTCGGCTTTCCAAAAACGGAAATCGAGCAGCATTGACTTGAAGATATATATTACAATTTAATTGCAGTGGATCTTAGCTCTTCTGCGTTGATGCCCCTGGTCTCATATAACAGTCTTAAGAATTGCGAGACTCGGAATATTTGGTAAAAAATGACTGGTGGAGTTAAATTACTTGATAGTGCTTCTCGACCAGAGAACATTGAAAATATAAACCAGTTGTCCAATGAACTAAGTCAGATGGAGGTCAAAGATACTCTTGTTCCGAATATGGCGACAATTGCTAGTGGAGGTAGAGAACTTTCAAAAAATATTCTCTACATTGGTAACATCAACAAGAATTTTGGTAGTGATTCGTTGCATGATCTTTTCTTATCCATTGGGAAACCTTTCAAGAGCATTAAAATTTTACAGGATAAAAATAGACCTGGATTCAGCTATGCTTTTGTAGAGTACGACCAACCAGATGATGCAAAAATTGCATACAATTCCCTTAACAAAACTTTGTTAGTTGAAAACGGGATGAAAATCACTTACGCATTTCAAAGTCAGCAGATAAAAAATAGTAATACCTTCAACCTTTTTATTGGTGACTTATCTTCAGAAGTTAAAGATGAGCTCTTAAATAAAACATTTGAAAAATATGAATCATTTGTACAAGCAAATGTAATGTGGGATATGAAAACTGGTAGATCTAGAGGGTACGGTTTTGCTTGCTTCGATGATAAAAATGATGCTTTCGATGCCTTGCAAACGATGAATGGCCTCACTATAGGAGATAGGCCAATTAAGTTAAATTGGGCATCGCATAGAGATCGCAATAACAACATTAATCAGCGTTATTCTCAGTTTAATAGACAAAACTATGATAATTATGACAATAGATTCAAGCCAAATTATCATAATAATAATGTCAACTATTATCAAGATAATGTTTCAATGCAGAATGTGTCAAATCTCATAACTAGCAATGATTTAGAGAATAAAAGATTTCAGGAGTCGTCTGTCGAAAACAAAAAAATTGTGTCAAATTTTCAAAATAACAGCCAAATGATAGTTCCGCCAAATTACCAAAACATTCTTGAACAAACCCCAAATTGGCTTAGTGTGGTTTATTTGGGTAATTTATCTGAATATACAACTCAAAATGATCTACTTCCAATTCTTCAAAATTTTGGCTACATCGTCAACTTCAAGATACTTCCTGAAAGAGGTTGTGCTTTTGTTACATATGATACCCATGATAGAGCAGCTCTTGCAATTGTTCAATTAAGTGGCCTTCAAATTAAAGGAAGACCTTTGAAATGTGGTTGGGGTAAGTCCGCAAAAGCTCCTATGACACCAATCAGCATTGCAAGTAAAAACGAACAGACTGTTAAAAACTAGATATTAGATACAAGGGGATCCGAAATCTTAATTGAATATAAAAGTCTTCTATTCTTTACGTATTCTTTAGCTTTCGCATAAAATTAATGAGTTTTGTAATGTACTCTTAGATTCATCCCGGGAGGCTCAACCTGATATGCATTACGCGTGATTTACTTTTGTCATGATTAGGTTGACAGGATCTGATTGACTTAACTGATAACATTGTGTTGACCAATGCATCAATTTGAGGTATGAGTGGGTTTATTAATGTAGCTTTTTCTAGAAGTCATTATACACCTCATTATAGTACTCAATATAGAATTGAAAGGGTGACTGTTCATTTAAAGGAATTAGGAACTACGGCTACAATTTACCCAATAAAAAATGTGAATCAAGTTCCCATCAACCTTGTTAAATTTCTAGCCCAAGAATACAATGATGAAATTTCAAGAGGTGATTCTTTACCCTTTTTTGAACAGCTGAGTTTTGAAGAATTTAGGGATTATTGGTTTGGACAATTTGCAGGTATAATGATAATTGGCGAAGAACCAGAATTAAATGATAATTTGACGGTAAAGGAATGGTCAAAATTATGTTTAGGAAGCTTTTTCATTAAATCAGCTTATCCTGGTCGCTGTTCACATATCTGTACAACAAACTTTCTAGTGAATGCCGGAATCAGAAGGCATGGTATAGGATTCTTCATGTGTGAGTGCTTTGTGCGATGGGCTCCAATTCTAGGTTATAGTAGGTGTATCGTTGAATTGGTCTTTGAGACAAATATAGGTGGTAAAAGGTTACTTGAAAAATGTGGATTTACAAAAGTCGGAAAAGTTAATGGTTGTGCAATATTGAAAAGTACTAAAGATTTACTTATCAATGCATTCATCTATACAAAACAGTTACAAATCGTTGAAGATGATCATTCAATCACGTCAAAACATGCAAATATATTAAGATATCTTCTGTCCGGACAATACCCAGAAAACTCTACTAGAGAGGACAAAAGTAGACTGAGATCATTAGCTTACCATTATGAAGTAGTCAGCAATAAATTGTACCTTCGTGGGAAGGAAGTCATATCTGAACCTGAAGATCAAATTCAAATCACCAGAAAAATACATACCAAAGAACATATGGGAATTAACAGAACATTGAAAGCTATATCGGGGAAGTATTATTGGTCCAAAATGAAAGCTACTGTAAAGAAAGTTGTTGAAGAATGTGATGTGTGTAAGAATAATGAGAATCCGAACAGGAGATTAGGAAGAGCTAAAAAGAAAGAATCCTTAGAGTTACAAGAGTCCAATAATAATTCTGACATGAACCCGATCTTTGAGGGACAACCTAAACAAATAAGGCAAAATGTCAATGACATACAAAATGCCACAAGATTAGATACAGAGCCTATAAACACCCCTGAAGACCTTATATTACGACAATCAGAGAATACTTTGATGAATCTAATAGGTTACCAACCACAGAAAAACATATCTAATGGAACTATGAACAATCCTGTTTCCCACCCAAACTCAGACTACTCTTCAATTTTGAATTATTATGCTGAAAACAATTCGATTAATAAAAGAACACATGCAACAGCCTTTCAAAAATCCCAAAATTATGGAAATCAAATGTATTACACCAACGGTAATAACTTGTTTGCCGAACAAAATTACAATGAAGAAGATGATGACGATTATGATGAAAGTGAAGACGACGACGATGATGATGATGTCGATGACGACGAAGAAGAAGAAGAGGATTATGAAGGAGAAGGTGAAGATGAAGCAGAAGAAGTTTATGATGAAGAAGATGATTATTCTGATGGTTACTACGAGCAAAAAAGTACAGTTGGTATAAATCCTTCGAGTGCACCATCATATGGGCCTAATACTTGATGTAATGGTAATCAGTAATCAATAAGTAATTTGTAAATAATATAAACAATAAATAGACAATTATATAATCAATAAACAGGCAATAAGAATGATATTAATCAGCGATTAAATGTAGTTTTGGAATAATAACTGATCAATTATCGACAATAAATGAACAATAAACAGTAAATTTTTGATTTGCAAATTTTTTCAACAATAATGTATGTTGAAATCAACTATGCATCAATATTGTGAAATCTTTCAAAGGCATTTGTTTTTTCTAGATCAAGTTCTGGATTATGTGGTTGTTCATTTCTAAAATAGCACCTTTTGAAAAACTTATAAAGTTCAGAAAATGCTAAAAAGAACAAAGTTGCTAAAAACGACCAGACCCAGCCAATAGTCAAACCTTTTTGTAGAAAGACATAGTCATTTATGACAGGTATGTAAATTGTTGGAATGATTGTAATAAAACCCAAAATAACAGACCAAAAAAGAAATTGGTTCGACCATAAGTCTTTCATCCATTGAGTCCTAGGATTTTTACAATTAGGACGCATTAAAAATAGGGAGTTACGCATGTGAATAACTTCCCAAGCTAAAACTAATGCACACCATGTCATTGTCACAAACGCAGATGCTCTTGCTTTAAAAACAGAATGACAAGAATCGGAATAATCTGTAGTATTACATTTTGTTCCTAATTCACCGTGACCGAAACCGTAAACTTGAATCACAAATGTGACCATACAAGCACTGGCAATCATGATCCCATAAACAAACATATCGGTTAAAACTTCCCAAGTGAAAACAGATTCTTTAGAATCTTTTGGTGGTCTGTCCATAATATCATCAGATGCTGCTTCAATACCTAATCCCATTGCCGGGAAACAAGAGGTAACAACAATAACCCACAAAATTTCGATTGGAGATAATGGGAAGACTGAGAAACCATCATTATCAATGAAAACTAATCCGATCATCATAAAGAATGCTTGACCAACATTAAGACCTAACAATTGTACTACAAATTTTTGGATATTATCACCCATTCTTCTACCTTCTTCAACGGCGTTTAAAATTGAAGCAAAGTTATCATCAGCCAAAACAATATCAGAAGCATCTTTGGCGACATCAGATCCGTTTTTACCCATAGCGATACCAATATCTGCAATCTTCAAACTTGGAGAATCGTTGACACCATCACCTGTCATTGCAACGATTTGACCTCTTCTATGTAAAGCTTGAACAAGTCTAACTTTAGTTTGAGGGGCACATCTAGCAATTACCAATGGTAACAATGGTAATTGATCGATTTGATCATCGTTTAAATTGTCAAATTGAGTGGCAGTCATTACCATCGAATCAACAATATTTTGAGGTAACATTCTGAAATCTTGCGGTAAGATACCCACTTCCTTAGCAATGGCAGCAGCAGTTGAAGGATGATCACCAGTTGCCATATGAACTGATATACCAGCATGATGACACATTTTAACACTTGGCAAAGATTCAGGACGTGGAGGATCATAAATACCAATCAAACCTAAAAAGTGTAAGTTTTTTTCAACCAATTCTCTGTCAACTTTTTGCCAACCGGAACCTTTACTTGGTTCAGTAGAAACTCGATTAGCAAATGCCAATACTCTTAAACCTTCACTTGAAAGTGCATTCATATGCTCTTCAATTTGAGCAATATCTGAAATTTTCAGTTCAATGGTTTCCCCTGTTTTAGGATCTGACCAAGTAGAACACAAATTTAAGATTCGTTCAACTGCACCTTTAGTATAAATAACTTCTTCGCCAGTCAGATTGGTTCTATAAATTGAAGACATTCTTTTGATTGAAGAATCGAATGGAAATTCGGCAAGATAAGTGAAAAGGTTTTTATCGTCAACCAAATCGTCTCTATTGTAACCTAAACGAGATGCAAAAACTTGAATTGAAATTTCTGTTGGGTCACCTCTAGCTTTCCATTCTTCAACCTTATCAACATCATCAAAATCCTTGTAAACTTTTGCAACATTTGCAATTGAAGACGTTAATATCCAATCTTGAAACAACTTCATTTTCGAGGTATTTTCGTATTTGTTTTTGAATTCTTCAAAAGTAATCCAATTAATAGAGTTTTTCTCTGATAAATCAGCAGAATCATTATCATCATCTGAGCTAATTTCAACAGGAGTTGATTCAGTAAACAATACTTCACCTAAAGTGGGATTAAATGGATCATTAAAATTTTGCACTGAAAAGACACCAACGAAGGGAATATAAACTTGTTTTGCAATCATTCTACCTTGAGTGAGGGTACCAGTTTTATCTGAACAAATTGCATTAACCGAACCTAAATTCTCTAAAGCATCAAATTTTCTAACAATAACATTTTTTTTGAGCATAGCTTTTGCTCCAACTGCCATTGTTATAGTTAAAACAACAACCAATGAAGATGGGATCATTGATAAAGCAACACAAACAGCATAAATAGCAACACTTTGAGTAACGTCAAATTTTTGAGATGCCAAAACAACAATTGCAAGAATAACTGCAATACAAAATAGGTAAATTGCCAACCAAGATAATCTGATTTTTAAAGGTGTACCTTCTCTTGTACCTAAAACGTAACCAATTATATTCAATACCGAAGTACCAAATGCAGAAGCATATTCTTTTGCATTAGCATCATCTTTATTTTCAACTTTTTTAATAAGGGTATTACCTGTGTTAAGGGCACTAGCAATTTTACCAATTTCAGTATTTAAACCTGTTAAAACAACAATACCAATACCTCTACCTTTACTAACAGTAGAAGAAGAATAAGCTAAATTTAATCTATCACCAACAGGGATTTCATGATCATAAACTTGATTAGCATCTTTTGCAACTGGTAAGGATTCACCAGTAAGTAAAGCTTCATCAGTTTCAAGATTATGAGTTTCAATTAATCTTAAATCAGCAGGAATAGTATCACCAACTTTGATGACAACCAAATCACCAGGAACAACTTCCTCACTAGAAATTATTTGTTCAGAACCATTTCTAATAACAGTAGCTGAAGGTGATGATAAATTTTTCAAAGAACTCATTGTTTTTTCAGCTTTAAATTCTTGTTGAGCACCAACAAAAACATTTAAACCAATAATAAAAGCAATGACACCACCAGTAATCCAATCTTTAATAGCAAATGAAATTATCATAGCAATAATTAGAACAAGAATCATTGCATTAAAGATTTGTCTGGCTAAAATGTTAACTAGAGAGATTTTAGTCTCTTCGCCTAAATTATTTGGACCATAAGTTGCCAAAAGTTTAGTAGCTTGTTCATTAGATAAACCATGGGTTTTACTAGTACCAAAAATTTTCAAGCATTTTGAAATTGGGATAAGGTAAGACTTATTAGCTGCTTCAGAGGGATCAATATTTGAGCTTATTGAAATGACGTTTGATAGATGGTATTTATCGTGATCATTTTTCTCTGTGGAAACAGACTGAGATTCAAGTGCGAGAGGAGTGATGGAAGACTTTATGATTGGTAAGTAATTCTATCGACTAATGGGTGCAGATGCAATGAGAAGATGAAAAGCAGAAGGAGAAGGAAAGGTAATTGAAAGATCAAAAAAAAAGGGTGCACCAAAAATTAGTACATTCCAATCGATATTTTGTAATCTTATCGGGACCTACCGTTTAGCGGGATTCGTCATTAACGTCGCTCGACGGTGAAAAACGTTGAAAACGGTCCACGAGGATTCTGTGAATGGGTGTACAGGTGTACTTGTAGATCCTTGGTATATTTACACACATTACTCTACTATCGAACTATATATTATGCCTGCTGTTGCTATGTTATACAGCCCAGAACGGATGTTCTCTGGCTTGAAGTGCAGACCAATTTGGCGAGTGAGTGAGTGAGTGAGTGAGTGATATGACGTAGTATAGTAAGTACTCCAGACACCTCACTTAGCAAATTGAGGCACAGTCAAAAAGAGCAGAGGTCGGTCCTGCTTGCACGTGTCTTTTGCTTCCCGATTGGGGCATGCAGCGCCTGGCAAATTTCATGCACTGTTGTATTTAGACTGGGTATTGCAATATTGATTGACGGAATTTGCTGGATATATAATGATCCACCTTCATTTGTTTGTTTGATAGACCAGTAAGTATTTAAACCCATAATAACCACCATAGCATCAACAAGTTTACTCTTCTTTTAAGAAATAAACATTTTAGTAACTGGAAAGTTACGTTTATTGTAAGGCATTGAATTGTTCATTCAACAGTTTTCACAACGTATATTTCCCACCTTTAGATGGTAGAACAAAATATTCCAATATTTCATGAACACGGTACTAATGATGGTCAACGGCTTCAATATTCACCAAATAATGATCCTCCTCAAAGTCTAAATTCCTCTTATAAATCTAAACAGAATAGAATGATTCATTTTACTACAAAAATTAAAAAGCTTTTTCATAAAGTGTTCCATAATGATACAGAATCATTAAACGTCCAGGGGGGACCAAAGGAAATAGAACAAGGTTTAGGTTTAAGAATTAGGAAGATCCTTTATAAGGTAGAAGAAGTATGTGCTCCCGTTGTGAAGAAAATTATACCAAATTTTATTATTGCACATTATGTCTATTTATTACTATGGATTATTCTTGGTTCTATTATAATGTATCCTCAAAGAAATATGGAATATATTGATATTTTGATGTTTATTACTGGTGCATGTACACAAGGTGGTTTAGCTACAAGACAATTGAATGAATTAAAATTATATCAACAAATTGTTATTTATGTGGCTTGTATGTTTACAACTCCTATATTTATTCATGGTTCTTTAACTTATATTAGGTTATATTGGTATGAAAAACGTTTTGATGATATTCAGGAAAATTCAATTATGCAATATAAAATGCGTAGACAGAAAACAATTGCTAATTTAAGATCAAAAACTAAATCAATGACTTTAGGTATGATGAATCAAGATCAAAAAAGGGATTATGAAAGTCATAATGCTCAAGAAGGTTTAACAACTCGTATGAAAAGGTTTGAAATTAATCAACGACAATCAAATAAGCATAATGAAAATAATAATAATACTTCTTCTAATAGTTCTTCAGAGAAAAAAGAAGGTAATTCCCTGGAATCTACTGGATCAAACAATATTCAAAGAAACATAGAAATAACTATAACAAAAAATAATCCTGAGGATAATCTCAATTCTGATCAAATGCATATTCCACCTCCAAAACCTATTGAATTGGCTTCACATTATGAACCAACATCTGAGTTCAATAATAGACTTTCTAGAGATGATACTTTTGATGTTAATGTTTTCGATTCAGAGAATGACCTCAGTGAAGGTGATGTATTTGAAGATGAAATAGAAGATAATGATGATATTGATGTTAGCGATTATAATGATGATGAGGACGACGACGACGACGACGTCGTCGTCAACGATGACGAAGATTTTATTAATAATGGAAATAATAGTCGTCACAATGAAAAACATTCTGATAGAAACTATGTTACGTCAAATATTGACAATTCGCCTTCAGCAGCAAATCATTTACCTAATATCAAGTTTGGTGAATTGCCCAAACCTGACAAAAAGAAGAAAGTTAGTGCAACTAGTCAGAAAAATTCAATATATAAAAAGAATTTAGAAGATATTGAAGAAGAAACTAAACGAAGATTTGGTCGTAAAAAGTACAGAAGGTTGTTGAAAGAAAGAAAATTAAACAAATTGAAAAAAAAGTCATTAAAGTCAAGGAATAATCAATCATCTTCACATCCTTTAATGTCTGAAATTGAAGAAAATCATATAACTGATTATTTTTCTATTCCAAAGAAGAGCACCAGATCACTATCGGTTCCTTTAGCTGATAAACCAGAGATTCATATCACACCTAAAATTGATGAATACTCTCATAATACCAATTTATCACACTCTCACACTATACATATGCCAGAACTTTCCAAAAGAGTTTTCTCTAATTTTGACATTTCCAATTTACACGAAAAAGAAAACAATAATATCGATGGGAATAACAATAATAATGAAAATTTTAATCCAAGAAGTTTTTTGAGAAATAGAAGGGCCAGCTTTTTCGGTAAAACATGGACAGGTCCATCAAGAAGAAATTCTAATATTGATCCGAATGAAATGTCGGATGAAGAATTTATTGATAATTATGTAACAAAAATTCCAACAAATTATCTTTCTTGGAATCCAACTGTTGGTAGAAATTCTAAATTTATTGCATTATCAAGTCAACAAAAGCAAGAATTAGGTGGTGTTGAATATCAATCTATGAAACTCTTATGTAAAATCGTGAGTGCTTATTATATTGGGTTTCATATTTTAGGTATAGTATTTTTTGTTCCATTTGCTGCAACAAAGAAAAGTTATCAACCATTATTGAGAGAAGATGGTATATCACCAACGTGGTGGGCATTTTTCGCTTCAATGAGTTCATTTAATGATTTAGGTTATTCACTTAATTCAACTTCAATGGTACTCTATGCACAAAATGCTTATATATTAATTATTTCAGCAGTTTTAATCATTATAGGTAATACTGCTTTCCCAATTGCATTAAGATTTATTATTTGGTTGATGAGATTGTTTACAAAACCTTTAACAATGACTCATAATTCATTAAGTTTCCTTCTTGAGCATCCAAGGCGTTGCTTTACATTATTATTCCCATCAGGTCCTACATGGTGGTTAGCAGCAGTTTTAGTTTTCTTGAATTGTTTTGATTGGATATTATTTATCATTTTAGATTATGGTAAACCAGTTTTAAGCTATTTACCTCATGGTTATCAAGTTCTTGATGGTTTATATCAATCTATTGCAACCAGAACTGCTGGGTTTAATGTTGTTGATTTAGCAGTTTTACATCCTGCAATTCAATTGAGTTATATGGTTATGATGTATATTTCTGTTTTACCATTGGCAATTTCAATTAGAAGAACGAATGTTTATGAAGAACAATCATTAGGTGTTTATAGTCGTGAAGAAGAAACAGATCATGAAGGTGAAAATAGGCTGAAATTTATTGGTGCTCATCTGAGAAAACAACTTTCTTTTGATTTGTGGTTTTTGTTTCTTGCAATTTTTATCATATGTATTGCAGAGGGTGGCAGAATTATGGAAGGTGATATTCGATTTGGGATTTTTCAAATTATGTTTGAAGTTACATCAGCTTATGGTACTGTTGGACTTTCATTAGGTTATCCTAATTCGAATGCATCATTTTGTGGACAATTTAGTAAGATCTCTAAATTAGTAATTATTGCAACATTAATAAGAGGTAGACATAGAGGTTTACCTAATTCTATTGATAGAGCTATCATGTTATCTGGTGAAAAATTGAATTTAAGAGATGATCTTGAAGCTTATCATGCGATGAGAAGGGCTAATAGTATTAATTCGGATGATTTTGATATGGAAAATATGTTCCCAACATTATCAAGAGTTGTTACTGCTAATCGTTCAAATATTGAAAGACAACCTACAATATCTGAGAATTTAAGAGAAGGTAATATTCCATGGTCTGATATTGTTAAGAAAACTGGTAAATATGCTGGTAAACTTGCATCTAATTTTTTAACTGTGAGGGGTACCCCTGTTTCCAAATATTCTAGACAATTTACTCAATATAATGGATATGCTGGATCAACTTTGAGTGGTAATCGAAGTAGAAGAAGTTATACTGATCAATTTGAGCAAGGAAATGAAATTAATCAAGAAGTTAATCATTTTCAACAAAATTATAATCATAGAATAAATGAAGATCATGATAATGATTATGATATTTCAATTGATTCTCAAGATGAGCATATTCCACTGAATAATATAGGCAGATCTCATATTCATGATGAAGATGAAATGCATGGTGATTTCATTCATCGAATGCATAATTCACAATGAGATGTAAAAATAGCATCATTATTTATTTTCAAATCTATCATATCAATCAAGATACGATCAAACTTAGCATTAAAATTTATATTTATACATTAATTGTACATTACTTATAAGCATAATATTATATATATTCATTACGAAATGGAGTAACAATTACTCATTATCACTCTCAAACATATCCAGATCAAAATCTTCTTCATCAATTTCTTCAATTTCTGAAACAGGTACTGATTTTGTTTTCTCTGGTTCAGGTTGTGGAGAAGTTGAAGTTTCAACAGAGACTGCAATATTTTCAGGTTTATTACTATCCCCATTTTTAACTACATTTTCCTTTTTCACCTCTTTTGTAACTTCTTCTCCTTCTTCTTTATCATTGAATTCATCATCAAGTTCAATTTCATCTTCTAATTCTTCATCTTGTTCTTCTTGTTCTTCATCAGCTTGTCTTTGACGTAATTGTAAATAATAAGCTGATAATGCATCGAATTCTTCAGTAGATGTACCATTACCTAATTGAGGAATATTTACATTTGCAAGTGAAGTTGCATGATTGATAGTAGCAGGATTTGAACTATTAGGTTCTGAACGTTCAGTTTTAATAATTGATTGTTTCGTTGAATTAACATTTTCAGAAGATACAGATGTAGCAATTTTGGATGTTTGTACAGTTGAAATATTTTGAGTTTCCTCATTTTTCACTGATAATGAAGTAATACTTTCAGGATCAGGTGTTTGATCTGCACTAAATGTACTACTACCATTTTCAAATTCAGGTAAATCTTCTGTATCTAATCTACCTAAAGCTTGCTTATAAACAGTTGATTCTTGATGCCATGAAGGTAAAGCATTTTGTCTAAGTTTTTTATTTCTATCTTCTCTCTTTTGTCTTTCACGTTTAAGATCTTCATCATCTGCTGTAATAGAGACATGTATAGTTGCTTGTGATTTTTTGTTTGCTTCATTAATATCATTATCCTTTTTATTCTTTCTAGATTGAGAAGTTTTATTCGATACAGAATAAATTGCAAGTGAATCTGAAAATGCAGGAACATATTTCATCAAAGTTGTTTCGAAATTATTATCTTCAATGTCAAGATCATCAACAATTTTCAAATAATGAATAATAGGTTCAAGTAAAGACATTAAATTTTCTAGTTTTTCTTGACCTTTCTTTTGTTCATGTGATATATCATCATCAATTAAATAATCATTACAAATAGAACATTCAAAATTCATTCTATCATCTGTTAATAATGAAGCAGCATCTAAAAGTGAATATTTTGTATGACAAGTTGGACAAATATAACCTTGAGGTTCACTAAAATTCCCAATTTCTTCTTTCACTTTTTTAACAATCAAATGAATTTTCCATTTTATAGAATCTATTGCTTCAATATTATGTACATAATAATAAGTTCTTGAAAATAATTTGAATGGTTGAGTTTCCTCCTTTTGAGTATGTGCCACAATGAGCTTATCTTCTATCAATTTGTTACAAAAGGAACGAAACACTTTTTTATGCATACAACAAAGCTTTATAAGATCGTCTTCAAAAAGTACATTATGGAAAAGCAAAGCTTCCATGATAATCACTGACTGATGAGGATAAAACATGTACACCACTCTCCTTAGGAGATGCTTGATAGCATCATCGGTCTCGGTGAAGGCTTCTGCAAATCCCGACATAATTTTCTGCTGTGTATATGGGTGATGAGGATGTATGCAGTGGTTATATTGACGTCAATACCCTATCTTTTGATCCAAACCAAACAAGGTACAATAGAGTCTAGCATATAGTCTTGTAATATATAACATACTTAATGTTCGGAAAGCGCCAGAGACAGATCCTCGGTCGATCGTCGGACCCTGGCCACGACAGATTTTGCTGTTGTCTTGTGTTGAGTTGGGAATCTGGGAATCCAGGGAATTTGGGAAGTCACAGGGCCGCGAAGAGAGCGGCGGGCAAATTAATAATGGTGCCACTTTTCTTTCCCCACGGCTCCCTTGCCGTACGTACATGTAGAATAGAAATTTGAGTCTGAGACGATTGTGCTGCGCCTGTCGACCACAGACTACGCGTCTGTCCATTGTCGAGTCTGTCGACGCGCGAAGGAGCAGTCCACACAGATCTTCCGTGAGGGTCGTCAGGTCTGAGTGAGAATTGTGTGTGTGCATTGGGTGGGTGTGCACAGAGACAGCAACGTCTTTTCAGGCCACTGATAATCTGTAATTGATTGACTATCTCTCTAGCCCTTTTTCTCTTCTTTCTATTTTACCTTACTTGCCATCTTCTTTGTGAATTAAGACTTGTTTGCAAATTAAAAATAACTTATTGAATATCCAATTTGAGATATTACTTCACTCCATACTCTGCTCTTATTCGATAAAGAAAGTGTTATCATCATAGTATTTAGGGTGCAATTGTTCATTACATACTTAAAAATATTAAATCATACCAATTATCCACATTTTCAAATTATTTTTCATTATATTAACTACAATTTTAATAGTCAAACACTATTATTTTTTAACTAAATCGATTTTAAATATTTTTTCTTTCTGACCTCTTTGAAAAAAAAAACCTATCAGTCAACAACGTCATCAATATAAATTACCTAGCTATAAATAAAATATTACTACCCATCATTTTCAAATCACAATGACTTCAACTAACATCGATGACTTACAACCTGAATTTATCACTTATTCAACAACTCCATCTGGAAAACATAAAGGTAAAACTCACTTCATAATTGTTGGTGCAGGTATTATAGGTGTATGTATTGCATTTTATTTAACGCGTCATCCCAAATTTGATCCAAAGAAACATTATATTACTATAATGGAAAGTAAAAGAGTTGCCGGTGGTGCAAGTGGTAAAGCAGGTGGTTTACTTGCCTTATGGGCATTTCCACAACAAATCGTCCCCTTAAGTTTCCAATTACATCAAGATTTAGCAAATGAATTTAATGGTGAAGATGAATGGGGTTATAGAAGATTAACTACAATTAGTGTTGAAGGTGATATATCTGATGAGAGACTACTTAATAAACAGAAATCTTCATCAAAATTAGATCCAAAACATTCCTCTCAAAATTCTTCAACTTCTTCACGAGAAATGCAAAGGGATAGTCATAATTTGGATCTAGGGAGTAAACCAATGAGTAGAGCAACTATTAAAAAAAATTCAATAGAAATCGAATCTACTAATTCAAATTCAACAAATGATAAATTATCTTCTCATTTACCTAAAAATTTACAATGGATTGATGATAATGTTATTAATGATTGGAATCAATTAGGTAATGAATCAACAACTGCTCAAGTTCATCCTTATCAATTCACAACTTTTATATTAAACCAATGTATTGCAACTGGTTGTGTTGAATTGGTTATAGCTAAAATAGATGATATTATCATAGATGAAGAAACAGGTAATTGTAATGGTGTTATTTATCATCCTTCAAGTGCTAAGGCAGAAAGTGAAGGAACAAATAATGAAAATTTCGAATTATTTGGTGATCATGTTATAATGTCAATTGGTCCTTGGACTTCAAAAATTTTACCAGATTGTCCAATTAGTGGTTTAAGAGCTCATTCTATTATAATCCAACCTGATAATGTTGAAAAAATTTCTCCTTATGCTGTATTCACAGAATTAAAATTAAATAATAGCAAATTCGTAAGTCCAGAAATTTATGCTAGGAAAGATGAAGTTTACGTTTGTGGTGAAGGTGATTCTTCAGTTCTAATACCTGAAACTACTGATGATGTTGAAGTTGTTAGTGAAAAATGTGAAGAATTATTCAAATATGTTTCAAAATTAAGTGCAAATTTGAAAAATGGTAAAGTATTGAAAAAGCAAGCTTGTTACTTACCTGTTTTAGATATCCCTTCATCATCAGGACCTTTAATTGGTAAAACAAATGTTGATAATTTATATTTGGCTTCTGGTCATTCTTGTTGGGGTATAAATAATGCCCCTGCAACAGGTTTATTAATGAGTGAATTATTATTGGATGGTGCTGCAACTTCATGTGATATCAGTGCTTTAGATCCATCATTATATTTTGATGCTTCTTTGATTTATGATGATGATGAAGAAGAAGAGGAGGATGAAGAAGAAGAAGATGATGATGATGATGATGATAATGATGTAATAAGTGAAAATGAAAACAATAATAATGATTCCCAAGTACGAAGCAATGATGATGATTATGAAGATAGCTATGATGATGAAGAAGAAGATGAAGTTGAGCAATAAAACACCACATTCAATTATATTCCTGATTATGTACCTATATAGCGATCGTATATTATAGTTCAAATTAATCATTACACATTAATACATCAAGACTAGTTTGACACCCCCGAGATGTTTACTCGATCCGTGCACCTTATTCATAAATCGAACGGGTTTTACACAATTTTACATTTTATGTCAAGCTAAAAATTAAATCCGTGACGAGCCGAAATTCAAATTGAATTCAAAAATATTATGTTGAGAATTATGGTTCGAAAAAAGTCTTATTCTGTTGATGTCAATTTTAAAGCTGATCGCATTTAATACAATTTGTGGGCAAATAAATTATTTGAATCTGCTTTAATTAAACTTCTTCTTTTACATCTATTTACATTAAACACATATATAAATTGAAAAATATGTGGAAACTAGTTCAATCAGGTCTTTCTGTTGTTGCAGGTACTTCGGAACCTGAATATGGCCCGGATTCTATTCATCCTGTTGGAAAAAATTTTGATGGTCCATTATATTCTGAATTAACTATTGATGATTTAAAATTTGTTTCACCAAATCATACTAATGTTGAAACTCAAACTTTTTATTTTCAAGATGATTCAAATGCAGGTTTTGCTCAAATAATTCATTCCAATGTTATTGGATTACATACAACTGCTCAATTCACTTTTAAACTTTTCAAAAAGGATAAACCAAGTGATTTTATTTGGACTTCAACAAAACTTGAGAATTTTAAAATTGTCAATGGAACAGATTTTACTGCAAATAATTTATCAATCGTTTTAGATAAGGAAAACCTTAATACTTATAAAATTGATTCTGCCGTTAATAAAAAATCTGAAGTCCATTTAACTGTCAAACTTATCGGTCAAAGTGTTAAGTTTGGTAAAGATGGTATTACTCATTATGGTACAGATATTGAAAATCCTTGGGGGAGTATGAGACATGTTTTTTGGCCAAGATGTCAAGTTGATGGTAATATTATTATACGTGATTACAAACCAGGTCAAGATATCGATTACCTTGAAGAATCTGAAATAATTTATGAAGAAAAGGAAAATTTAGAAATTAAAAATGGTTTATGCATGTACGTTATGGCATTACAAGGAATGAAACCTCATCACGCAGCTGCAACTTGGGATTTCTTAAATTATCAATCACCTAATCATACTGTTGTAATTATGGAATTCACAACACCACCTTCTTATAATAAAACCAAAGTTAGCGTTGCAATGGTTTTAGATAAAGAAGGTAAAATGATTTTAGGTTCTATGAATAATGAAACAAGTCATTTAGAGACAAAAACAGATGAAACTTCGGGTTGGGAAGTTCCAACTAAAATTTCATATAAAATGTCAGATGAAGATTCTAAAATTAAAGTTATAGTTGAAGGTGATTTGGTAAATTTATGTGAAAGAGTTGATGTTATGGCTGAAATACCACAATTTGTTAAAAACATTGTGAGTGGTGTTGCAGGTACAAAACCTTATATTTATCAATTTAGCAATGAGATGGAATTGAAAATTATTAAAGATAATAATATTGAAGTTGATGAAAAAGGTTATGCTTATAGTGAATCTACTTTTATTACTGCCATCTAATCTTATTACTGACATCTAATCACATCTGATTATCACAATAACTCTATTTTTTCCAACTTATAATTCTCTATTTTACTACGTATGTATATATATAATATATAAATAATGTGTCTGTTCTTGCTTATCGATAATAGATTTCTCAAAACTAAAACTCGGAAATTGCGGATTCTAATTCAATCTTGGGAGAAATTGCTCACTGTCTTAATACCAAATTGTCTACTAAAGCTTCTGGCGCGACACTCCCAGTCCGTCCCTGAAATCCTATGATAAGGAACTGAATCTATCATTCAAACGAATAGAAGAGGATAGATACTGATCAACTTTGATTCAGTTCAACATTAAAAATCATGTATAAGAGAAAAAGTATTAGCAAGGAAATCTCCCAGCTGGAAAATACTCAAGGATTAAAATTGAAATCAAATTCGGCAATTGAAACATTACATAAACCGAGTTCGATAAAAGCATCTCAACATGCCGACAACTTCGACAATGAAGAGTGGATATTGTTTGGCGACTCTCATTTGGATGAATTGAAAGGTCACCAAAACATAAATGATGATGTGAATAGTGTTTTAAGTACGAGATTATCAGGTTATCATACTGTTACTCACGATATCCTTAGTAGCGATATTGATGACAATGATGCTGATTTGGAAGGTAACGTTGAAGATGATGAAAGTGACTCCTTTACCAATGATATTAGAGAGAGTTTCCAGTATATTGACAAAATTCTTTTCAGAGAACTACATGAAGATTTTCAGAATGAGCTTGTATCAAAAGTTAATGATTGGAAAAATGACGTCAAATCAGCAACAGTGTCAAAATCTTCAAGCACAATCAAATCTGTCCCAAAACCTAACGCATCGTCTGTAAACTCACAATCACTAAAGAAAAAAGAAGTTAAAAAGCTCAAGCAAGTTATGAAACATCTATGTGGTGCATTACAAAAAGACAATCACATTAAGAAAGTAGAACATGAAGGAGTTTTTATGAATAATCCAGATTTGGAATCATGTATTCCAAGTTACTGGAAAAGACTTATGCTTGATAATATGATTTACGCAAGTGAACATCATAATGGACTAAATGTTTCAAGGGATGATGTCCTAATTAAAGGTAGGCACTTTTGGGAAGAAGAAAGTGCTAGTATCAGCACTGGTTGGGAAAGTGGAAATAACATTATTGGATTTTGATGACTCTTGATTAATTAGATGTGAAGATTGTAAAGCTGATCTACAATCAAATATATCTGTGTAACAACAAAATAGAAAAATGTACTCAGCAATCATTTCATTTCAACATCAATATCATCTGGTAAAACTTCAATATCATTTTCATCAACATCTTCCATATAAGCCAATGTTTCACTAGAACGATATTCTTCAAGTAAAGCATCAATTATTTCTCTACTTTCTTGAAACTCTTGCATAATATCTCCACACTCATGTTCGTAATCACTTTTGAGATAATTATTTAAAAATGCGTTTTTGCTCATCAAACGATCGTAGTCTTTGGTGGCTGATTCAAAAATATTGATAATCGAACAAGAGTTGGACAGCATCAATCCGCTCACTATCTCCTTTTCTTGATTTTTTTCAAGTTCACTAAAACATGATCGTTGACCCATAGCAATGTGAATTGATGAAGGAGTCCAAGGTGCAAAATTGACTCTAGACCTGGCCTTCATCATTGCTTTTTGTACATCAGAATTTTGTTTTGGATCTATTCGTGTATTGGGTCTTATTATTATGTCTAGCATAGCTAAAACTGTATCGTGTTTATCACCTCTGCTGCACATTTTTAATTTCTTATCTAATAACTCAAGTATGACATCATAAGCAGTACTTCGATGTATTTCTTTAGCCGCATGACTGACATAGTCAGATGTAAATGGTGTGTAACTTGGTGTTATAAAATGTAGATCAGGTGTTGGTATCAAAGCGGACATAATACTTGTCATTGAATTATGAGAGTAAGCTGGAAATCTTAGCGTGTTCGAAGAAGCAGACATGACGGTCGATATCAATCTATTCATTTCATTGTAGGATGGGCTTTCAACCTTTAAATTATTTACTGCGATAGAATTGAGAGATGCATTGTCAAACACAATATTTGCATCAGAATTTTGAATCAAGCGTCGAAGTGTCAATACTGTATTATAAGGCTGAACAACTACTTCGGAAGCGCCAAATACAGAATAGGACTGAATCAATTTCTTTCCATACCTATCGCTCAGTTTTTCTAAAAGTAAAGATCCAAATCCTGAGCCAGTGCCACCTGCTACTGAGTGAACAAGTTGAAATCCTTCTAAATTATCACAGCTATCAAGCTCTTTATCAATCATATCAGAAACCGCTTCAAAATTCCTTTTCCCATTCAAATAGCCTTCTACCCATTGATTAGCAGCACCACCACCATCTTGTGAAACAAAAACATTCTTTGAATTGTATAATCTTTGATATTCACCTGAAGTGATAGAATTTATCACTCGAGGCTCGAGATCAATTAAAAGCGCTCTAGGTGTAAACCTATTGTTTGGATTTCTTTGAAAAAAAACATCAGGCCTATCATTCTTTATAATTTCATCATAATCAGCACATACTGTACCATCTGAGAGAATCCCATGCTCAGAACATAATTGGGACCAAAATTTTCCTCCCACTTGATTGCCACATTGACCTAGTTAAAAAACGTGATGTTAGTAGCAGTTTCGTTTTACCAATTTCTGTATACATGACATACCAACTTGTAAAGTTAAAATTTCACCTGTCATCTAGGAAAAAGAATCTTCGCTATCTATGACTCTTTGCTCTTACGGTGGTTGTGATCCATTGTGAAAAGGAAGGGTTTTCAAAAGTCAAGAGGTCGGTCTGATATTGAGAAACTCTGAACGCGAAGTGAAAAGTAAACAAAGTTCGTGATCGAGATCTTAGGCACTGAGTGAAAAATAACTGCTGAGCTTGTGATATTAATTTAATTAGCAGGCCTACAGGTGAGAGAATGATTGATACAGGTTTGTACTCTTCCGGTTTTCAAAAAGAGCAAAACTTGCAACAATAAATGATACTAGATTATTGGTGTAATGCTGTTATATTCGTGATACTGATTTGTTCTCCAGTATTGTCTGCTAAGGAGTATCTTTTCAAAAAATGTGAACAAAATGGATTTTGTAACAGAAATCGTTATTTTGCTAACAAAATATCCACACATGAAGGGCACTATGCACCACGATATTCCTTAGATAGATCTAAAATAAAGATAAATGATACATGTGGTTCTATAGAAGGGATCATGTTGAAAGAGTCTGCACAGAGTACACCTATTGAGCTAGACTTTAAAATCAGCATTGTTGAAGATTACAACCTTAGATTTCAACTTGATGAAAGAAATCGAGAACAAAAAATTTCCAAGTCTATAATACCCAACCCAAAGCGATATGACAAGACTGGTGATTGGGCTTTTCAAGCAGAATTAAATACCAGACCTTTCGGACACACCACGTCTGATAATCACATAGTTCTGATTTATGGTTTAAATAAGGAATATAAAGCGATTATACAACTTTACCCTTTTAAAATTACTATTTGTTACAACGGTATTGAGCACATCATTTTAAATGATAGAAATTTTTTGAATATGGAAACTTACAAAACAAAGGAAGAGATTGACAAGATGATAAATATACTACCAGAAGAATCCACTTTCAATGCTTACATAGATAGCTTTAAAGATTCCAGTAAAGATATGCTTCCCCTGGGACCTGAGTCTGTGGCATTAGACTTTACGTTCAGCAACTATACACATGTGTATGGTATTCCCGAGCATGCTGACTCTTTTTCGTTGAAAGATACGACAAATACAGAACCTTATAGATTATTCAACGTTGATATTTTTGAATATGATGTACAGAGCAAAATGCCAATGTATGGTTCTATTCCTTTAATGACTGCTGTGAAATCAGATGCTGCATCTGCTATTTTCTGGGTAAATGCTGCTGATACATATATTGATATCTCGAAACACATTAAAAGTGAACAGCCGGAAAATGTGGACCTTGTGTGGAGTGACGACGAATTAAATAGCGTTAAAACTCACTGGATGTCAGAGGCTGGAATTATTGATGTTATTTTGATGGTGAAATCGACACCATTTGAGATAAACCAAGCTTTTGGTCAAATCACTGGATACTCTGTCCTTCCTAATATTTTTTCGTTGGGCTACCACCAATGTAGATGGAATTATAATGATGAAACCGATGTGTTGGATGTACATAGAAATTTTGATAACTATGAAATACCATATGATACAATATGGCTAGATATTGAATACACTGATAATAAAAAGTATTTCACATGGAATAGAGCTTTGTTTCCAGATCCCTACGAAATGATGACAATTCTAGAAGAAACTAGGCGCCAATTGGTCGTAATCGTTGACCCTCATATTAAAAGCGATTATGATGTCTCATTAGACATTGAAAAAGAGCAAATTGGTGTCAAAGATAATACAGCCGAGAAAACTTATCATGGACATTGTTGGCCTGGAGATTCTGTTTGGATAGACACACTGAATCCTCTTGCGCAAAGTTTTTGGGACACTTATTTCAGTAATGGTACAGAACTCTTGGGAGACTCTTCCAACACTCACTTATGGAACGATATGAATGAACCTTCTATTTTCAATGGACCAGAAACGACTGCTCCTAAAGATCTTCTTCACTTTGATAACTATGAACATAGATCTGTTCATAATATTTACGGGTTATCATTCCATGAGGCGACATATCATTCCTTGCTGAAAAGAAACCCAAACCAAAGACCTTTTGTTTTAACTCGATCTTTTTATGCAGGCTCACAGCGCACATCAGCGATGTGGACAGGGGATAATATGGCGAAGTGGGAGTATCTGAAGGAATCTATCCCTATGATCTTATCGCTGAATGTTGCTGGTTTTGGCTTTGCGGGAGCTGATGTAGGTGGATTTTTTGGCAATCCATCGAAGGAGCTTCTTCTTAGGTGGTATCAAGCAGGTATTTGGTACCCTTTTTTTAGAGCACATGCACATATTGATTCTAGGCGTCGAGAACCATGGATTGCAGGCGATCAATATACCGATTTCATGAGAGATGCTATTCGTTTAAGATATAGATTATTACCGACATTATATACACAATTTTGGAAAAATAGTCTGGATGGTTCGCCAATTATGAAACCGTTAATATGGGAGAACACCAACGATAAAAATGCTTACGAGATAGATAATGAGTTCTTTTTAGGGGGGCTGTTAGTGCACCCTATTGTTGAAGAAGAAGCTGTCGAGGTTGAAGTATACTTTCCTTGCGATAATGAAATTTACTATGATTTCTTTGATTTGAGTAACAACTTTGAATCATGTCAATACATCTCTGTTCAAGCGACTCTTCAAACTATTCCACTATATCTTAAAGGTGGAAATATAATAACAACAAGAGATAGATATAGAAGATCTAGTCAATTGATGCGATATGATCCATATACAATCTATATTGCCATTGGCTCTGATGGGAAAGCATATGGGGATCTCTACATTGATGATGGAGAATCATTCAACTATCGGAATGGTGATTATATACATATACGCTTCCTGGCAGACAATACTTCAAGAACTTTGAAAGGTCATGTAGAGCATATAGGTAATGGGACATTTAGCCGGAGTTTCAAGGACAAGAATGTTAGTATTAACAAAATAGTTGTTGTCGGATCTAATGTTGGAAGTGAAGCAATAGTCTCTCAGAAAGGTGAGACGTGGAAGGCTCAATGTTTGCAAAAGACAAATTCTGGATATTTCGTCATCAGAAACCCACAGGTTTCTATAAGCGATAGCTGGGAAGTAAATTACTGAAAATATAAAACTTTAACAAAGGCTTAGCTGTATTAGTGTATCATTATCAATGGCAAACTAAGGACACAGAACCTGATTTTTTCTCGGATAGAAAATGGCCCAGTCCAGCACCTATACAAACAGCCAACATTACCCAAATATTGAAAGACATGAACAATAACATAATTATGAAGGAATATCCTACGCTTACTGAATAAGCAGTAGATAGAATTATTTTATACCTTAATCTTTCTTTCTCCGTTACCATACCACTTTGTAAGTATTGTGCATACCTATGCTGCAGTTGATCAACAAACACTCTATAGTATTCGAATAATGCAGCAAAAACAGATACAAGTATCATTGCTAAAATCATTTGGGCTTTTGAAGTGACCATAAGTTTATCTGTCAATATACAGAGATTTTCATAATCACTGTTCAAAGTCATGGACATCTTACACATTCTCATTCCTGGTTCATTATGCCCCATATCCATACTAGTTTTCATTGTGGAATGATCTAAATTGCCATGCATCATGCAATCGTGTTGCATCATGTTATGGTCGTTCATCATATTTTTGTCATGCATCATTTCCTCAAGATAAAGACGTATTGTTGAGCTAAGTTGTGCGAAATTCTTCCAGCTAAGTATCTAAAATATAGCTCTAAATTGTAAAGCGGGTATAATTAAACAACAATAGTGTTCAAGTTGTGATCAAAGTGTCGTATACTGGATTTTTATTAGTTTATATATATAAAGAAAATCAATTCAGCCAGTTCTTTCCAAAAATTGAGCAAATTTGACAAACTCGGTAAATGAAGCAGGACATGCATGACTACCTCCGAGCCTTTTTCATTATGTCCAGTCTGCAAAGAAAATTTCAAGAACACCAAATTTACTGGCGGATCTCTAAATGAATATCAAATGCAGTAGGCTCGATTGCGAGAGATTCGGGATACATATTAAGCTTTAGTGGATGAAACGTTGGTTTTACAGTTGTTGTAATTACTGGTTTGAATTTGAGAATCAGTTTTGCAAAAAGTACATAAAGTTCCCGTTTTGCAAAGTTTGCACCTAAGCATTTTCTACAACCAGCACCAAAGGCGAAATGTTTCATAGAAGTATTCAGCTTCACTATTTCTGAATTTTCGGCCGATTTACTAAATAGTAGCCAGCGCTCTGGTTTGAATTCCATTGGCTCTGGAAACACTGTTTCATCATGATTGGCAGCCCAGCAATTCATGAATAAAGTTGTTTTAGATGGAATCACTGTATTCTGATATATTACATTTGCTGTTGTTTCTCTAGGCAAAGATAATGGTAAGACAGTGAACAGTCGTAGGGTCTCTTCCACTATAGCAAGTATGTAACAGCTATTCAGATCAGATGAACATGAATTGTACGCTTTATCCAAATCATTATCATATAAAGTCAGTAGACTTTTGAAAGCAACGTTCCAATACTCTGGAGAAAAATTGCAAAGCATGTGTGTACCATATTTGAAATTGAGAGGCGTGTTATCTAAGCCAGCGCTAACCATGGTTAGACATTCAGATGTTAGCTCTTCCAAAGAGACTCTAGAATTATTCTCCTTAAAATAGTTATACATCAAAGTATTTTCCAAATCATCTTTATTGTCGCCTTGAGGTTTATGTAGTAAATTCTGCTTTTGAACATTGATATTTTCATAAAGTTGTTGTGCGTGAGCAAAAAACAACTGAAGATAGTTGTGCCTTGACTCGTATAACTGTTTAAATTCAGAGTTGTGGCTAGAAAAGAAATTGCATAATGCTCTAGCATAAAACGGAAGATAATCTTGCAAGTTTTGAATATGTGACCTTACTTTAGTAATGCGATTTTCAACTCGAATGATATCGTTTGCAAGTGAACAATGAATGGGATCATCAAACCTAATCTTGAAACCATAAGTTAACCAAAGAGCTATTTTCAAATGAAAATATTGTGCTTTCAAAAGTAAATCATCTGAAACAACCAACCTACCATCTTTTTCTTTTGACTTGATGATCAATGAAGCAATTAACTCGTCGCATGATTGACTAATCACATGAAAATTAAACTCTTTGTTTTGTCTTTCACTAAGAACATGTTCACTTATATGTTTACGAGAGTTCTTGTATGCTTCGCTCATAGGGGTAGATCCGATTGTATAAATTTCTGTTTTTGATAAAACTTTATGAAAGCTATACGTTACTGGTCTAGAATTGTTTCCTTTAACATTATTTGAGCACCACAACTGTTGTACTGAAGAGTACGAATTTGCTACAACAATCAATTTGTTTCCAAACTTGATCTGGTATACCTCGCCATAGCGTTTTGCTAAAGCTTGAAACTTTAAACATGGCGAATTTACCCATAACTTTGCCTTGGGAATTACCAATGTAAGTCCTCTCAAAATAGGAACCGGTGTGTATACTAAGCTAAGATTTTTTATAGTTTTTGGAGATATGATGTAATCAGCTATACCTAGTAAGAGAAAAATAAGACAAGAAAACTTTACTAGAATCTGCATGTTATTTGTGTAAATCGGTAGCAAATCAAAATACTGAAAAGCAAAGGAAAATAGCATTATATTTGTTATTTAGGTTGGTAAATGTGTTATGTGTGTGTTTAGGTATATGTTTCTAATTGTGTAACTTGTTAAATACTAATCAAGCCCTGTTGTAAAATGATTGATTTGTTAGCTTTCAAATGGGTTAGACAAAATATTTCCTAAAGGCAACAACGAGTACAATAAATTAATTTATCTCCCTCAACATTGAAAAAGCATGCAAA
Organism: Pichia cactophila; assembly: GCA_030563965.1. Taxonomy (NCBI): domain Eukaryota; kingdom Fungi; phylum Ascomycota; class Pichiomycetes; order Pichiales; family Pichiaceae; genus Pichia; species Pichia cactophila. Next base: position 194,042 of record JAJMKU010000018.1, read on the forward strand.
TCATTGGTACGTATTTATGTAAGTACATCTGGGTGAATTGGGATGGACGATAGCAAGCTGTTCAAGAAAATACTACATTAAAAACCAAAACTTTGTAACATGTATCTGAGTTAAAGATTTAATTCCTATCTGTTTTCAACTGCTACACAAAACGAGACCAAGTCTTGTAATTCTTATCCTGATTTTACAACATCAATCAGAAAATAGACAGTATACAGCTGAATGGTTCTCCTATCAAACTGAAATGCCCTAGTCAAAATTTGTTTGTGTTATACAGTGTAATAGTAAATTGTCACATGTTATAATAACCTCTAATAAACCATTTATGCTTAATAAATTTGAGACTGTATAAAAGCATACATTCCAACATGTTGCAAGAAAGTATCAGAACAAACATAGGTTAGATCTTCAAAATGGTAACATGATGGACGACTTAACTTTACAGTTAAAAAGGTAAGGCTGAACATCGTCATCTTCAAACTCAGTATATATTTTGTGTTCAACGCAATCAGGACCTAAACGAACTGGCTTTAAACTACTTAGAGTTAACTAATTTTATCTGGAAATCAGACCACTAAACAAAATAAGGCAGTGGGGTATAAGCCTGAGATGTTAGTTGAGAACCTTGTATCTAGAATCATTTCATGCCAGCACTTCGAGAGTACAATGCATCCATTTAGAGAAAAAGTGGAACACAAGGAAGTGTAATCAGAGAACATGATTTCACTGTATGATATGATCCATTTATATACAAATCTAACTTGACACAAAATACAATATTACAAGTCAAACTGTTTATTCAAAAGATAATAGTACAGATCAATAAATTCAAATATTCTGATTAGCTTGCGATTTTTGATTCATTTTAATTTGCATGCATGCATGCATGCATACTGAGCGCTATAATATTGATAGATCGATACGATGCACGCGTAAATATTATATGCTGTATAACTTGCATCAAAGTTATCTTGCGTTAAAAGTTATAGTGGTCAACATCAAAGCTGTTCCAGGTGATAACAAAATATCTAGCTAAATGAGTTCAGAAATGCAGCTTGACAAACCTAGAGGTCCCCAAAAACAAATTGAGGAAAATATAGATTTGTTAAATACGCTAGGACCTCAAATGATAGAATTGCAAGAAATTGCAAACGATTATCTTTCTACAGTGAGAAACGCAATATTAAAACGGCGAACAGAGCACCAAGTCAAACTTTCACAACTAAGATCTCATGATCAAAAGCTGAAGGCAGAAATAGAAAGAAACAAAAGTGCTAGACAGAAACTATTGGAGGAACTAGCAAAAGAGATGAAACGCAGAAACGAGTCCTCTTCACAAGTTGAAGAGATGAAAATCCAACAAGAATCTTTACAAAGAGAAACATTAGAATTCACAAAGAAAATTCAAGATCTTGAATCACAAATCAGTTTGAAACTTAGGCAGATAACTGAACAGCGTGACCTTCTCCGCAATCAAACTAGTCTCGTTAATGACAAGCTTTTTCAGTTTGAGCAATTGCTTGGCTTACGTATTGAAAATACTGAATATGATGCTATTTTGTCGATTGATGAAAACTTGGTAACTGAAAAGACAGATTTGATAAAATTTGTGTTCAAAAATGTTGATCCTGAAGACTTCACAAGAGAAGTTTCTTTTACATTGGATCCCATAACTTTGAAAATTTTAATATCTGATCCTGAGCTTCCCACTGGTGTGTATAACGAAGCAGTTCAGGCTTTTATAGATTCTAAGGAAATTGTTTATTTGTGGAAATACATGAGAACTTCTTTACAAAGAGAAATTCTTAGTCCCAAATGAACATTGGTCCTGTATTTTTTTCTATGTATTTTATTAGTAAAGCTGTATATTATAGCCTAAAAAGGTGTCAACCACTCCAATATAGTATAACCCCTTAAATTTCTGTTATGAATAAATTTTCGATAGTACGACTGTTAAATATTTTGAGGAAACTCAAATTTGAAAATTCAACATATGCGTGCATGTAAAACAACATAATCAAATGGACTCGGCATTGGGGTATCCGAAAAGGTCAGATGAAACTACAGGATGTGATAATATGAACTCATCAAATGCAGAAACGCAGATAAATAAATATGCCAAAACACCAAAGTCTGAAACTCATAGCCCTCCAACAAATGGAGCTTCAGAGCCACCTAATAAAATGATAAAACTTAATGAGTTGGCAGCAACTAGTCCAACCACAGAAATTTCTCGTGAAGAAGCTTTGAAAGCTTCGGTTGAAAGTCCAATTGGCTTGATTGATGTAAATCAAACTACACTGTCGATAAAAGAAGAGACACACATCAACAAACTAACCAAAACTGCAACTTCTGCGCCATCTGTATCGAAGGATGAAATATTATCCCAATCGGGAAGAGAAGTAGGAAGTATTATTGATGGCTCAGATTTGCGACAGTTTTTGAACAAGACATTGAGTACATATTTAGTTAAAGGTCTAGATGAAATTGTGGATATGTGGGAGAACGGTGATTTCGAAGCTGAGAATCAAAACAATAATGAACTTAAACGAAAAGTTGTTGAAAAGTTTGCAGATATTCTCAAACATTTAGCTAACAAATAATTAATTACATAAATATGTATCATAGTTAACACAAATAACAATCAGTTCTTGTGGCTTAAAATTGCTCCTCGTGCATGCTAAATTTATCGTCTCTTAATAAACCTAAAGTATAACTCGATACTAAACGCAATATTCCAACTTTCCAACCCCTAAAAACTGCCTGAATTCCTTTATTAGCCTCCATTTCATCAACTTCAACTTCAAGTGATTGTCCCTCGTAAGTCAACGGTTTGGAACCCATCAAAATATAATACAAGGTTGATAAATAGCCATAATACCCTCCGAATTCTATGCACATATCATCCTTGCTGATCCTCATATCTTGTGGAAGCTCTACTTTATTAGTCAAAAGATAGTTCACCTGTGCCCTTGCGTATAGTGTTTCAAATGGTAAACGTAAGAACAGTCCAATACAATTCAAAACAACAGAGGACATGTTATAAACATATGGACTGTTATATCTGTTTATTCGCATAGTGGTGAGTAGATATTCTGGATAGTTCAAGGTTAAAGACTTTATAGTATTAGTTATCAGTGATGGTACCAACAATCCCCTTGGAATGGCAAATATATGAAATCTTGGTATCCTCCATAAAATCTCTCTGAAAGAACGGCAACCCCGTGAGCTAGTAGTAACAATAAACTTAGTTCGAATTAGACTTAGATTTGTTAAAAGCAGGCTGGCTATCACATTACTAAATACGTTGAGTAACAAACTCCAAGTGGTATTAGGCGAATGCATCATATCAACAAAAAGAGGGTCAGGTATACCAATTAAACCAGAAATAAAGCCCGTTATCCATGACTTTAGCGTATAGTGCAATGTATGCATCAAAAAGGTGGTATTTACAGCTTTCAAAATTCCCCTTGGACCTTCCTTCAGAAGCAACGCATTTATCATATCAAATGTGTTCAAAGTATTTGGCTCAATTATCGTATTGAATTTTGATGATTTCAAATCACTTTCTGAATTAATTATTGTACCATGTTCCCGATTTGGTCGCTCAATTTGACTTACTCTCAAAGTATCTTTAGGATCGTCATCTGCAAAATAAATATCTCTACCTTCAATATCTGCTTCATATTCATCTTCTTCATCTTCATCATTTATCAAAGAGTTCTTCGGTTTAGACGAAGTTAATTTCAGCTTTATGGCCTTTGTTTTCTCTTTGTAGGAACCAACTTGTAGAAGTAAACGAACAACATCAAATGGTTGGCTAATTATGCATTTTAACCATCCTTGAATAAACCTTTTAGATAAGGCTATTAAAATAGACTTGAGATTCGAAATGTCAAACAATTCAGACCACTCCATATCACCTACAGATTTGCCAAAAGGTCTTTCAGACGATATTAGTGAATTTCGAGTTTTGATTTTGCTAGAAAACCCCTGTAGGCCAACTCTTGAGTTACTTCCATTTAAAAGTCCATTCGCTTGCGATTGTATCGATGGTAGAGACAATGAGATACTTTGAGATGTTGCTGTATCAATTATGCCAATTTCTGGTTGATAAGCAATAGGATAGTGCATATCAAAATCAGACCTAGATACATATGGTCTCAATGAACCATCTATATAGTTCTGGGTATTCATTTTGTTATGCAGTGATATCCAGCTATGTTTCTAGAATCACAAAGAGGGAAAGGAATGGAATAGCTTGTCTACTTTTTGATCTAAACTTTTTGCAAACTATTTTCGCCCCTTGGTCTTTAAATTAGTTGGAACTTCAGATTGCACAACGACGGCTAAAATTACCTTGACATTGTACTGTAAAGTATAGAGTTTATAAATATGATATATATATATATGAATCTTCACATAAAAAGGTTTCACAAGACATATTTAAAGTGTGCACATTTCAATGGGGCTATATTAAGCATCGTGGATTCTCCAGGATTTTAACAGCTTCAAGTATGCCCAATCTTTACTTGGGCCATACATACCAAAGCTGATTGGTGACATAAAAACAAAAACGCCAATGACTAGGGTGTACAGGAAACCATACCAAATGATTGTAAAAGATCTCCTGTTCACTTTTTCGTCAATCAAATCTACAACATAACACATCACCATCATAGCAAAGTAAAGAGCTGGCATATAATGATGAACGTATTTGACACGTCCCATCACAATGAATGGAAGGAAATGCAAAAACCAGCCTAAAAATGGATAAATTCCACGGTAAATAAGCTTGTATAGCGCAGAGTCGTGGTCTTTCAAAACTTCTGAAATTTCTTTCTTCTCTTTGAGATCAAAATCGTCAATTTGTCTCTGCCATCTAAGAATGTAAGCGATAACAATGCCAATGAAAACAAACAGTGATAACGTAGACGTCCATGTAGTTGCTGGTGAACCGATCAAAAAGTATTTATAATTATCATCACCCCAACCACACAATCTTATACCAACATTCAAGGTAGGCCATTGCCACCAATTGGAAGCCAAATCATCCTGCTTTTCCGCATCAGGAACTAAAGCATTGTTTGTTGCCATCATTGCAATATTCAGTTGGATAAAATCTTTATAAAATGAGGTTCTTGGTAGCTTAAAATCTTCAGGAGGAGTTGGTAAATTTGGATTTACATGGTCTTCAATATTCCACCATGTTCTCTTGTCTCTCTTGAATGGATTTGGCCAACAAACGACTTCACCTTGCCTGAATCCCCAAGCTGGGAGACCAGTATCAGTGACACCTAAATAACAGCCCAATACTGCATTTTTGAATCTAACAGAAGAAGTCAATGGGTGTAACTTTGTTGAATCCTCTGAACCATAGTGATCCACAATCTCAACAATCCAATTGTCCTTCTCGTCACCTATAGTATCATTACCATAACCTGAGACTTCCCAAACCCCCTTCGTCACCGGTGCGGGAACTTCATGCGTATGTAAGTTTCTACCAGTGGACTTGTGAACAATTCTGATTTTCATTCCATCTACAACATAATGTGTCTCTTTAAACTCATTACGAGGATCATCTCTTGCTAATTGGAAAATCCAATCATTATTCATATCTTTATGCGAATATGTGGTAACCTGCTGCTGGCCAGATCCTTCTGGGTATGTTTGAACGTGAGAATGTAATAAGCCACCACCTAATGACTGAGATTTCAAAGTAAAAACAGAATCAATGGTCATCAAATCTCTTGGACCGGACTTCAAAGAAGAGCCTTCCAAATTTGCTTGGAATAAAGAAGACATAGTAGCGTCGCCCGGACCTGTACCCGATAACAAATCAAAATGAATCTTGAAGCAAATTGCGAACACTGCCAATGGAATAATACAAAGGCCAACAATTCTAGCAATCCAATGATAGACGTATTTCTTAATGGTAATAGTCTTGCCAACTTTACCCATCAAACACCAAAGATCAACGATGGTGTAGATACCCACTAATGCAGTAACAAATAGACCAACCATTTTGACAGAATCAACGCATCCAATGCTTATACCAGTTAAAAACAGCCACTTGAACCACTTCCGAGAGAACGCCTTTTCTGGATCTGAATTCAGATTATGAAAAGTATAGAAACACCACACAGTTGTGCAGGTGAAAAACAAAAGCATTGAATCCAACAAAATAAATCTAGCCAAAGTGGTGTAGGTGGTTTCTAAACATACCATTAAAGTAAAAAGCCAGGTGGTCTTTCTATTGTAACCAATCTGTTTCATAGTAAAATATGCGACAGGTACCATTAAGGCACCAAACGTGGCATTAAAAAGTCTCATCTTGACATAGTCAATATATTCAGGATACTCGGAACCAGATGGAAAATCCCAAGAGCCATTATAACCTGCCAAATAGCCAGAAAGACCACATAACATTTTACCTAATGGTGGATGAACATCATGGTAGAATGAATGTCTGAGATAATAAGAACCAAACTTTCCAAAATGGGCTTCATCCCAAACAACATGGTTGTTAACTCCAATCTTATACATACGAACAAAAAAGGATAAGGCAGTAAACATGATTGGAGCAAGAATATTTTCTACTTTAAGAAGATCTCTATATGTTTTAGATGGAGATATCTCTTCAGGTAGTTCAATTGTATTGCTTGTAGAATCTTTGCCAGCTAATTTCTGTAGCTTCTCTTTCATTTGAGTTTCAGTTATGACTTCATCATCAGATAGATCCAATGACGTATCTTTCCTTGCAGGTGCCATAATGAACTGTTGCCAAGATGCTGTGAAACAAAAAGGTAAAGAAAAGAGCTGAAATTTAGCACACGTAATTTGGAATTGTCAGTTACTTAAACGTGTCTTCTTCTCAAAAAAAAGAACAACAGACTAAGATTCTAGATTAAAAAAGGGGTCAACTGGGAATTGAACCCAGGGCCTCTCGCACCCAAAGCGAGAATCATACCACTAGACCATTAACCCACTTTGTAACATGTAAACATCGTCACGTAGGGAAGCGCTATCAGTGATGTTTACATATCTAAATAGTCTTTATAGATCAGTATAAAACATTCAAGCTGTAAAAAAAAAAAAAAAGTTAGAGTTCTCAATATTCTTGTCTGAATTCATAATAGTATTAGCGATCGTGCAATCGGGCCTAAGGGGGAAGTAATTGGTTATTGAATCAACCAACCTTCCCTTAAAGCTACATAAGGGCAAGGAAGCAACTACACATTTTTATATAGGCCCGGGTCTAGGTGTGTCAGTCCTAGATCCTATTGGCAGTCGCAACCTT
>JAJMKU010000019.1:0-17155 GCA_030563965.1 Pichia cactophila
CTGTATAAAAAGATTAATCATATTATGCAAAGGGAAAAATGTACAAATGTTGCAGATGGTGCAACAATTGCTAATGTTGCTGGCAGAAGTAAGAGAGGTAGTAAAGATGATCTCTTTGTCATTGCCAGTGGTGAAACCACAACCATCACCAACAACAAAAGTTACTTGCGTGAATATATTCCAATGGGTAGTCTGTTATAAATGATGATAATAGTAGCATCAAAACCAAATTGGTACAGGTAGTTGAGACCGTACTTTAGGAAGAAAAGAATACGTATTTACAAGAACATTGGATCGAATACAAGTGTTATAATTGATGATAATAGTAGCATCAAAACCAAATTGGTACAGGTAGTTGAGACCGTACTTTAGGAAGAAAAGAATACGTATTTACAAGAACATTGGATCGAATACAAGTGTTATAATTGATGATAATAGTAGCATCAAAACCAAATTGGTACAGGAAGTTGAGACCGTACTACAATAAATTAATATAGAAACATTGGAGATCAATTTAATGTTGACTCAAGTTAGTCTAGGCATACAAACCTAGAAGATAAAGTACAAGATACCACTCATTACCAATAAGACTTGAACGGCTTGATTTTATACAGCCTCCTCGTAGGTATTTGAGTTTGGTAAGATAACAAAAGCATTGAGTATTTCCACATGATTGAGTGATAATTATTTCACTCACAGGAATCAGTAGGAAGTGAATACTCAAAAGAATGCAACAGTATAAGATCTAATAACAATAAGATTCTACTAGAGAGTTTAGATCATGGTAGGGTGTTGAGATGAAACGCGTAGCTCATCGAGTTGATCTAAAATATCTAGCGCACTCACATGAAAAGTTTTTCTTACATGTGAGAAAATCTAACTAAGTAGGATTCTTTATAGAGTAACAGATCATAAATATAATTATGGCACTTGATATAAAGAGACAGTTGCTAGAAAGAACACATGGTATTCAACATAAGTTGTGAAGCAATTTCTTGTTCCATGGTAAATGATATTTTCTGTAATTCTATAAAGAGAACTAAATCATATATAAAATAAGAAGGAGTGAAAACTTTTCACTTTAAATATCCTCGCTCGATATTTTCTCGCTAGATATTTTAGCTCACTGATAACCCTAAGAGGGTTTCATCTCAACATTTATACATGCCTATAACGACTATTTAATCTTTCTATATATCTATTACAGACTTACCAGTGTTAACTTTTTCAGAGTAACGGTTGTTTGTGATTTAGCTTTGCCAATCACGGTTAGGGCGCCCAGAGCTAGAGGTCCTTATTTTACATTCTACAGGCTCCCTCTACTTTACAAAACTAATTGGGGTCCCTTGGCCCAGTTGGTTAAGGCGTGGTGCTAATAACGCCAAGATCAGCAGTTCGATCCTGCTAGGGACCATTTTATTATTTTGGGCGTGTGGCGTAGTTGGTAGCGCGTTCGCCTTGCAAGCGAAAGGTCATCGGTTCGACTCCGGTCTCGTCCATTACTTTTTATATTTTTTTATGGTTTTGTAGAGTTTAGATAAGTCTTATTAAAGATACTGCCCCCGTCGACGTCAGCATATTGGGTATGCTAGAAAATAGGAAATCAGACAATCCAGCAACCATATAGAATTTGTTCTCAACAATAGCTAAATCAAGGCTATTTGTCCCCAAACTTACCAATCCGACCCCCTCATTTCCTACATAGAGAAGATCAGCAACAACAACAAAGTTGTTTTCCAAAGAAGGATTGATCAAAGAACTCAATTCAACCAAAAACAAACCCCCCCTTCCATCTAGATAACCTTCACTAGAAACTAAAACTTTATCGTGTCCTAGTTTGAGCATTGATGATCCAAAAAATGAATATGATAAATTTTCCTTATTAGTTCCTTTTCTTTGTGAAGGAACAATAGTTGCCTTCATCACCGTTGACCCGCTTTGAATAACAAAAAAGTGAACTGCACCACATAGAGGATATTCAATACCATAGGAAAATCCAACAGAGGATATCATTATCCATTCAATGTCTTCATATATACCAGTTAAAATTTGATTGAAGCCAAATAAGTTTTTCCTTTGAAACGCTGTTAAATTTTCCTGGTCAGAATTTCTCAAAGACAAACAGTCTTTGTATACACCAGTTTCTTTTTCAAAAATTAAAACAACACCCTGAGAGCTTAAGCCTATAAAAGAATATGATTTTGTTGTTGCAAACGATGAGCCAAAGTGTTCGTAGGAGCTATTGCGTACAAACTGATCAGGGACTGTATAAGAAACAAGAACCATTTCATCCATGTCAATTTGGAGTATCTCAAAATCATTGAAGGACCTAATGACTTGCATAATTTTTTCGTATATTAGTTTACCATTCAATACCTTAACTATTCCCCTTTGAGGAGAACCATGATCGTCAGAGTACATTGAACCAACTATTAGATCAGGGAATCCATCATTGTTAATATCGTGATAGTCTTTACTTAACAATCTCCATTCTTTATACCCGGCATGTCCTAAAATCGCAGTTGAATGACTGCTTTTCAATATAGCAACTATGTTCTTATTTACAAATAAGGAGAAGCAAGATCTGCCTGGTTCTGATACAACTAGAACCTCTAGATCATAAAATTTCCAGACGTAAAGATCCATCCCGAAAAGTGGTGGAAAACCAATCATGTTTTTAGTTGTTTCTGTGATTTCTGTAACTGGTTTAATTCTTTGAATTGAAAGGTTTTTGGCTTTCAAGCTGGTGTTTTCTAATAAATCTTTGAGTGGTATCATGTATATGGCACCATCTAACTCTTCGTATGGGGCGGATATGACTAGAGTTTTTTCACCAAGAAAATTTCCTATACATAATGCTGACCCAAACTTTGAGTTAGAAACACCTGTGGATAAATATATGGTATTATCAGTAGTCCAAACTTTCAATCCTTGTTGCTGAGAGTAATACTTGGGAGTTTGTGTATAATTAGATGATAAAGTTTCGGTGTGGCCAAATGCGGGGGAACACAAATGCCAAGAATTTGGATAAGGTACCTGGTCGAACCATTCTTCCAACTCTTTTGCACATAAATGAAGAGTATGAACTATTTGGTCAATACCTCCATAATAATAGTTATTGATTATTGATACAGTAAAAGGTGAAATTGTAAGCTGAGAGCTCAACCAATTACCTGTCACCCTTTCCGACAAAATTGTATTGATTTCTCCTTGTAATGCTGAATATCCCCTTTCCATACATACCTTCAACTTAATGTTAGATACCTGATTGAAACCAATTCTCTTGCTAATATTGATTATATCATCAGTAGGATATTTCCATTTCATCAGTATATTGTCAATGAAAAGTTTCTCCGATTCTTTAGATAAGTTCTGTAATTGTTTGTTTAGTAGTATGAAGTCTCCAACTGTGTCAAGATAATTATGGGCTGCAGATTCATCGCCATTAAAATCAGTTTCTGCAACTACTTTCAACAATCCTTGACTAGATTTCAACGAATGCCATGGCACATCTGCATATTGATGAGTGAAAATACCAAATATAAACGCCTTAAGTGCCTCATTTTCGATTCCTTTCTTGGTATATTGATCTTGATAATAGATGACAGACTCTTTTAGAAAAGGTGGCCAATGTGCAGCTTCTGCAAGTTGAGATAGTCCAAAGCAGTCATAGAAGGCATCAGGAAAAAATGCACCAGCATAGTAGTATTGAAGATTATCTTTTGTTATATCAGGATAGAAATATTGTGCTTTAAATGCAACATAGAGATGGGTGGATACACCCGCTGATGCAGCTGGAGGTGCTAGATTGAAGAAGACTATCGTTACACACCATAGCCAAAGAATTTGAAAACTGCAGGTATTCATTGCATCACCATTCCAAATAAAACAAGGAAAATATACTTGACAATCAGCCACTGATGATCTTCATGCACTATCCGGACGACTTCATTCAACGCTAAAGCTCTTCCCGCGTGATGATGGTTAGCTGGTGGAGGAGATTCAAATTGAAAATACTACATAATTCACTGGACGGGCGAGACGAAACCCTTTCACAGGATGTTGACATGCATGTTCTACGGGGATCAACAAGCTTTCATAACAACTACTATATCACAAGTGTCAGGTCCCTGAGGAATGGAATCAGAAAGACGCCTTCCAGATTGGGTGCTTCGACTATGTGGAGTGTCATCCACTGTTTCATTATTTATTTCTGTTCTTGGAATGTATTTACATTTGATAAACTACAGGAAACCATTTGAGCAACGGCTAATTGTGCGAATACTGATGGTTGTACCACTCTTTTCAATTTCATGCTATCTATTACTCCTTGATAATCCTGTTGGACGAATAGTGGAACCAATACGTGAAATCTATGAAGCATTCGTGATTTACACCTTTTACAAATTGTTGGTTTTAATGTTGGGCGGTGAGAGAAGAATCATTTCAATGACAGTTAATAAACCATTAACTTCTCATCCTTTCCCCAATAATTTATTTTTGAAGAAGATCAATATTTCGGATCCTAAACATTTCCTCACGATAAAAAGATGTATACTTCAATATGTATGGATGAAACCTTTGCTATATGTTATTATTTTTATTACGACATTGATGGGAGTTTATGATGTTAATGATATTTCTACCAAAAGTATTTTTGTTTGGTTAGGTTTACTATACAATTTGAGTGTGACTATTTCGTTATATTCACTTGCAATGTTTTGGAAATGCTTATACACGGAACTTGCTCCTTTTAATCCATGGAGGAAATTTTTATGTGTCAAATTGATCATTTTCGCATCATATTGGCAAGGACTGACAGTTGGGTTACTTACTTGGTTAGGGGTCTTTAAGAATCCAGAGAAAGTTCTTGGGGCTATAATGGTCACCAACAAACATAGTAATTTGGGAACACAGATTCAAAATGGATTACTTTCAGCTGAAATGATATTCTTTGCAATCTTGCATTGGAATTCTTTCCCCTATACTGATTTTGTAAGTAATAAAATACCAGATGGGGCAAGAATGAAGACCTCATATGCAATGAAAGATTGGATCTTCATTGGTGATTTACTTCATGATCTAAAGGTAACTACCATGTATGGAGACAGTTACAATCTTCGAAATTTTGACTCTATTTCAGACTCTACAGTTTACAAACGTTCTGAGACATTTGACAAAAAGATTTATCAAGGATTACGCGTTTCAAGCTGTGGTAGGAAGTACTGGCTGGATAGTGATACAACAGTGTCATCAAAGGCATCTATAGCGACACCACTTGTTGGATCAGAGACGGGATCAAGTAAAGGTAGGACGTATCTAAACGAAATCGATGATCTGTTGAGCACAGACACAGATACCTCTCCGGGGGCAACTCTCGAAGACGATTTCAGCAAAGATGAAAAGCTCTACAGGTACGTCAAGACACACACCCTGTCCCTGGAACAGATGAACTATCCCGTTGAATACGAACCCAACCTTGTGGAATACACTGCTCGCATTGAAGAGTTGCGTAATGCAATGCTCTTGTCGACATGAGGGCTGAGCCTCCAGCGAAAGGGTCGAGTTGATTTTTTTCAATTTTTCTTATAATTGGAGCAAAATGAAGCTGACGTGGTCTCTTTCTGGATTCAATTCAATTCAACAAGCACAGACAGGACAACAAACGTAAGAAGATACAAATGGTTTGCAACAATTACATAGCGGTGTTTCTTTTCCTTTTCATGGCATACACTCCGGCGAGTGCGTTTATGGAACATTTTTTCCAACAACAACAACAGCACAATCAACAACAAGAGATATCTTATCAAGATAGAGTTTTCGGTAAAGATTGTACACAATATCTTTGTCCAGATACATTGCAATGTGTACGACGTCCAGTGGATTGTCCATGTCCATTCCCTGATAGTCAAATCAAATGTGTTTTACCAGCTGCTGAAAAGGGACGGGAAAGTACTTTTGTTTGTATAAGTAAGAGTAGTAAAGATTGCAAATATGTTTTAGATGCACATAAGGGATTAATATAATAGTTTCATAAATGCATATGTGCATGTATATAAATTGTTAATTGAAATCTATTACATTCTTGTTCTTGATGGCGCCCAACGTTTCCAAGCAATTTCATTAATTTGGAAATTGTTTAGTAATTTGTAAATATCATGATCAGCAAGGTATTCGTTCCAGACGATAAACCAATCATCACTTTCAATTTCTGGTCCATCCACAAAGCATAAAATCAATGATTTTTTAACACCTGTAACAACACGAGAAACTGCACTATAATCTGTAAATGATCTTGTTTGTGAAACTATAGGATCATTTTCATTGACAACTTTAACAGTGAATTCAGCATGAGAGAATGGTGGACCTCTTGAATAAAGTACCCAATCACAACTAAATTTTAAACCATTACGTATACACCAACCAAGAGATCTATAATGATTGTAAACGACATATTCATTGATTAAAATTGGACCAAAAGTTTCAACTAATAATTGGAAAAGTTTTGAGAAGGGAATTGTTTCATTATTGATTGTAACTGTGATTAAATTTAAATGTAATAAGAATAAAGCTTCACATGGATCTAATTCAAGGTATTCGATATTTCTTATATTTGTAGAATCTATAATAACATCAAAATCTTCCATTCTTAAAGTTTCAGGTTTATCAGTTGAAGTATCATTGATTGGAGTTGATGAAGATAATGGAGAATTATTTTGACTTCTTAAAATTTCAAGATTAACACCTTTTGGACCTTTTGTAAATTCTTCCTTTAATTGAGCTAATTTTTCCCTTTCCTTTTCAAGCAATGTTCTATGAAAATTTGAAATTTCACCATCAATTGACTCTAATTTAATATTTTTCTCTAATTTAAGATATTTTTTACGTTCACGTTTCCATAAATCTCTTAATTCTCTACGATTCTTGGTAACTTCTTCACTAAATAATTCATCATTAATTTTAATTTTTGTAAATTCATCAGATTCTAACATTGAAGGTAGTAATTTTTTAACTTTTTTATCCATTCGATCAAACCATGTTGGCTCACTTCGACTTAAAATACCTTTACCATAGAAACCACCATTCCAAATTTTCATCATATCATCTCTATCTAAGATCTTAAATGATAGATCTGTATAAATATCAAATATAACTCTTACTGGAATATTCCGTTGAAATCCGAGTTTAACAATATGTGTTGTCGTATCATATATTGATTCCCAAACTTCATATGGTGTAAAGTAATTGTTAGAAACGTGTAATAATGGAATAGCAATGGGTAATGGCCGTACGTATTTCTTATTAATGTAGTCTCTTCTTCTATTTTTCGACATTGAAAATGATGTTAAAGGGTGGTGTCAAAGGTAGGTTTTATGTAGACTGAAAGATTAAGGGTAAAAAGGTGTAATACTTTTTTTGCAGTTGATAATCGTGAATACAATGAGATCTTTAAAAGAATTACTGTAGTTTACAATATTTACACAGGATGATGATATAGTTGTTTGTCAGATACCGTTGTAGTCAAAATCTTACCTCCATTAAACCAGCCCGTTGAAAGACGGGGGTATATGCGTCAGAAAGATATAATTGTTATCATCATTCAAACAAATACTAAATGAGTTGAATATTCAACTAATGATAACGACACTACACTATTCTACTGAACAGGGTATTGTCGTTAGTTGATAAATGGAAAGACCATAAGAGAAGAAGAAGAGGTTAAATTGGCGCAGAAATTGATTGAAATAGGATCGATCTAACAAAAATTGGTGAACTATTTTTTTGGTGAGTAGACCACGATTGAGGGTTTCTTCTGAATTATGGCTTGCGGGTTTGATGAGTTTGGGTTTAAGGAGCTTGTACGGAGGTTAATATGTGTGCTTGGAGGAGGAAGAGGAGGGGGAGGAGGGGAGGGAGAAGTAATGTCGCTTTTGCGATCGTTTCATGGTAGGAGTGTAGAGTGGGGAAAGTATGCAAGGTTTGGTGAAGGTGACGTTAAATACAGGCGACATTTACTTGCTGCTGGTGAAGGATATGCAATTTTACTTCTTGTATGGCCAATTGGTGCAAGTGCACCAAAGCATGGTCATAAAGGTTGTGAATGTTGGGTACGTTTATTATCAGGGGAATTGATTGAAAATGTTGAGAAAGTAGGTGATGAAGATAATGAAAGTAGGGTTTTAAAGCGTGATAATGTTACGTATATAAATGATAGTATTGGAAAACATAGTATGTGCAATGAAGGGGTTGAATTAGCTATTACATTGCATGTTTATTCGAGTTTTGAAATGAGTGGATTAGAAGAAGGGAGAGTTGATTTTGATTTTAGAAGTGAATTTTGAGTTTTTTGACTAGATACTTACTTTGCGGGCAAAGTATTCTGTCATATCACCACCATTATCACCGTAAAGTTTCTTACGAAGTTTGTTCAATTTGATACCTATAGTATAACGATCCTTTTTAGCTGTTAATAATCTTTCCTCTAATTTTGCACGTGCATAATTTAACTTTTTATATTCAACTGAGTGTCTATCAGTTATTTTATTCAATAGATCATCAACGCAAACTATTTCTCTTTCAAGTTTGTAATGTTTTGTCTCTGCTGTGGCAAGATCTGATTCTAAAGAAGCAATACGATTAGATAATGTTGTAGTTGATAATTTCTCTTCTTGATTTTGACGTAATGGAGTTATAGTTCTTGAAGAAGTTTTCATTGGTATTTCTTGTTTCCTCGTTTTAATAAGTGGTGTAGGAGATGTAGGTGAAGGTAATGCAGATGTTAATGTTGGAGAAACAACATTAGTGTCTAGTTCGGTAGCCAAATCACTTATACTACCATTATAATGTTCGAATAGATCACTGTCGTCAATTTGAGAATCGTTGAAGGTCAAATTTGTATTTTCAATATCATCATCATCATCATCAAAAGTTGCTATTGAATTGAATGATTTATTTGATTGAGAAGGTGAGGGGCTTGATCCGTCAAGGAGATTAGCAATAGTATCATCTCTACCTAAATTAGCAGTTGCTGTAGTTATTTCTTCAGTTGTTGGAGTAGTTGTAGCTGGTATTGGATTGGTTGTTTGCATGATGTTTGGTGTAACTGTTGTAAAATGTTCTCTATGAGAAACCATATGTTCAACGGGAGAGTAATCTCCTATAGATTGAGGAGTTGTTGTAGAAGTTTCATCTTGTGGTGGGGATAATGGAGGTATATCATCCATTTTGCTATAGTTGGTTAAAGATAGTTGTTTTTGATGAAACGAAACAAGTGATTGATTGTCTATTATATTTGTTTGTTGTTTCAACCAAGTTTTAAGCGCGTTCTATATGAGAGCACGACATGGGGTTTGTCGTGGGTCAAATTTACTTTTGGTGATTTTAAAAAGAGATTATAAAGTGAAGAATTAGTTAGTATACAGAGAGTGAAAAGGGTGGATAGATGGACGTGCCTATCTATCCAATTATCTCAGACGAGTAACTGTAGCAACGACGGAAGTTATAGTAATGGTAGTATATGGGGTATCGTCATCAGAGTAAGTAGCAGTTTCGTTGTCTTGAGCGTAGAAAACGTAGCATGTTTTCGCTGCTGACGCGGTGGTGTATGGGAAGTAAGTAGGCGTTGGTGATGTAGTTGGTGATGTTGAGGTTGTTGGTGTGGTTGGTGTGGTTGTTGTTGGGGTTGTTGTCGGGGTTGTTGTTGGTGATGTAGTTGTAGCTGGTGTAGTAGATGTTGTAGATGTAGTAGATGTTGTAGATGTTGTAGATGTAGTTGGTGTTGTAGATGTTGTAGGTGTTGTATGTGTAGTAGAGGTGGAAGTTGTAGAACTTGTAGAACTTGTAGATGAGGATGTCGTGTTAACAGTAGTTGAAGTAGTACTACTACTAGTAGTAGACTCTTGGGTTGTTGATAACGAAGAAGAAGTGGTAGTAGTAGAAGAAGAAAGAGAAGACGACTCAGTTGAGTGTGTAGAATCAGTTGTAGAAGTAGTGGTAGTAGTAGGAGAAGCAGTTGAAGATACTGTAACCAATTGTTGAAGGAAAGTACCTAATTTACCATCAATTTCAGTTGTAACTGTTCTATAACCTTGAGGAGCAACAAGTGTAGTTGCAGTAGTTGTTAGAGCTGGAGCAGTAACAAATACTTCAGCTCTTTTATTGAGTAGTTCAATTGGTAATGCATTTGATAAAATGATGAATGAAAAGAGTGAAAAAAGAGTGAAAATTGTTGATTGTGGGAATTGCATTGTAATTAATTGTATTGATATTATTTCTTAAGAGTGAATAAATGAATGTAAATAGTTGGAAATGGAAATAAAAAATATACTATAAAGAGTGACTTGGGTGGGTAGTTAATTTGTTGTTAATATTAAACTTTGCTTTTGTTTTTGTTTGTGTGATAGCAGCAGATGATTTCTAAAGAGTGAAATTAGTTGGTTGTTTCTTGTTTAACGAGCAAAAGAGGGGACAGATGTGGAGAAATTAGTAGGGAGGAGGGAGGTTGAGGGGCAGATGTAAATGGTTTATATCTTAAATTGGAGTAGTAGTTGAGTTTGTCGATTAAAGAGAAGCGGATTTATGCAGGAACACACTGTTGCGGTGGCTGGTCATAGAGAGGGCGGGTAGGGGACAAAAGTAGAGAGAGAGAGCATGGAGGGTATATTCCTGGAAGGGTAGCTGGTGTAGCTGGTAGGATAGCTGGTAGGATAGCTGGTAATAGCTGGTAACTGCTGGAAAATAGATCACATCCTGTCTCTGGGTCCTAGAGATTACCCGATTCGGCAAGGGGGGTAGGGGCGCAGCCGTTGAGCCCCCTGCAGACTAGTCCACCAGCCCCCAAAATAGATCACCAGCCCCGGAACCAGCCCCGGAACCAGCCCCACATTTCCCGATTGGGAAAAACCCCTAGTGCACTCGCCAAAGCTCTAAGGCGCTCTAGGCGAAAATTGGCGCAGATACGCGAAAATTAGCTTACGCGAGGAAATAAAAAATACACTTTAATAAAGTCTACTAGAGTAGAGTAGAGTAGATCTTCGCTCCAACTCGTTTCTGGGGTCGATCGTCCCCATTTCCCCCATTTCCTCTTTTGGTCGTCGCTAGTTTGGCGCTAGTCGACACGTCGACGAATTCTCTATTTGGCGTATAGTCTGTAAACTACTACTCTTTGTCAGTCAGTCTCTAAGTCTCTAGGTCTCTTCTGTTCTTCCCTCAAACACTAATAGACTACCCTCCTAGCAGCTATGCGTCTTCCTTCTATTGCCTTTATTGCTGCCCTTGCATTCACCACCACCACCACCACCACCGCTGCTGATGTCGATGTCGACACTACTGAAGAACGTGTCATTGTAACTGATCCTGATTTCATCCCTACTGCTGAGAAACCATTCAATTTTAAAATCGATTATAATATTGCATTCAAGGAAGATCCAATAACTGGTGAAATTTCAGATGTTTACAATGGTGAAACAATCGAATTACAATATACTTTTACCTCACTTGAACCTGAAGATGTATCAATCGTTGGTGTTGGTGGTGAATTACTTGATCCTATCACTGGTGATAATTTAGGTAATGTTACCGCTTCTCAAATTGGTCCAATCACTGTTACTAATAATCAAACTGTTAATTTCGGTCAAAAAATTGGTATTAATTTAGATCCAACAAAATACGTACTTGTACCTGCAATCTATATTGTTTATCAAGATCAATTCATGATGTTAGGTTCAAAGAATAAATTACTTAATGTTGAAGATCCAGTTATTTCTTTCTTTCATCCTCAATTATTATTAGCTGAACTAGTCCTTGCTTCAACTTTCGCTGCTTTGGCTTATTGGTTATACAATACTTACGCAAATACTTACCTTTCAAATATCCTACCACAATCTTTACTCCCTCAAGAGAAAACCAAAAAGAAATTAACTAAACCTGCAAAGTCTTCAAATAAATCATCATCATCACCTTCATCCACTGCAAAATCTGCTGATTTCGAAGCTTGGTTACCTGAAACTCATAAAAAATTATCAAAAAGGACTAATTGATATTTCCATAGACTAACTAGTGTTTAGTGTAAACTTATATAAAACATTAATCAGCCCTCGAAATTTTTCACTTATAAACTAACCCCCAACCCCCCATCTCCTTCTTAAACATGACTTACCCACAATACACTTTCGAATTAACTTCTCGTGCTCAATTAGCTGCTTTATCATTCGATCAACTCGCTTCACTTCGTTCATGTATCGATTCGGATTTAAATCATCTTTTGAATCACTTACATAATTCATTATCAGCTGATATGGAAACTCCATTACTTACTTTAGATGGTTATCCAAGAAACGATATAGATGTACCTGAAATCAGGAAATGTAGATTCAGAATAATCACACTTAGAAATGACTACAAATGGATATCAGAAGAATTATTAGAAAAAATGAATACTCAATTAGAAATAAATAAACAATGATATAAGGGACACCCCCCCTCCCCCTCCTAATCTGCTTTACCCTCCATGCAATGTACTAGTGAAAGATACAATATCTCCATTTTCAAGTTCACATTCTTCTTTACCTTCAAGTTCCCAATCTGTATCATTAATTAAAACTAAAATACCTGGTCTTACTTCACCTTCTTGTACGAACAATTCGTAGTCTTTCTCATTTTTCAAACTCGATGCTAACTTAGTAACGAGTCCACCAATCGTCGCCTCTCCTTCTTCAAGAGCTACACGTCTTTCCCTATCCCCACCAAAAGTCTGGTCAAGTCCACCAAGGAATTCTACCCTAACAGTTACTGTCATTGGGCCAGCAAAATCAACGTTAATCTCAAATACCACTAAGCTTAGTACTACGTACGTATTCGTTATGACTCAGCGCGAATTCAGATTTTTCATCAATTTCATTATATAACAACCACTGTCATCGCAGCTTTTAGATAGTCGTCATATATTACCCCACTTTTATACTTTCCAACACTATATAGCAAAAATGCCAATGCTTAAAGACCCTTCAGTCAAGTACAAACCATTCGATCCTCAACTATCATTAGATGATCGTCAATGGCCATCGAAAAAATTAATCTCTCCACCACGTTGGTTATCAACCGATTTACGTGATGGTAATCAATCATTACCTGATCCAATGTCAGTCCCTGAAAAGAAACTTTATTTTCAAGAACTAGTTAAATTAGGTTTCAAAGAAATTGAAGTAGCTTTCCCATCAGCTTCTCAAATTGATTTTGATTTCACTCGTTGGTGTGTTGAAAATGCTCCCAAAGATGTCTCAATTCAAGTTTTATCACCATGTAGACCGGATTTGATTAAACGTACAGTTGAATCATTGCATGGTGCACATAGGGCAACTATTCATATCTATCTTGCAACATCTGCTTGTTTCCGTCAAATTGTTTTCAATATGTCTGAAGATGAAACTTTGGCAAAGGCAACTGAATGTGCAACTTTAGTCAAAGAATTAACTTCAAAATTACCTGAAACTCATTGGTCATTTGAATTCTCACCAGAAACTTTCTCTGATACATCACCACAATTTGCCTTACGTGTTTGTGAATCTGTTAAAAATGCATGGTCTCCAACTGTTGAAAATCCAATTATTTTTAATTTACCAGCAACCGTTGAAATGTCAACTCCAAACGTTTACGCTGATCAAATAGAATTTTTTTCACGTAATATTTCAGAAAGAGAGAAAGTTTGTATTTCTTTACATCCACATAATGATCGTGGTTGTGCAGTTGCGGCTGCTGAATTGGCTCAACTTGCAGGTGCTGATAGAGTTGAAGGTTGTTTATTTGGTAATGGTGAACGTACAGGTAATGTTGATTTAGTTACACTTGCATTAAATTTATATACTCAAGGTATTCATCCAAATTTAGATTTCTCAGATATGGCAAATGTTATTGAAGTTGTTGAAAAATGTAATAAAATACCTGTTCATCCAAGAGCTCCATATGGTGGTCAATTAGTTGTTTGTGCATTTTCAGGTTCTCATCAAGATGCAATTAAGAAAGGTTTTAAAAAATATGAAGAACAAGTTCAAAAAACTGGTGATATTACTTGGAAAATGCCTTATTTACCATTAGATCCTGCTGATATTGGACGTACTTATGAAGCAATTATTCGTGTTAATTCTCAATCAGGTAAAGGTGGTGCATCATGGATTATACTTAAAAATTTAGAATTAGATTTACCAAGAGATTTACAAATTGATTTCTCAAAATTTGTTCAAGCTGAATCTGAATGGAAGGGAAGAGAATTGAAAACTTCTGAAATTATTAGCCTTTTCAAAGAAAAATATTTCCTTTATGATGAAAATGATGAAAATGATAATGAAACTATCGCAATGTTAGATATATTCCATTTAACTAATTATATTTTATCAAATGAAAGTAAAAAGGAACGTAAGATTAAAGCAATTATAAATTCAAAATCAAAACAAATTGATTTAATAGGTACAGGTAATGGACCAATTTCTGCATTAGCTAATGCAATTTCAGAATTCTTTAAAACAAAATTTGATGTTGTTCATTATAATGAACATACTTTAGGTACTGATTCAAATTCTAAAGCTGTGGGTTATATGGGTATTCGTGTTGGATCTTCAAATTCAATTACTTGGGGGGTTGGTGTTGATGAAGATGTTACTGAAGCAGGTATGATTGCTTTAATTAGTGCTTTAAATAGTGCAATTAGAGATAAAAAATTGTAAATTTAAATTAGTTTGTTATGTATATTTTTAACTAAAACGAGTATAATAGAGCAAAGCGATATTATACGAGTGATTAACTATCATCTATCGACTATCATCTATCGACTATCGACTATCGACTATCGAATGACTATCAGTACAATAGGGCAACTAACTACACTGCCATTGATACATACGTGCTAATGCCGTTTGATCAGCTATGATTGTACAATACTACCTTAACCAAAATTGTGTTGGTAAGCATCCAAAAGGTAGGTAAAACATTTACTACCTATATTCAAATGACAAATATTCGATTGCATAGTATTCTTACTTTCACGATAAGTTTGTCAGTAACATTTGAGTTACCTTCCGCAAGCAATGGACCTAATGATAAAGTACCATTTTCGTTCACTTCTAACATAAACGGTTGGAAACCAATAGAATTCGTCCCATTAAGTAAATCATCATGCATTACCAACTCATACTTGTCCCACTATCAAATTCAAACTCAATATATTTACTATCCACATTAACGTTTGTATAATCACTTGTACCTGAATCCATGTATACGATTTGCAAATCAACCCTTTTAGTTGTTAAACAACTATTTTCCAAAAAAGAACCTCAAAAGTCCATTTACCAACTGCAGAATTCACCCACAGAAGCATGATCATTGTAACCAACACATTTATCCCATAAACTAACTATTGTTTTTGTTTCGTGAGCGAAATTAGCAGTCATCAACAACCTAGCTTGCACAGCTGTAAGATTAACATACTTGACTGTCTTATTGATAAAACTATCGTATTTCTCATGTGTAACAAACTCAGTAGTAAAAGTTCTTAGCAATAGTACGTCCGGCTAAAAAGAATATCACTTTGCAAATAACTCAGACAATGGTTCGTGTTAGATGTGAGATAAAACGGAATTAGCGGGGAAACAAAGAAGTATCAAACGATATTGTCAGGTACCCATTTTGTAACTCATTGACAAGCTAAAACCGGACAATTTAAAGTTGTAAACTCTGCTTGCGGACCTGTAGTTATTCCTAAATGGGTAATAATTCCGGTGGCTGTGAATTTCAATTGTCTTAGTTAGACGACATCACGTGAGTTGTGGAGAGGCTGGACAATAACCTTAATTCGACAAGAAGCTATTTTGGGTAAAACTCTGATCATGGACTGCAATCGGTACACTAGGTGATTCTCATCTAGTTTTAACAATAGCTCTTTTAGGGATAGAGTGTTTACACTAAAGAGTAATGAAAACACTAAAACAAGTAAATGATGGGTAGCGTGATGAAATGATACTCTCCTTTACAAAGACGTCTCTCATTTAGTGAAACCCGCATTCTCACCTACTTCAAGTATAGAAGTCATGGCTGCTAAATTAGATTTCTTTGATACAGTCGACGTGGCATCAAGAGTCACATCTCGCTCACCTTCTACATCTTGACAAAAATAACGTCTCTTTGCACCGGAAAAAAGACCGTAAAATTTAAGAGGTTCAATACCTTAAGATGTAAAATAAGCTTCCAGACCCTCCTTGATGAGGCGATAGCCAAGAAGTTTGGAGTCGGTCATCCCCGTTTGTTCGAAAAGATAATCAAAGCTAGCAAACCTTACATTTGGTAATTCCTTCGGATCAATGGTTTCTAATCTTCTTCTTTATATGCAGGGTTGTTGACAACTTTTCCCATCATCTTTCTATTTACCACCATGGTAGTCAAGAATGGGAATTCTCTACTTGTTTTATATCTATTATTAACAGATAAAAGCAAATAACGTTGAAATTTACGTCCACTATGAGAAAATTTATATTACTTTGCAAAAGAGGTGGATGCCATTGTTCGATACAGTCCTGGATGATGAATTACTTCAGACTCACTTAAATTCCAAAACAATGAAACAAAATAATAACCATCAAGAATGACTATCATCAACATATTTACATCAAGAGTATATTTATTTCTTTTTATCGTAAAAGTTTTGAATATGTTACACTACTATCTCTTTCAAAGATTTGTCTGTATATCAGTTTTTTTCAAACATTGAAGAAGCAATATTGACAAAATTATCTTTGAAATGTTCCTTCAATTCATCTTTTGATATCTTTATCAACTTTGGGCATATTCATTATTTACATAGCGTGTAGTTAAAAGGAATGTCTCATATTAACACGAAAAGTCAACAAAGTACTTTTTCACGCGTTGCGCTGAGCCACCAAAACGCTATCATTTCCTTTTCGGGACAACCCCGACACGAGATGTACTGTGTAGCTAATTGTAACTCGTGGTTGTATCGTGTGGTCTTTTGGTGTATCCTGCAGGTGATATACTCATTGTCTTTGCACGGATCGCCTGAAGTTTTCATTGCACCTGAATCTATGTGAACAGAAAGCTGGGGTGAAGCGAATCGCCTCAATCTGTCATCATTGACTAACCCCGTGTCTGTGTT
>JAJMKU010000019.1:17255-198139 GCA_030563965.1 Pichia cactophila
CACCAGCACCAGCACCAACACTGGCACCAGCACCGTCACCGTCATTGAAGACCAGACGTATCGATTTGTGGCCACTTCAATGCTGAGCCTCAGGCCTCACCTCACCTCAACGCGCAATTCGTTTCGGATTTTTCGCTGAAGGAATCAGTGGAGAAAAAAACAGTGGTTATAAATAATTTGAGGGGGCTTGGACCTTTCACCAGTTTCTAAACTTAGCCTTGTGTACACTTCTTCCACTCGTGAAACACAACTGTTCTCTTCATCCACTCTTCTCCTTCTTCTTTCTTTGAAGAGGTCTAACAACCATTGACAACTATGCTTGAAATCTATATCAACAGTGGTAAGCGGACAATAGCATTGGCGTCCGACGACTACGTCTTGCTTCTCACTGATCCAGGACCGAGTGAGAACAGCATGTACGCTTCTAATGCAGGCTCCAATTCCAGTTCTACCTCAATTCATAGTCATGGACATAACCACGGACATGGTATTGGTCATAATCGTCGTAGTAGTACATCTGTTGATCACCATACTAATGGACACAATGAACAGAATGAATGCCTTATTGAATTTGTACCTAAAGGATCTGTTTCATTGAATACATTTGCTAAAGTTAATAAAGAAGTTTATGGATTTCTTGGACTAATTGCACTAAAGGGAACAATTTATGCCGGTTTTATCACTAATGAACAAGAAGTTGGATCTGTTGTACCCAATGTGACTATTAAACGTCTCATTAGTACCATGTTTATAAATTTAAACGGTGATATATTCAATATAACACCACAACAACAATTCTTACAGTTTCAATTACTAGAAAATTCACTGGAATATATAGATACCCCAATCACTAACTCAAAAATTGCATCCATTATGAAATTATTAGAAACTGGTACTTTCTATTATTCACATGATAAAGATATTTCAATCAAAGTTCAAGACTGGAATGTGAATTTCACATCTGACTATACTGTCACTGAAGATTTACAGGATGATTATGCTGGAAGGTTTGTATGGAATACCAATTTGATTAATGAACTCTCTATTTTCAGGAATAGACTCTCAGATGATGAAAGAATGTACTTCGATAAAGGTAATTTCTTTATTACTTTGATCCGTGGATTTGTACAACGAAGACAACTACCAAATTGCTTACCAAATAGTTCAATGACACTTATCACGAGACAAGATTGTAGAAAAATAGGATACCTTTTCGGTCCTGTTTGTATGGATGAGGAAGGGAATGTAGCCAATTTTGCAGAAACAGAAATTATAATACAAACAGACACTCACATAATTAGTTACTCCCTATTGAAAGGTAATATACCTCTTTTTTGGAAATTAGATTCTCATTTAATGTCAACAAAAATTGATTTTCTACGATCTAACGACGCCTCTAAACATGCATTCAATAGATTCTTCGAAACACTTTGCTCAGAATACAATATGGTTTATACTCTTGATGCACTAAGTAATAAAGGTTCACAACCTGAACTCAGTAAACGATTCTTCAATGTACTCAATGAATTTCGTGAACATCACCCAGAATTACCTGTTGAATATAAAAAATTACCAAACCATCAATCATTTGGAGAAAAACTGGTTGGGAAACTTGATTATTTTGGCGTACAACTGCAAGATCAACAAATAATATCAGCATTAGAAGATTATTATACTTTTCAATATGATATTAAAGAACGTAAACAATTATCAAGACAACTGGGTACATTCTTTGTAACCACATTGGATTCAAATGAACGTTCAAATATTATAGAATATAAATTAAGTTGTATGATACTGGAACATGTTTTCGGACCCGAATTTGCAGGTTCAATTTGGGAAATCCATTCATCATTATGGGACGCAAATGCTCAAGCTATTGGGAAAATATCTAAAACTTATAGTAATTCAATCAAAACTGCAACGAAAACAGGTGGAATCATTGGTAAAGTTGCTGAACAGGGTAAAAAATATGCAGGTCAAAGTAAAAAGTATGTATCCAATAGTTTTGCACCAACATCTTCAACTTCTGGTAGACAAAATCAATTAGACAAATTATTAGGGCGCAAAAATATAGAAGTTCAAGTCAAATTGATTGATCCAATACATGATTACGTTCTTGAAGGTTTAAATAATCGACGTTCAGAATTTACAACTTTCAAAGATTTGATCATCTATAACGTTACAATGAATGTTGCTGCAACATTATATGATGGCGATTTAACACCATTGGTTTATCCTGAACCTGAAAATTTCTTAAATTATGATATTATAGCCATTGCATTAGAAGAAATTATTGAACTTACACCTAGTAAAGTTAAAGCGATTGATCTGCGGGCAAGGAATTTTTGGGAACGCAAATTGAAGGATACAATTAATGGTAAAGGAAATAATGAATATACTTTGTTAAGAGGTGAACAATTAGGTGGAGTTTTGCTGCTTATTTATGTTAGTACAGATATTGGAGATTCGATCAAAAATGTTGAAACTTGTATCAAAAAGACAGGATTTAAAGGTATTAGTGCCAATAAAGGTGCAGTTGGTATTACATTTACTTTCTCAAGGCATTCAAGATTATGCTTTGTTGCTTCACATTTAGCTGCAGGTCAAAGTCATTCAGAGGAAAGACACAAAAATTTCAAAACCATTTTCAAAGGTTTAACGTTCAAAAAATGTAAGAATATAAAAGATGCGGATATTTTATTTTGGATGGGTGATTTAAATTACAGGATTAGTCTACCATCAGACACGGTAAGGAAAATACTCAAATACGATCCACCCAAATATTCTACCAAATATCAGAATCAAAGTTATGATAGTATCATTAGTGATGGAAGTGATTATATTTCATCAGATGGATATGCTAGTAATGCAGCATTAGGTGCATCAGAAAGTAAACTAGATGACCTACTTCAACAAGTTGAAACTAATATAGAGGAGAAAAATAAGGAAGATCTTTTGAGAACTATAAAATTAGAACATAATAATAATAATGATGATGATGATGATAATAATAAAACCTTGGTGCGTGCACGTAAACCACCAAAAGACTATGAGAATGAAGTTAAACTTACTGTACATAATTCATCAGAAACCAATTCTGATGCTAAAATTCAGTCTTTTGAATCTTTCTCACAATTGAGTTTGAATGAAGAAGAAGATCGCCGTTTGGCACATTTGTTTGAATACGATCAATTGAACCAGCAAATGTTTAATGGTAAATCATTCCCCTTTTTCGATGAAATGGAAATACATTTCAAACCTACATACAAATTTGATAGGGGGACAGATAATTATGATACTTCGGAGAAGCAACGTGTACCATCATGGACAGACAGAATTTTGGTATATTCTAAGAATAAAAGATTAACAGAGTTAGAGCAATTGAGGTATAATAGTATATCACAGATCAAATTTAGTGATCATAAACCAGTGTATGGTATATTTCATGCAAAGATGGAAATAGTGGATGATACAGCTAAGAATAAAATTGAGAAACAATTATATGAAATGGCAAAACAAAAACTTTATGCAAATAGGAGTAATTATGGTGATTTTAAACCATTAACATCAAATAGGTATATTTCAGGTACAAGATTTAATACTGATATTGATCAAGAATTACCTGAACCATCATCTAAAACACAAAGATGGTGGATAACTAATGATCCAGAAGCTTTGAAACTAGGTAATGAAAATGCAGGGAAGACTAAAATTAGATTTCCTGAACTTGATAGTGGAATGTTTAAAATAAATCCAAATTACCCTAAAAATCCATTTGTTAAAACTAATGAACCTAGATTTATTGAAAAATAATAATAACTATTGCAAATGTATAATAGGAATAGTACTTATATAATTTGATAATATATTCAAAGCTGGTCTTTACTTGATAAAACTATTAGTTAATGATTAATCAAAAGATAAAGAAAAGAAAGAAATAGCAAAAAAATTAAACGACAACTACAGGATTCGAACCTGTGCGGGCAAAGCCCAAAAGATTTCTAATCTTTCTCCTTAACCACTCGGACAAGTTGCCAAAAGTTGAACTTAAAAACTCATGTTAAGTCACGTGCAGTAGATTTTATGCCAAAAATTCCCGCGATGCTGGCTGAAAAAGACACTTATTTTTTATTCATTTCCGATATAGTGTAACGGCTATCACGGTCCGCTTTCACCGGGCAAACCCGGGTTCGACTCCCGGTATCGGAATAAATTATTTTTTTTCTTCAGGTTGGTACTAATTCATTTGAATATTGTATAGCATACTTCTCTTTCATAATTTGTTTCCCATTTGAACTTGAATGTTTCAATTTTTTGTTTACAATACAATCTAAGTTATTCAGTTGCTAGCAAGAAAATTTTATTGCATAGGATCGATAGCTTCTCTTCATATAAGAGTAATTTTATGAGATAAGAATGATTTTACGAACGTACCAGCTGGTGGCATCTTTAAGAGAAAATGGTTTTGTTTAGTTTAATCGTTCACTATTTTGAATACGCTACTAAATCGGTACAATAACATAAAGCATAGAGAGATATTTCTCTAAAGAAATTCTTGATTCTTGCATTTCCAATACTCCCAGGTTCTTTTGTTATACAAACTTTGATCAATAATGAGGTAATGATTCCTTACTACTGGAGTATGGACAGTAGTGTACATGTTACAGTTACAACTTGATAGGCAACAGTACAATTATTTGGAATAAGCGCTATCAGGGCTTCCCGAATAGGAAAGTCGGGGCGATACGGCCGACGAGACCGGTCCGCGCCAAAGTTATGAGTCAGTTACCGGATTGGGGAATCCAGTGTTCGTGACCGATGACACATTCAACTTTTGCTCTCAACTTAGGGCTTACTGAAAATTCTGACAAAGACAGTTTATTGACAGAGAAATCAAATCGGTCTTTTGAACTTTTCACACCCCTTGAATAATATTCACTGTTTCTTTTCATCTATTTTCTTTTTATTTGTATCTGATTTTACTCACAGTTATTTATTAACAGATTAAGAAATGTCCAATAGCAATCCATATGCGCCAAATCCTAGTGATTTTATCTCCAATGTACCGAGATTTGAAATTATCGATTCAACTTTGAGAGAAGGTGAACAGTTTGCTAACGCGTTTTTCACTTTAGAGAACAAGTTGAAGATTGCAAGAGCACTTGATGATTTTGGAGTTGATTATATAGAACTTACATCACCAGTTGCATCTGATCAAGCAAGAGAAGAAGTTGAAGCAATTTGCAAATTAGGACTTAAGAATTCTAAAATTTTAACTCATATTAGATGTCATATGCATGATGCAAAAATTGCAGTTGAAACTGGTGTTGATGGTGTGAATGTTTTCATTGGTACATCCAATTTCCTTAGAACACATTCTCATGGTAAAGATATGAGTTTTATTACCAAATCTGCAATTGAAGTTATTCAATTTGTCAAGTCAAAAGGTTTAGAAATTAGATTTTCAACGGAAGATAGTTTTAGATCTGATATTGTTGATTTACTCAATATATATACAACAGTTGATAAAATAGGAGTTAATAGAATTGGTATTGCAGATACTGTTGGTGGTGCCAATCCAAGACAAGTGTATGATCTTATTAGAACAATTAAATCAAGTGTTAAATGTGAGATTGAAACTCATTTTCATAATGATACAGGTTGTGCTATTGCTAATGCATACACTGCACTTGAAGCTGGTGCTAAATTTATTGATACATGTGTTTTAGGTATTGGTGAAAGAAATGGTATAGTTCCACTGGGTGGATTTATGGCAAGAATGGTTGTTTCAGCACCTGAATATGTTAAATCTAAATATAAGCTTCATCAAATAAGAGATTTAGAAAATCTTATTGCTGATATTGTTCAAGTGAATATTCCATTTAATAATCCTATTACAGGTTTCTGTGCATTCACACATAAGGCAGGTATTCATGCTAAGGCTATCTTAGCAAATCCATCAACTTATGAAATTTTAAATCCACAAGATTTCGGTCTTACTAGGTATATTCATTTTGCCAACAGATTAACTGGATGGAATGCCATTAAGGCAAGAGTTGAACAATTGAATTTAGATTTAACTGATGATCAAATTAAAATTGTTACTAATCAAATCAAACAAATGGGTGATATTAGACCTTTAGGTATTGAAGATGTGGATTCAATCATTAAAGATTACCATGCGAAAACCACTGAAACAGTTGATACTACTGATTCCAACAGAGCTGCAAAAAGACAAAGAACGGATTAATTGATTTAATCCTGCTACTATTGTATTCCATTTATCTACTCTATATCCTTTTATTCGATTATTTATAGCCTTAACGCTTTTTGAAATGTCTCTACATTGGTCACGTGCAAAACCGTAACCCTCAAAACCCTCTTCCGACTTCTCCTTTTTGGGAACCCCAAAATCATCTGCGCGCGCAAAAAATCTTCAGTTCACTGAAAAATTCAACTCGCTATAAAACATTGAACAAATCCAACCGTTTCTACTACGCTTTCATTTTTACCCCTCTTAATTTATCATCCTTTGAAGTAGTCAACAATGCCAAGTATGTGTCACTTTTATTACAAAACCATAGAACATTCCTGCATGATTTGAATTATGCAGTTTAAACAATGTCTGTTGGAATATTGAGCAGATTTCCACTCTTGTCAACCTAGTGTTGCAATGATGAAACTGCTATCATCGGGTTTACCAATCGCATTTTGCGTTTGATAATACTTTCTCTCTTTGCGAGGAAAACATTTGATAATTTATGATACTCTGAACGCCCGACACTTCAGTGTATCAACTGGTTGTTTAACAATCAGGTTTATGCAAGATTAATATGATTGCAATATTATATTGCTCTCAGGATTATTTTTGTTTTGTTTTTCCTTTGTCGTAATTAGGGACTGTTATTTATCAAACGTAAATTCGTAATTGAGTTAACCTGTAAAATTAGAATGTTTTTACTAACATAATACGTTTATTACTTTAGGAGCTCCAAGAAACCACTCCAAGACATACTCTGTCCCAAAGAGACCATATGAAACTGCTAGATTAGATGCTGAATTAAAGTTAGCTGGTGAATACGGTTTAAAGAACAAGAGAGAAATCTACAGAATTGGTTTCCAATTATCTAAGTTAAGAAGAGCAGCAAGAGACTTGTTAACCAGAGACGAAAAGGATCCAAAGAGATTATTCGAAGGTAATGCATTAATTAGAAGATTAGTGAGAGTTGGTATCTTATCTGAAGACAAGATGAAATTAGATTATGTTTTATCTTTAAAGATTGAAGATTTCTTAGAAAGAAGATTACAAACTCAAGTTTTCAAATTAGGTTTAGCAAAGTCTGTTCACCATGCTAGAGTTTTAATTAGTCAAAGACACATTGCTGTTGGTAAGCAAATTGTTTCTATTCCATCATTCATGGTTAGATTAGATTCTCAAAAGCATATTGAATTTGCTCCAACTTCCCCATACGGTGGTGGTAGACCAGGTAGAGTTAAGAGAAGATCTCAAGCTAACGCTGGTGAAGCTGCTGAAGAAGACGAAGAATAAATGTGTTGACAATTTATCTATTTGTATACTCCATTTAATATCCTTCAACTTTTCACCTTTTTTTACATTATATCTGCTTTTTACTGTATTAATATCCTTTACGAAATACCCATGGCGACTGTATCCATCATTGTATTTGATATGAATTATATAAGTACAATAACTATTACTTGAACTCCAACATCACGTGCGTGACACCAGGGTTTACCTTTTGTGCCTGTGAGCACCAAGCCCTTGCTTGAAAAACAGTCACGCTTGGAACAACATCTTTCCCGATTGGGAAACGGCGGCGTAGTCTGTGCGCGCGGTGCGAAGAGTTACAGTATGGTGAAATTTGATAGTAGGTAAATGAGAGAGAGCTGGAGTTCTGTTTGGTGAAGTTTGAATTCAGCAGAACACCAAGACCAGGTTAGATAATTCAAGATGGGTAAAAGGTATGTTATTATTGATTATTGAAACGATGATTATTGAAAGTAGATAAGGTTCCCCGTCATGTGGATGTGAATACAACACTGGAAAAAAAACTTTTAATCAATTAGTTGAACAAGTATTATCAGGATAGATAGACAAGTACCAAGATTAATCACATTGTGAGACCAACGGATTTTTCTATTTAGCATTCATTTTGGATAATTCTTCTTGCGATAACCATTCTCTACTTCCATTAGACGGAATAATCATTTTTCAATTAATATGCAAACATAATACTAACATTGATTTTAATTATTATACAGTCATGGTTTAAGATCTAGAACTCGTTATGCGTTCAGTCGTGATTTCAAGAAGCACGGTGCACCAGCAATGTCCACCTACTTGAAGACATACAAGGTTGGTGATATTGTTGACATTAAAGTTAATGGTGCAATTCACGATGGTATGCCATTCAAGTTTTACCATGGTAAGACCGGTATTGTTTTCAATGTTACTAAATCAGCAGTTGGTGTTATTGTTAACAAAGTTGTTGGTCACAGATACATTGAAAAGAGACTTAACATTAAGATTGAACATGTTAAGCACTCTAAATGTAGAGAAGAATTTTTAAACAGAGTTAAGGAAAATTCTGCAAAGAGAGCAGCAGCAAAGGAATCTGGTGAAAAAGTTCAATTAAAGAGACAACCAGCAGGTCCAAGATCTGAAAGAGTCGTTTCTGGTGTTCCAACCACTTTAGCTCCAGTTGCTTACGAAACTTACATTTAAGTAATTTATAAAGTTTATAAGTTTAATCTAGTACTGTTAATGTTTTCTTATCAATGTATTTGTTACTCGTAACTACTAGGCGTTACAAATTTGGCCGGGTTACACAGTGTGGGAAAAAAATAATTTTTCAGAGGTCTTCTTAGTCAAGCTTTCAATGAGTAGCAGCTAGATGTAAGCATAAAATTTATCTGAAATTTAGTTACATTCAAACTAGTTTACACAAAGAGATGAGTGATAAGCAGAATGAGTCAAGGAAAGTTACTGATAAACTAGTCAAGTTAGAATCAGAGATTGAAACTGCAACTCCATATCTTGCATCGGACGAACATGCGAGCACACTCCGTGAAGCTGCAGATACGAGGATGATGACGAAAATGGACACGATAAATAAAACGAACATTAATACGACTACGGTAAAACCATGGGTACATTTTGTTGCTGGTGGTCTTGGAGGTATGTGTGGTGCAGTATTTACATGTCCATTTGATGTTGTTAAGACAAGATTACAAAGTTCAGTATATCAAGAAATGTATCGTGGAAATGTGAAATCTAGTGGTATGTTACATCATTTTAAGGAAACTTGTGTGATATTAGGAGATGTTTATAAAGTTGAAGGAGCTCGTGCATTATTTAAGGGACTTGGGCCGAGTTTAGTTGGTGTTATACCAGCTAGGTCAATTAATTTCTTTACATATGGATACAGTAAAGATATTTTTAAACGTGAATTTTTCAATGGAGAAGAAAGTAGTGTGCTTCATTTAATGGCTGGTATAACTGCAGGAATAGTAACATCAACAGCAACTAATCCTATTTGGTTAATTAAAACAAGGTTACAATTAGATAAGGCAAATGTTAAAGAATATAGTGGATCAATTGATTGTATACGTAAGACAGTTGCACGTGAAGGTTTCTTTTCATTATATAAAGGACTTAGTGCATCATATTTGGGATCAATAGAGTCAACGATTCAATGGATTTTATATGAACAATTAAAATTGGTTATTAAAAAACGTGCAGATAATAAACAAAGGGAAGGAACAGAACGTACAGCTACTGATTCAGCTATGGATTGGTTAGCTAGATCAGGTGGTGCAGGATTAGCTAAACTTGTTGCATCATTAATTACTTACCCACATGAAGTTGTACGTACAAGGTTAAGACAAGCACCATCTGATGGTAAAGTCAAATATACTGGATTAATTCAATGTTTTAGAACTATAATTCGGGAGGAAGGACTTGTTAGTATGTATGGTGGATTAACACCACATTTAATGCGTACTGTACCGAATTCAATGATTATGTTTGGTACATGGGAATTATTCACTTTGATGTTGTCCAAAATATAGGGGGTTATATTTGTTTTTCTTGTAAATAGAATAGATCAGGCATCGAGTCCTTGGTATATAAATCTTGTAACTAAGTTAATGTTTGATTCGTCGGTAGTTGAAGAGTTTGGATCACCATCATCGTTGTTATTGTTGTTATTGTTGAAAATAGGTTGAGTTTCTCCACGATCAATTTCTTCTTGTGTTAGATAACCTGTGAAAATTGTAGTGTTCAATTGAGAATCTGCAAATTCTAATAATTGATGTAATGGTATATCCCAATTTTGGAAATCAACTAGACTAGCTGAAGAAATCCAAGATTCAACTTCAGGTGTTAATTTTTTACGTAATAAATTAGGTAATAAATTTGTATTTGTATCGAAATCAGCATTTGGGAAAACAGTTGTTGTATCTAATACTTCTGAATTTGCAGCTATTGCACGAGCAAATGAATCGAGTTGTTGTAATGCAACATTAAGTTGATTTTGAATTGGTGTTAATTCAGATTTTGGAGTTGATGGTGAAAGTGAGAGTAATTGATTTTCAAGTTTTGCCAATGAGTAAGTCAATTGTGTAAGTCTTGGACGGATTTGTTCTAATGTTGATATTGGTGTAAGATCAGTATTCATTGTTAAAGAAAGAAGGATAGTATGTGGGTGGTAACTTGAGTTTTAAAAAATTCATGTCATATATTGAGATAAATATAAAAATTCGTTGTACAGAAATTTAGAATACGGTACAGTAAATAAATAGGGTTGGATGTGGAGATAGGAAAATAAATAAGTCAAATCATTGTGAAAATATTTAATAAGTTAGGTTTATTTCTTTGCGAATAACTTTTCAACATCAGCAACAGCTTGAGCAAGGATCTTTTCTTGAACTTTTGGATCCTTAAGTTCTTGTTGCACTTTAGAGATAACAGAAGTTGAAAGTTGTTGTTGTTCGAGTTGTCTAACTTGGTTTTCGTATCTAACCCAAGAATCAAGGACTGATTTAGCTTCAGTTGCAACATTAACCTTCTGCTTTAATTCGAAAGCTTCAGCTTCAATTGCAGCAGTTTCCTTTGACATTTCGAAAAGAGCCTTTGTAGTTGGTACAACATCTTTAAGAGTTGAAACTTGATCAATTCTATCCTTAACAGCATTAACATGACCTAATCTAGCATCATTAAGTAATTTAGTAACATGAGCAGTTCTATCTCTAGCGAATTCACCATACATTGGAGCAACAACTTTACCAATTAAACCCATGAAACCAAGGAAAGTTGCAAGAATGATAGTTTCATCATTGACAACGTAAAGTTCGGAAGAAATTGCATAGACTGCAGCAGCAGCAGAAGTTGCAAGGATACCAGTCTTGGAAATGATTGAAGAACCTGGAAGGGCGTCAATGATTGAAGTTGCCTTATCCTTTGGATCGACTGGTGAAGAGAAAGCTCTGGTAGCGGAAACAAGAGGCTTTGCTGCCTTGACAGCTCTAATGGATGATCTAGCAAGCATGGTTGTGGAGTGTGCTTAGAATTGGCCAATATCTGAACCTTTTGCGTGTGTGTCTCTCTCTCTGTCTTTCTTCTCTACACCCAAAGACGCTGTTTCCTTTCCTCTCGTTTCGCTTCGCTGTGTTTCGCTGTGTCTCGTCGCACACGGGAATTCGCGCGTGCTGCGTAACCAGAGGAGGCTCAGCCAAACAAAGAAAAAAGACCGGAGTCGATAGACGTCTTTGAAAGGGGGCAAAGGGGGAAGGCTCAGCGATTTAATTGAAATGCTCAGCTGAAAGAAATGCTCAGCTGGTTTGGATAGATAGATAGATACTAACTGGCACAGGTATATAAATAGGCCTGCTACCCACCCCGAAACGCTGTCTCCAATGCTCAGCTTTCACTTTCACTTTCACTTTTACTCTTACTCTTACTTTATCCTCTCTTATCAACTATTATAACTACTAATCAAACTATAAGTACAGGACCTCTCTCTCATATCTATCTAGATCTAGCGCACCTGCGTCGAGAGACGCTCGTCTTCCTCACGTGCATCGGCCCCACGCACAGCGTCAAGGACCGCTCTCGCTGCAGGCTCAGACACCTCTCCTCCAAGGATAAACTCGTCAAGTAGCATGTATGCGAGTGGTGCATTGAATACAATGTCTAATTCACACACACTCGTGTACGTACGATCAAGTAGTTCAACGTATCTATGAATAGCTTCTAAAACTGCAAGTTCATTCTCCTCAGCATCAATACCAACAACGAAAAATAATGATGCGTACCGTCGATAAACAATCTTACTATCACGATATTCAACAACATTGCACATCCGGTGGCGACGTAATGGTAATAATGCTGCTAAATCACGTATAATTGTGTGTTGTTCATTTGTTGTTAAAGGTTGATACCATTTACTTAAACGGACTTTCCCCTGTTTGGATAGTAAAATGATGTATTTCATTGGTTTAGTATAAGATGATATGGTATGATATATGTGTGTCTTGAATTAGTTGTTCTCTCTCTTCTTGATTCCCTTAGATGCATTAATCCAACTCTTCGCGAGCAGTTTTTGAGCAGACAGAATCCTCGCTGAGCCCGAGAGTTAGCGCTAGAGCTCGCGTTGAATTTTGAGACTGGTCCGTCGCTTTCGTTGCAACGAACATTTTGATTCACGCCAAGTTGGTAGCACAAGTTGTTCCTGCTAACTCAATCTTCGCTTTCATTAAACACATCCCACTGAACTCCCTTATACTTTCACAAATTCCACACTTATGGACACAACAAGACAGCGTAAGCTAGACAGGCTCAAAAGAGAGCTGTACATTTCTGACAATTCGGATATTGAGGAAATTATAGAAGAAGTTATGG
The DNA here is from genome assembly GCA_030563965.1 of Pichia cactophila. NCBI lineage: Eukaryota > Fungi > Ascomycota > Pichiomycetes > Pichiales > Pichiaceae > Pichia > Pichia cactophila. The sequence continues at coordinate 30,181 of JAJMKU010000019.1, forward strand.
AAGAAGTGATTGAGAAAGATGTGAACGGTACAAATGCACACAGTTCAAACGACACAGGAAATTCAAGCAAAAATACAAACTTTAGTAGTGTTTCAGGATCATCTTCACATCATCACCATCACCACCACTCCGATCATCCCTTCAAACGAAAGAGAGATGTTGAAAGAATTGATTATAATGATAATAAACGTAGAGCCAACTATATTCTGAAATCACCAGTCAAAAAGAAAGATAATACAGGGCGACACCACCAACAACAACAACAACAACAACAGCAACAGCAACAACAATCATTAACTTCTAATCCTCCTTTATTTACTACCCCCTCACATTACAATACGCGAAGCAATACATCTAAAGGTTCATCAAGTAGCAATAGTGGTAGTAATAGTAGTACAGCTAAACCTTCAAGGAGATCTTCAAGACAACATGAACCAACAAGTGGGAAAACAAATCAAGTGAAGGAGGAAACAGTTCCTGAAGTTTCAAAGAAGGATACTTTGGAAAAAGAAATTGTACGACCTGATGAGAAAAATGTAAAAGTAGATGAAGATGTAACAGAATTCGACGCTGATGATGAACATCAAGATGTAGAACATGAAGAGATTACAGGTATCAGTGGTGATATCGATATAAGAAAATCCTCTACAGAGAAAATTATTAAATCTGAAGAGGTACAGAAGGACAAACATGAATTGGATAGGGTTGACGGTGAGGATCAAGTTGAGCGTGTAGACGAGGGCGTAGGCGAGAATCAGGCTGAGGGCGAGGAGGGTGATGATCTTGATGAAGAAGATGAAGAGGTTTATGACGACGAAGACGATGAAGGCGAAGAAGAGAATGAAGGCGAAGAAGAAGATAATGATGATGATGTTAATGAAGACGAGGAAGATGATGTAGACGAAGATGAGGAAGATGATGTTGATGAAGATGATATTGATTTACTTGAAGATGATATTTCGAAAAAGACACAACAGTTGGAATCTGAAAGTGAATTTGAAAGTTTTGTCAGAGATGCAATAGAGGATGACGAAAACGAACAACTGGAAGAAGATGAAAGTGAAGCAAACCTTACTTTCAAGCAAACAAATACTAATTTTACAAACTCTATTATTGATGAAAGTTGGTTGGAACGAGTCGTGCGTCATGATTTAGAAAAGAAAATTTCAGTGCTTGGTGATTCAACTGATACAGGTGCTGATTTTTCAGAACAAAATGCTCAAATTGAGTTAGGAAATCAACAAACATCAGAAACGGATACAAAACTAAAATCAACTTCAATTTCTGCATCTGCATCTGCATCTCTTTCACCACCATCTGAATCATCATCTTCTGTACCTATTAGTGAATCGGTCAATGATGAACTTAAAAACCTGTACCATAATAAATCATTAGAGATTATCAATGAACGTTGCCAGCAAATTGACAAAGTTGTAGCTGAAATTGATGCTGAAATTGCAGCAGTCAAAAAGAATCGCCTATCACATCGTCCTGCTCTTTACGCTAGTCTTTTTGCTCCTTTATTCGAACGTACAGCAGCTAAAGTTGCAATTGCTGAACGTTTACAAAAATACAAACTCGATCAGGCAACTGAAATTGCACGTATCAACAAGGAAACTACACATGAACAATTCTTCACTGCTTTCGACGAAAACAGGAAACACTTGAAACATTACGTGCAATCACAACTACAGGATCTTGATCTAGCAATTGCTAACAGGGTTAAAGTCCCTGCAAAGGCGACAGCGAGAGAGACCGCAAACACAGCTGGCATGGAACTCCTTGCTGACATTGTTGCTAAGTGCGCGTTTGAGAAGTGAAGAAACTGATCAAGGTCTATATTCCGCCCTTCAATTTATCCAGCTCCCCTATTTTGAAAAAAATTAAAAAATATCTTACCTTCTTTTCTAAGCATTGTATACTCATACTATATATCAAAGATCAGAATGGATGATCTTATACCTACATTCATGGATATAACATCCGTAGCGGATACTCAGGTTGCACAACAATTCATTGAAATGGCTGGTGGCAACCTTGAAACAGCTGTTGGATTATACTTTGAACACGGTGCTTCAGCGGCAACTCCAACAGATAATGGTAACAACATAACCAATAATACAGCAGCTGATGATGAACAACTGGCACAACAATTACAACAAGAACTTTATAAACAACAAGATACAGACGTTGAAGAAGTAAGGAGACCAATTGAACCTACCCGTGAAACATTGATGCCACAAGAATGGGGTGGTTTCAATCCTATACAACAACAATTTCATCAACCTTTAGGTGGAATGTTTGGACGTGCACAACGATCTGTTTTCAATCAAGATGTTATTGATCTCGATAGTGATAATGATGATCCATCTGACGATGAATACGATTCACAGATGACCGCTACACAGAGGAGACTTGCGAATATTTTTCGTCCACCATGGGATTTGATTAGTAAAGTTGACCTTGAAACAGCTAAACATGAAGCTGCAAGTGAAGGTAAATGGGTACTTATCAATGTACAAGACGTGTCAGATTTTAGATGTCAATGTCTTAACAGGGATTTCTGGTCAAATCCACAGATTAAAGAAGTTGTGCGTTCTAATTTTGTCTTTGTGCAGTACCACAATGACTCACCATCTGGTGAAAGTTATCGTAATTTCTACCCCTTTGAAGATTTCCCACATATTGCTATACTTGATCCAATCACGGGGGAACGTATGCTTATGTGGAGTGAGAATCCACCAATTATCCGCTGGATTGAACAAGTTGTTGAGTTCTTAGATAAGTATGATGGTACTGTTATTCCACCTGACGCTACAGGTCTTAACAATGAACACCCTATCGATCTAATCAGCGAAGAAGAAGAAGAAGCGGAAGAAGAGGAAGACGAAGAGGAACATGAAAAGAGTGAGGATTATGAGACACCAGATGGATCGTTGACTAGTGTTACAGGAAGTACCCCACTCATCACTGCTGTCAACCACGCTGATCCGCCAGCGGATACACCAGCAAACGAGACTACACGGATCCAGATCCGTGCTGGAGATGGTAGAAGAGTTGTGAAGCGTGTACTTCTCAATGATACAGTACGACACCTGTTTGAGTTTGCCAAGTTCCACTTTGCCATCCCTGATGACACCGAGTTCACGCTGAAGAGCCAGGGCAAAGACCTTATAGGAGCACTCGACGACACCGTTGACAGCGCTGGCCTCAAGAATGCGTCCTTGATGATTGAAACTGTGTAGAGGAGTAGTAGTAGTAGTAGTAAGCAACAGCAGTGTAAGAGTGTAATGCTATAAACGCGACAACGTTCAGTGTCGTGGCTAAAAAATCGATTCGGGCAAAAAGTAAATGCTCAGCGATTGAAGTGGTTAATTGAGCTATGATACATCCAGACCTTCTCATGATGTCGTTACAATACACATCAATTAGTCATGCCCGAACGTATGTGCACTACATGTTGATACCACAACATAAAACAACGTGTTACTAACTTACCGTCTTTGCTAGTCCGTGAACCATTGACCGCACAGGAACTCAAGTTTTACGGGTCCATTTTCCAAACACTGGATCCAACTAATTCAGGTACTGTCTCTGGTGGTGTTGCCAAACCACTTCTTGAAGCTTCTGGCCTCCCATTGACTACTTTAGGAGAAATATGGAACATTGCAGATTCAGCAAACAAAGGTTATCTTGACAAGACTCAGTTTTGTGTTGCCATGAGACTTATTGGCCATGCACAATCAGGTCAAATGGTTACCGAATCTACTAAGGAATATGCTGCTCCTTTGGCTAAATTTGGTCATATTTAACCAAACTTAACAGGCACTGCTGTTCCACAATCTTCATCAACTGTTGGATCACGCGTTAGTTCGAACTCTTCAACTAGAATAACTAACCCTTCACTAATTGTACCACTTCTTTCACCAACTCAAGCAGCAAATTTTGGTGCAATGTTCGATAAAACTGCAGTTGGTGGAATTTTACCAGGGAATCAAGCAAAGGCTATTTTTATGAAGGCAAGACTACCAGTTTCCGTTCTTGAGCAAGTTTGGGATTTGGTCGATCAAACAGGTTCAGGTCAGCTTTCAAAACCACAATTCATTGTCGCAATGCATCTAATTCAATGCTTTATGAACAAATCACTTACTGCGTTACCTGCAGCTCTTTCTGATCAATTATGGAAAGTCGCTCAAGATGCAGCATTCGGTAATAATACTACATCATCACCAACTTCACCAGCTATAGAAATACCTCAGCCAAAATACACAACTGCTCCTGCAACAAATACCGTTGCTCCACCATCTCCATTAAAGAAACAAATGTCCGGTCCTACTAATTTAAACACTTGGATTATGTCTGATCAACAAAAGCATCAGTACGGTGCAATATTCGATACATTGGACACTAAACATGAATCCATCATTTCTAGTGGAACTGTTGCAAACTTTTTAATGACCTCAAAACTTCCAAATGAAACATTAGCTAATATCTGGGAACTGTCTAACCTTGATCAATCTGAAAATTTCAACAAACAAGAATTTTCCATTGCTATGTACCTTGTTCAGAAAACACTTGCAGGTTATGAGTTACCAGAGCAAACTCCAATTGAATTGATCAAGAGTTCCAGTTTGAACAACACTGATATAAATGTAGCTGAAATTCCTGCTGTTGCTCCACAATCATTTGCTGACGCCAAAGCACAAGCCGCTCCACAAAGGTCCGCTTCTCATATGGATGACTTACTGGGTATTTTCAAAACAGCAGACCAAGTTGCTCCTTCCCCTCCTCCACCACCTCCTCCTCATTACCACAATCACCAGCAATTTTCCCAACAACAACAACAACAATCTCCACCACCAACTTTACAACAATTTGGCTCAAATTTTGGTAGAGAAATGCAACAGAAATCTTATTTGCCAAATCAAATCGCTGAAGAAGAAGAATCTTCTGATGATGAAGATGAAGCTCCTGAAAACTTGGATCTTCCAAGACTCAGAGGAAGCGCTTCAGTTGCACCAGAAATTCCAGGTCGTTCCAGCAAACCCCATTATGATGCTTTGAAATCAATTGGCAGTCAGGATAGTACTCCTACGATGTTTTCATCACAACCTGCTTCTGGATTTATTAATTCTCCAAATGCTGCAAATGTTGCAAATGTCTCTCAGGGATTCAGTTCAGGATCAATGGCTGCTTCAGCTGGTATTGGCACTCTTGCAGGTGCAGCAGTTGGGTTCACTGGTTCTGCTGTTGCCAATGCTTTTAGTGGTTCAGGAAACAACGATCAAGCTGAAATCAAGGCGATCAATAACCAAATAACTCAAGCAAGTGTTGATATTGCGAACCATTCTAACGAGGTGAATTCTTTGTCTAAACAAACTTCTATTATTAGTTCTAAAAAAGAAAAAGCTCAAAATGACTTGAGCAAGATACTGAATACAAAGGAAAGTATCATTCAGAAATTGAACCAGCTAAAGGCACTGAACGAAAAGGAGTCTCAGCAAGTAATTGAAGTTCAGAACCTGGTAATCAAATCAAAGGCCGAATCAGATGAGTTGGAAAATCAGTTGAGAATCGCAGAGGCAAATTATCATGCAGAACAAACTAAGAAGGATCAACTACAACAACAGTATGATGAAGCACAGAAACAGAACCAAATTGTGAAGGAGAAACTTGGTACTTTGAATGCTGAAACAACAGACTTGAAACAACAAATTGAAGAGATTTCTGCTAAGCTAAACCAGGCCAACAATATGCTTGCCGTTACTCAACAACAAGTTGTCACTCAAGAGCAAGAAAACGAAGAATTGAAAGTCAGATTGTCTGATTTGAATAACACTATTTTCCAAGTAGAATCTAAACATCAGTCTCTTCTTGCAAAACTTTCATTATTGAATGATGAAAATTTGGAATTACATGAACAACATACTGATCTTTCAATCAAGTCTGCTAACAAGAATGTGGAGTATAGTCAAACTTTAGCTGACGCTGCTTCGAAAGGTTTGGCACACGACGACGATATCGATGTTTCTCAAGGTGAAGTACCAACTGCTGAATTGGATGATGATTTTGATAAGGTCTTTGGATTAACTCCAGCGGAGAACGTTAAAGAAGTATCGAAGAAATCTGAGGGTTCCGAAAATTCAGATTTCACTACTCCTTCATCTTCCGGTGTTACTTCCGCTACAGAACTCTCCTCAAATATCGGTAACATTGCGCTTGGTGCAGGTATCGGCGCAGTAGGCGGATTAGCTCTAGGTCATGCAGCTCATCATTCTGATACTTCTTCAACCCAAAATAATGCACCTTTATCGGAAAGAAACGATACTGGCGACGAAGCAAACACAAGTGGTGCATCTACTATCGAGAACAGCCCACTTAGCTCACAAGTTTTACCTGAAGGTCAACCTGAAATTACCGAGCCTGAGGTTATAGATTCAGTTGTTTCTGAAACTCCTGAACCACAAGGAGAGTCATTCGAACTAGTAGAGCGCCCTGAAGAGAAAGAGGACATAACCGATACTGAAGATTCTAAACAAACAGATACACCTGTTGAAAATACACCAAATCAGAAAATTGATGATGAGTTCCCAGCAATTCAAGAAGTTGGTGGTGACGAATCTTCCTCATCTACCTCTTCTCAAGAATCTTTTGAAGATGCACCTGTAGCGCAGGCTAGTGGTGATAAAAACCCCTTCTCCAAGAATACCACACCTGTACCTAAAGGTACTACTACTGCTACTACTACTACTGCTGCTACTGAAAATTCTGCAAGTGTATCACAAGCAGCTGACATGTTTGATGATCTAGGACTTGAAGATGCTGTTGTTGATGAAAATGATGCCTTTGAAGCACAGCCTTTGCAGAATCAAGGTCTTGGTGGATTCTCATTCAGTGGTTTAGAACCTGCTGAAACTACTGCTGCTGATGGTGATGACTGGGAACAAGTCTTTGCAGGTTTTGGTAATGATCCAAATGTTGTCAACGCAACAGAAGATGTAACCTTTACATCATCTGGACCTATCCAACCTACTGCACCAAGTACTGAATTTACATCATCTCCATCAGCTACTTCTGTACCTGCTCCAACTGCACCAACTACTTCAACCACCACTTCAGGCGAGTATACCAATGCACAGAAACTTGCTATTGAAGAACTTTCTGCAATGGGTTTTGAAAAAGACGATATAATTGTTGCTCTTGAAAAGAACAACTGGAACATTGATGATGCAAGCAATTATCTCATAGATGCTTAAATTAACATTAAATTTTCACACGTATTATTTATTACACTCTATAGCTTTTATACAACTATTTCCATTTTCAATTTAGTATTTTATTAGTTTCCAAATCGTTTATAATACATTTAGTTTCATGCCATTTGAAACGGTTATCCTTGTACTCTGAAAGTAACTTCTCTAAATTATCAACATTATCACAATCCACCAATTCTTCAGTTTTCTTTTCAATTTCCAGCAATCTCTTCTTATACCTTTCAGCAACTGCCTGTCGTGTAAGATACCTAAATGAGTCGTACATTTGAATCTTCTGTTCCTCAAATTCACTGAGAAGCTTATAGTAATCTGTAAGATTCCCTTCAGCAACTTCTAGTTTATCAACTAGCTCAGTGTATTGAGTGAGCATTTCTTCAGCAGCTTTCTTATGTTCTATCCTAATCTTTTCGAGCTCATTCTCAATTCGTTCAATGTCTTGTTGATACGTTTTCTTGATATATCCTTCCTGCAACACTTTTGAATCAACAAATTCACGTAATTTATTGTTTGATATCCATTCTACATACCCTGGAATTTCAATCTGTCGTCCAAACAGTTTTACCGCATATTCTGAATCAATTATGGTAAATGGGTAGTCAATTGGCGGTGAATTGTTTTTAGTTTGTGGAAGCGGCGGTGGTGCCCGAAATGGAATAGGCTTGTAAGGTTGCCGCTCAGGTTGCGATTGTAATTGTGATTGTGAATGTGTTTGTTCCTGTTGTTGTGTTGGTGGTTTAGGAAGAGGCGGTTGATCCATCTTGTAGTTGATCTATTATCAGAGTTTAGTGGGTGTCGATTGAGCAGCGTGTATTTTGGATTGAAAAGACTGCAAAAGCTGAATTAATGAAAACGGCAACCACACTTATCGTTGTCATTCTTGCAACGATCATCAGTTTTCTTTACACAACAAAAGAAACACACACACGCAATATAAGTATGAGTCTGAATATACTTAGGGTTAATGCTCCTGTTAAAGCTACTGCATCAGTAATCATCATGCATGGACTTGGTGATTCTGCTGATGGATGGAAGTTTTTAAGTGATATGTTACATCAACACAGACAATTTCAATCAGTCAATTTCATCTTCCCTAACGCTCCAGTGAAACCACTTTCTGTTGCTGGTGGTCAGCCCGTCTCTCAATGGTTTGACATTTACGAAATGGGGAACCCAAATGCTAAACAAGATGAAGATGGTTACTGGGATAACGTTAAAAAGATACATAACTTGATTGAAAGTGAAATCAATAGTGGGATCGATTCAACTAAAATTGTTGTTGGCGGTTTTTCACAAGGTGCAGCTTTATCACTTGGTGTTGCAGCTACATTTGAGAAAAAATTGGCAGGTATACTATGTTTGTCAGGTTTTTTCAGTATGAAGAAAGGTTTATCTACCAGACTCGTGGACACTAATAAGGATACAGAAATCTATCATGGTCATGGTGATATGGATCCTGTTATTCCTATCGAGTATGCAAGAATGACTGCTAAATATTTTAAGGATTTAGGATTTACCAACTACACGTTGAAAGAGTTTGTAGGAATGGGTCATTCATCATCCAATGAAGAGTTGCAAGATATCACCAACTTTTTGACCAAAAATTTGTCATTATAGGCCTTGTTTATTATAATCTAGATTTAAATTTGCTTTTCATCTTTTGAAAAGTCCTTCTTGGTCAGTTGTAAGTGCATTTGCTTTTCAATATCACCAGCCCAAAATGCAGCACCCACTGCATTTGTAAATATAAATAAATAACCAACAAACGGTATGCTTTCCAAAAGCAATGTAGTTACACCGAAAAAGAAGTAAATTGCTTTGCTGTTGATCCAAATGTAAAACACCTGCGCATTGCTGTATCCTTTCAAATGAAAGTACCTTTTATGTTTGTTAAATCCTGATCTTTGTGCTCTTATCAAAATCACAAGAAATGGCCCCAAAAATGGAATCAGGTTAATCAAGAAACATATAATTAAACGTGATATCCATATGATAGGCCCTGCTATTTTGAAGCAAGTCCGTAATCCCTTACCAACAAATGTTTCACCGTAAAACCCAGGCAAGTAAGGATTTAGTACTCCTCTAGGCAATTTGTTATATTTCAACTTTAAGTGTTCGTTTATTACATGATCGAATAATCTCTTCAATGCTTTGGGTAAAATGAAGTTCTTGTTGATAAAGTTTATTATAAAGTAGCAAGTTTGAACTATGGTTGGAATTGCAGCTACAAACACACCACCTGTTAAGATTGTAATTATCAACGCAATGGGAATTACTACTACATACACTACAAGTGTTACTATTATCAACGGTTTAACATGTTTGAAGAAAAAAACCCAGCATTGACGTCGTGTTATAAAGTAAACAAACCCCTATGTTTAAGTTAGTTTTTGTATTTTATTAAGTGTGGTTGTATGATACGTACATTAAATGGATATACCACTACCTGGTACACTCTCATTCTTATCTGATTAGGTGTTAATAGCAAGAAGGCAAGAAGAGACATCAACTGTTAAAGTGGGAAGAGTTTTTGGCACGTGACTGAAGAGAATCGCTGCGTTTCACAATTTGAGGAACTCATCAAGTAGGTGAAGTTTTAAGTCTGACCCATTCTTACGCTGTAGGTTACCCATAGACAAGGTACAGTCGATAGAGGCGTGATAATCTACTGGTTGTTCCAAGGGGCAAAGAGACTTACTATTCATAAACGAGCAATGTAGTTTGTTCTTGCCTCAGGAGGATGTCTAGTAATGCCCACTGATCTGATATTGTGTTGTATATCGCCTAGCCGCCTCTAGCCGTTTATCTCTTGTATATGGGGATCTACAAAAGAAACAAAAATATACACAACAGGCAAACACATAGCTATTTACAGATAGGATTGTCCAAGTCTATTCTTATTATTATATATGGAATAGCTAATTTCGATTATATTTAGTTTTAACATGGTGTTCACAATCGGATATAAATAACAATAATTCAAACCAATCTGCTTCACTGAAAGTTGAAAGCATTATTACAATTGAGAATGAAAAGATAGTTGATTTATTTTTTCAACCAACGTACTCCATTAGAATTAAGATTACAAAAATTTCTAAAGTACAGAAAATCCTTTAAATATTGTCGTCCCAGTTAGTAAGAAGTCTGTCGAATTAGTCAGGAATCATCAGATAAAGAAAAGAAGCGTAAATCATTTAACCCAATGGAGATTTCAGACGACACTTCTTCTAAAGACAATGGTATTTCAGACATCACATTACCAGAACCTCACCAAACAAAATTGAGGCGTTCTAGGCGTCTTCTTCAGAGGATCAGCAGGAATCATTCTAACAAACAAGTTGATCTCCCATCAAAGAAGCAGAAACTATTTTTGGCTAAAGCTTATAAGGTAAACGTGGCTTTAAAACCCACTCATATTCCTTCTTCCTACAATGCAGCCATTAATTCTGTAAATAAATCTAGATGGGAAACTGCTATCTCTGAAGAACTTTCTTCACATCATGAGCTTGGTACGTGAAACACTAGACCTTTCGTTGTTGATCTTACAGATAAACGGATTAAGTCAACTATCAATACTAGATGGGTTTTGGCCGTCAAAGGTGACGGTACCTATAACGCTCGTCTTGTTGCTCGTGGTGATCTTCAAGCTGAGTCAACCTACGATCAAACGTACTCACCTACCTTGCGACCGGAAATTGCAAGGACTATTTTAGCTAAAAATGTCAGTTTCAAATGGTATTTTGCACAATATGATCTAATATCGCAATACAATATTTCAAGAGCCTGAGTTGGGGGCTTGAACGTATACAGAAACTCTCCACAAGGAATACCTTACCATTCATGTAAGAAAACGAGAGGGTGATTTTCAAACTCAAACGTGGTTTGTATGGTCTTAAACAAGCTGGAAGACTGTGGAACATTGATAATTTTAAATCTTTTGAGAAATTAGGATATATTTCACATCCAGCATTCCCATCCACTTTTATTAAGAGAGACAAGAAGTCCAATATTGTTTCTATCATAGGATTATTTGTTGATGACATGATTGTTAGCAGTAAATATATAGGTGTGTTAGATGAATTAAGTAGGGAGCTTATGAAAAGCTACAGGTTGAAGAAGATAAAACCAGATGACACCGGTATGCAGAGATTCTTAGGTATGAATCTTCACATCATTAAGAATAAAAATCAACGCACTGAGTTGATTAAAGTCAATCAAAAGGAGTATATTGAACAAATTACTTCGAAAGAAGAAGTTTCAAACTTGGCCAGGATACAAAGTCCACTACCGCCAGGGTACTACTTTGATTTAGACAGAAATAAAAATTATTTTGATCATGTGAAAGATATCAAGAAATTGAAAACAACTTGATAATTTCCTCTTATGAATAATAATGACGTTGTGTACGTTTTGTTCTAGCTATCTTGTATAAGTTGAGTTTGCGATTTTTTTCTTCTGAAATGGAATAATTAGATAAACAGACAGTGAGATGAGAGGGAAGTCAATGAAACTGAAACATGATCAGGAATATGTGATGAAAGAACTGATTGTACTGTCGAATGATAACAAAAAGTTGATCAAGATGCAAGGTGCAAGAGCTCAGGAAGACCTACACAGTATCATACATGGTCTAGGTTTCATCAAAACAGTGATGAGGTGTTGACATTGGTAAATAATTTCAAAATTGATGTTAGAGACACGGTTGAAGAGTCTTTAAGAAATTGGAACATCTTAAACTCCATTCAGAAGTATTTTGAACTGAAGTATAACCCTAAGGTGATCATTGCAGGTATTGCAAAGAATTATCAAAAGACCTTACTTATCAACCACTTATCAAGATCATTGGTAAACACAAGCTAGGTGAAATGGAACCAGACGTTGTTACTGTCATCAAGGAATTACATGAGGAGATCAAAGAGCTAACTGCTATTAGATCAGCCGAAATGATGTTTCACATGGAGAATGTTAGCATCAGTAACAATGCAAAGGAAAATGCGATTGATTTTAAGGAGGAGATGAGGATCCAAGCGATCATAGGTAAGAGGTCCAAGAATTTTGATAAGAGGACCAACAAGTATAAGGTTAATAAGGAAACAGGGAGCAATCGGTCTGAAATAGTTCCAAAGGGCTGTCGTTACTGTAGTAATGACCATGCATCGAAAGGTTGTCCAAACAATAAACCAGGTATTTGTTGGGGGTGTGGTAAGAAAGGACATGTAAGAGAAAATTGCGTATTCTGGAAATTCAAGCAGGCTGAGAAAACTGTCAATGCGTTATTAGCTGACGACATTACCAATGCTGCTGTTAGGTCAGCTACCAAGAGAGAGGATGATTTGATCACAGGTGCGAACACTGGTGATCAAGACAACATTTATAATGGTATAGTTTTAGATACCGGTGCTGAGGCTTCAGTAACTGGTTCTATAGATAACCTCCACTCTTACTTTCCTTTGAGCGAATCTGATCAAAACAACTTGAGATCTGATTGGAAAAGCGTAATGGTCAAGGTGGCATTTCTATCAAGTTAAAATCAGAGTTTTCAGAATTCTTCTTATTGTTAGTATTATCTATTTTAGTAGATTTAGATGATTGAGATCAGTTTTCTTGAATTATCGTAATTATCAGACTCATCAGAAACATTCGTATGAATATTAGAGGCAATAGAAAACCGAACTCATGAAATCATATAGATTGAAAAAGATTGAAGCAGATAGTACTGGTATGCAACGTTTCTTAGACATGGATCTCCATATTTCCAGAAACAAGAAACAACGTACAACATTAATAAGTGTTAATCAAATGGAATATATTGAACAGATTACACTAAAAGAAGAAGTTTCTAATCTGGCTAGAATTTAATCACCGCTTCCACCAGTATATTATTTTGATCTTGAAAAACATTAAGATTATTTTAAAGCAAATTCAATATAGCATCTGAGAAAGTTAAGTGATTCATTGTGATTGATGTCTTGTGTTTCAGAACAATCTGTATTCTCAGTGGACACATTCAAACTTTGATAATTGTCTGTATGGCTTTGTTCATCCTGGTATATTCTTCTTTTTCTAATTCAACTTGAGAAATCACCCTTGACTTTGGTACTAAAGGTGAAATCACATTGTAGGTCGGTATTGGAGAATAGTATTTAAACGAGACACTTTTCTTCTCTTCCGAGGGTTAGAGGTAGTTTGGGCAGTAAACCTCTTCAAGTATGTGTTTCTTTCAGCAGCTCAAGATTTTTATCACCTAAAGTCTCTGTCTCTGTTATAAACAAATTATTGAGACGCTGGAGTCTTGTTGCGGTCTTTTTAGAAGTCTTTCCGATATCCTCGACTGCTTTTTAAACAGTTGGGTGTACTTCTCAGTCAATTCGTGCGGAGTTCTATGCATTTTCCGTAAAGCAGTGGTATATAATGAAAACGCCAGTGTTGTCATCTTGTCATTGATGGTATCTCCATCCAAAATTGAAACGAATTGGGTGATGTCTCTTTTAACTTGGACCAAAGGGGAAAAACATATTGATTGTTTGTATCGAACCTCTTCAAAAAAGTAGCGTCAATATCAACTCTAGCATCATTCTTTGATAACAAAACATCCTTTTGATGCTATAAGTATAAGTTTTCTTTGAACACTCCATGAAAACGCAATATGTGAGTTGGGTATATCTCAAAGAAGTACGGCATGTCTTGAACTATAGATACTGTCTTCAATACTGATTTGATTTTGTTATTTCCGGATGAAAATTCATAATCTTCCAGCCAATGGGAACAGCTATAACCAGTTCATCAGGAACAGTAATCTGCTCTCTCTCACAAAAGTAAATGTTATCCACATTAAAACCAGTCATAACCTTCAAAAAACAAGGACTCACAGAGTCAATATAATTAAAGACAAACTCTCCCGTATTCCACCTGTCAGCAATATTAATTCCGCCACTGAAGAACTTAATCGTTCAATGTTTAGTGTACGACCCGTGACTGCAACTTCCACTCTGATTCGACGTACCTTCCAGGTCACCTGTTTCCAGTGTTGCTGCAGCAATAATCCTATAGGATCACAGTGACCTATTTTCTACTGGATCTGGCTTGCCAAAGCCGCAAAATTTGCTGAAAAGAGGAAAAACTTTCAGTTTGTTTCCAACAAAAGCCAGCGCAATAAATTTGTCGAATTCGCAATTTCAATTTCAACAAAATCCTAATTTCCAAATTTGCCAAGCCTCCGTTTGGCGATTTCCAAACCATGTTTCCAGATCTTGGTCTACTCCAAATTAACACCAAGTCTTACAACTCCCGCCCCACAGCAGGACAATCCAACAACAATTGAATTCTGTCAAACAACTCTCTTTCAATGCATCGTATGATAGCCCCAATGACCCTTTTTCAGGGTTCAAAATCAACAAACAGATCATCTGCCTTAGGGCAGAGTACTACATTGTCATCAAAGGAAAAGAAATATATGGCAAACGTTGAGAAAGCATTGCAATCGTTTGAATCTGTAGATGAATGGGCAGACTACATTGCCTTTTTAGCCAAACTTCAAAAAGCATTGCAAACAAACCCTGATAAAGAAACAACTAATTGGATTCCTTTTGACTATCAAGTTTCAATAACATTATCCAAATGTATCTCACCTTCTCTACCTAGTGGAGTCCATAAGAAAACAATCGAAACATATAATACTATATTTGATATATTGAAGGTCGAAAATTTGAGTAAATCGATAACATTATGGCTTCCAGGAATACTACCTTTAATGTTATATGCAAGTATCAGTATCAAACAAGAACTATTAGATTTCTACAATCTTTACATATGCTCAATTGAACCAGTATATTTGAGATCGTGTTTTAAAGCAATATTGATGAGCGTACTACCGGCGTTAGATGACACAACATCTGAGTTCTTTGATCCTACGCTACAATTGATTGAAAATTTGAAATCACAGTTGAAAGACGTCAAACATTTTTGGCAATGTATGCTTTTAACAATTATTACCTCAAGCGATAAACGTGTAGGGGCTATGGAATACTTATCTAGGAAGCTTCCTACATTTGCTATTGAAATCAGTGAGGGAATGACAAAGGAAACAATCATTTCCACGCTATCACCAGATGCTGCTGCTTGTTTGACACCAGAGTCAGGACTCTTGGTGAAGGCAGTGTATGCTGCAATGCTAGATCAAAATCTTTTTGTTCAGAGAGGATTCTTTGATATTCTTCTTTCAAAGCTACCTTTAAACTCCGCCGTATTTGAGCTATTATTAACTTCATCAGATAAAGAAGATCTTCTCATGTGTGTGACTTTAACAGTATTGCGAAAGGACATGTCTCTTAATAGAAGATTGTGGAACTGGCTTTTAGGCCCTGAATCCCCTGCTGATAGTGAAAATACAACAAACAGATTAGAATATTTCAAAGCTCACGGATACGAACACTTGCTAAATTGCCTACTCAAGCTGACCGATATAGGGGATGAAAATATAGTATCAAATTTTGTGAAGTTATGTAATATATCGGTATCAATAATGGATAAATGGGAAATCGGACAGCTGATTTTACCGAATCTTTTCATTTCTATTCTCAAAACTTCATTTTGGATTTTCAAGAACCAACCGAATGAGTTTGAGAATGCCATTAAGGCATCCAATAAACTTTTTGACGGAGTTGAGACAAATGTCATTTGGTCTAATATCTTGAAGCTTATAGAATCAGATGACATTGATTTAGTGTTGTTCATTCTTCAGTACTATAATGTTGAAGACGAGGAAATGGTAGTTACACATATTCCAGTTATTTTGCTAGCTGCTTTGAGTTCATTCAAATATGAATTGAAGTGGTGCCAATTAATCGATGGTTTGCTAAAATTGATCCCACAAAGAGCATTGCTGCCTTTAGATACTGCCCCTCCTGAATTACTGTCAATCGATTACTATACTGAGGAGTTAAGCAAGTCCATAGTTGAAAAGTTGAATGCATACTATGCAGTTGACTTAAACTCTTTGAATGATCCGAATTCTGAAAGTTCACGTCCTTTTGAAGCAAGAGAACTAGCTGCCCTTTATCTCGGACTAATGACGAACATAATTCTCACATCATATGATGATCAACAGAGCACCATATTTATGAACATCACGAGGATATTTGATGATCTGAATCAAGTAATACCTTTTGCTAAAGATAAAAACTGGGATCTCAGTAGTTTATCCAGAAGGATCGAATCGATGGCTATCCCAGAAAATGATTTAGAGTTATCTTTTGGTTTAGTTAATATTTTCAAATATGCTATCAAATATCTTAGTAAACTGAAGACTTTGAAGCTATTGAAAGTAGTTATCAATTCTATTTGGAACTGTTTGAGCACGTCTACCAAAAAGTTTCAAGTTGAAGTTGTAGAAAAGTTCTGGAGTTTGGAACTCATAGTTGGTCCACTTTACATTGAAGCAGCATTGTGTGAATTATTATTGTTGATGGATTTTGAGAAACGTTTGGAGCAATTTAATATTTTATGGATCCATTTGAATAGTGACACTAACGAATCAAGAACCATTCTACATAAACCCCTTTACATTATACTCGATGAGATGAAAAATGATATTTATATGTCACCAATTAATAATTGGATCAAATCTACAAACAGTGCTGGAAGTTTAAGTAAGATTTTCAGAATTGTAACCATGGAATTGTTTAATAACGAGTTTTTAGGCGGTTCATACAAACTAAAAGATTTAAACAAGCTTGATCTAAATCAGATTTCATATGATTTGAAGATTATTTACAACTTGCTGAAGATAGATGAGGTTTTGAATAGTTTCAAGCTTGAGTTATGTGTGATTGATAACGACAAACAAATCTCATTTATCAAGGAAAGGAACTGGGACATCTCGACTTACAAATCATTTCTAATCAACATATTAAATAGATTCATGGAAATCGAGATCAGTGAGAAACTATTCAAACATGATAGTGTTTATGAAAACTATCTGAAATCTGTCAGACTCTCTTTGCAATTGATGAACTTATTAATCGACGGTACTGAATTAAATTTCAATGAAATTTTCACTTCCTTGGTACGAAACTGCAAAGCCAATTGTGCTAAAGAGAATACAGATGTAAGAACCAGGACCTTAACTAATTCCTTTTATCTTGAAACTGTTACTAAGCTGATAAAGCTTTCCATAAAGAGTGGAAATACAACGACAATTTTTGATATTAAAGATGGGGAAACAATGCACTCTGTTAATTTATTAGAGTTCATTCTTACTGGTATTGAAAGTTGTGATGATCCTGTTTCATATAATAATTGGATTGACCTAATTTTAATTACAGGTGATTATCATCCTGACTTGACGTTTCAAATTTGTAGCGGTTTGATTGATTGTCTTTGTCAAAAGTTGGAAACTCGGTTTATCACCCCAATGGCATCTTCAAAGATAAACGCTGCAGACGAGTCAGTGTGTGAAATGATACTCGGAATTGAGAAGATTTTAGTTAAATGCCATAAACACTTGGGATATATTCTATCCGACACTTTTGGTTTTAGTAATATATCAAACTCGAATGCAGGAAAGGAATCAGGATTTTTTGGCTCTGTAATTCAAGGAGTATTCCAAGTTGAAACTGAAAATGAGAAAAATGAAGGTATAAAACTAAAACATTATTTGATCAAAACTTTCAGACGTGGAATCATAACAGTATATCAAGCATGGAGTGTGATCGAGTCACAAAATAATAAACTTAAGGAATTTGGAAAATTGGATAACACAAAAACTTTGAGCTATTGTAATAGTAAAGCTAAGTTTAGATGTAAAAAATTCATTGAGCAAACATATGCTTTGGAACCATTGGAGACCATTGAGGCTATAATTGAAAATCATTTATCATCTCAAATGGAGACTAAGTTTAAAATATTCAATATACTTGATGACTCCAATCAAAAAATTATCCTGCCATACATTTTTGATGGTATCATATCTTATGTGAACTATTCATCATTAGAGGAAAATAAGAGATCTAGTTTGATATCCAATTTGAACGAGAATGATCTAAGTAATTTCCTCGTCGAATACACTACTAAATTGAAAGACAATGATAGCATTGAACAAGTGTGGCCTCAAATTCAGACATTTTTGAAGGATTCAATTTCCAACCCTTCTTATTACAAGTATATATATCCTAGAATATTGAGATTTTTGTGTGCATTGCACAATAAAATAAGTTCAACAGTTTTCGGTAGACAGAAAAGAATCAGTAAAGAAATCAGTGACTCATTCATAAAGTTATTCAATGCTGTCATATCTATCAAGATAAGTCCTACTAACAATAACAGTCTGCCCAATGCTATACTACAAAAATCTAAGGAAAGGAATGAACAATCTTCTGAGAGTGCATCAAACAATGCAACACCAACGACAATAACTTTAACTGAGAAAATCATCTTTAGAGAAGATGTTTGTATAGCTCTAAAGGAAGTTTGTCCTTATTTGAATGATATTGTTGGTGATAGTGATAAAACTTCAACTTGTTTCACAACCTTAATTAGTGGATTGAGCTCATTTTTATTCAAGAATGGTTCATTGAACTTTGATACCATTCCTGAATATATAGTTGACCTGTTGATTACATTAAGTGAGATTCAGCCATGTATTGAGATTAAATCATGGAAAGGTTTGTGTCATGATATCATTTCTGACTCTGGATTTTTCAGTATAAAGCCTGAGAAGGTGGGCAAATGGAATGTTTTGATGAAGAATTGGATATCTGATGATGATTCAAAACCTGGAGATATGATTAACAACAAACTTATTTTCTCTCATGGTACCACTAATACTGGTAATCTATTATTTAATTGGAATGATGAAGTGGATATATTGAATAATAACATTCCTATAATCAAGAGGATCAATTATTTGATTTTGATTAATGATAAAGACAAGTTTATAAACTTTGTTGGACCTTTGATCAAGAAAATTGATGATTTTATTAAAGCATTTAGGCAAATGACCAAATACTGTTTACTTGAAAGTTGGATACTAGTTCTTTGTCGAACCATTGCGCTGAAATTCAGTGAGAACCATTTAACTGATTTTTGGACCATAGTGAACAAATCTATGTTTTATGTTTTCAACGAAACGTATCAAAAGGCTGAAGAGAGTCAAACTGTTGAGGAAGATGATACAAATGATGAGAAAGATGAAACATTCAATAAGGTATTTTTAGAACAATGTAAGCTCCTTGATGTTTTAGTTTTGTTGAGTAATGAAGATTTCCAAATGAGTCAATGGATATTCATCAGTGATAGTATGGATGGAATCTTCAAAAGTTCAGCTGATGAAAGTGATGTTGGTATTGTGGAAAAGTTGAGCAAGAGTCAGAAAGTGCTCAAAAGTATCTCTGCTATAAATACAAACGTTGTCGATTCCGATACAAAGAAAAAGGTACCATTGTTGAAAGGTGTTTCCTATGTTGATTCATTCAAGGATTTGAGAAGATTTTTTAGCATGTTGAAGATCAAAAAATATGAAAACGATTATGAAATTAAAGATATTGATTACCAGAGTATCATTAATGATCTATTCGCTGATATTTTCGTTGTATAGTAAAGTTATAAAACATATTATTGTAATTTAGTAAATCTATAAATTGCAAGTTCTTCCCATCCACATTTCCTCTCTATAACTAACTCAACGTTGAAGTTTTCATTCTCCTGTTTAAATTGGGATATAACCTTTGGATGGTTATTTCTAGCACAGAAAAGAATATACGCCTCGCCATTTAAAGAAAGTGTAGTATCAAGTTTATCTAAAACCTTATTTGTTATCATCATACCATTGTCACCTCCAACCAATGCCAAATCCAACCAAGCAGAATTCGAGTCATCTTCAATATTTGGTATTGAAGGTATATCCTCTGACGGTACGTAAGGCGGATTAAAGAACAATACGTCTATTTGGTTAGATCTGAAGCAATTTGTCAGATCAGATCGTACTATATCGAAGGGTTCATTAACTGGTTTATTATGAGAATGTGTTCTTTTAGTCGTTTCTAATGCTATAAGGTTTATATCTGAGGCAAGATTGATTGAAT
Source organism: Pichia cactophila (assembly GCA_030563965.1). NCBI lineage: Eukaryota > Fungi > Ascomycota > Pichiomycetes > Pichiales > Pichiaceae > Pichia > Pichia cactophila. Next base: position 50,531 of record JAJMKU010000019.1, read on the forward strand.
TTGGCACGACTTTGTGTTGTGAAACAAAAGTTGATATCACACCTGAACCTGAACCGATTTCCAGCACAATTGGTGTTTTGCTCGTAAACTTTTTAGAATGAAAGTAACCCTTCTCATGCAATGATTCAAACAAATCTAGGAAAAGAAAAGTATCTTCTGCTGGTTCATAGACATGATCGTAGTCTAAATTTGGGATCAATGGTGTTGAAATCATTGTTGATTTAGTTGTAAAAGTTGCTAGATCTGTGAAAAGATCAACGTATAAATAAAAATTGACGAGCGATCGATGAATCGATTTGATTGAGCTTAAGTCGTTCCTCTTGATCAACACACTTCATACAATAACAAAATGGCTGAGATTAAGATCAGGAGTTTGACAGGACGTAGTATTGCTGTGGATATCGATTTACAAAAGAAAGTGAACGATTTGAAGGAAATTGTGGAAATCAAGGAAGGTATACCACCACAGCAACAACGGTTTTTGTTTGCAGGCAGACAATTGGACGATGAAAAGAGTTTAGCTGAATGTGGAGTAGTTGAAGGAAGTGATTTACACCTTGTTCTTTCCCTACGTGGAGGTTGTTAATGTGTTTATAGAGATTTGTAATGTGCCGTTTGAAAATGCAGCTTTTTATAATCAATTTAGTTTTTACTTTGCAAAAGTAGTACTATAGTTAAAGGAACTAACAGAAGACAATCTACAGTTCCACCTTGTGTATGTTGATGAACTTTTGAAATTGCTTCTGTTGAAGTTGAGTTTGTTCAATTTGGTTCGAGCGTTTCATGTTTTTTTCCAAATTGGTTTTCTTCTTCAAACCAAAGTCAAGGTTTTGAATACAGCTGATTAGCAAGACGATATATGTTTGGAAACAACAATCAACCTACAGGTGGAGGGTTCTCATTTGGTGGTGCTTCAACGGCACCCAAACCAGCGTTTTCATTTGGTAATACCGGATCAACACCAGGAGCAACAACAACACCAACAACAACAACAACACCAGCAACGACAACGACAACACCAGCAACGACAACGACAACACCGGCAGCACAGACTACAGGTGGTTTTTCATTTGGTGCTAAACCAGCAGGATCTGCCACGACTAATAGTACACCATCAGGTGGGTTTTCATTCGGAGCTAAACCAGCTACTCCTGCACCAGCTGTTGGAGGATTTGGTACATCATCAACTCCTGCTGCACCTTCTTCAACAGGTGGATTTTCGTTTGGTTCTAAACCATCAGGAACGAGTACAACAACTCCATCACTGTTTGGAGGCAATTCAACCACAACGGGTACAGGGACAACATCAGGAAGTCTTTTCGGCGCCAAACCAGCAGGTACAACGTCTTTATCCACTGGAACGAGTTTGTTTCAATCACAGCAACAATCACAACAACCACAACAACAACAACAACAGACACAACAACAGCAACCACAACAATCTCTTGCGATCAACTCGCAACCGTCTTTTGCATGGTCGAAACCATCTAATGCCCTTACAGGTGGTAACACACAGGCAACATTGGGCACAATCAATCCTCAACAACCAGTACAGAATGTAACAAGTGTCAATTCTTTAACTACCACCAATCCAAATCCTAGGGATTATACTCCTACGATCAATGACAAGCTTGAAAAAATCAAATCATCATGGGATCCTACAAGTCCACAATGCAAGATGGTTACATATCTTTACAATAAGGTTGATCCTACATTCAGCAACTTCACACGTCCTGTAAATGAGTCTCCGGAAGCATGGGAAGAGGCAATGCGGAATAGACCGAAGGAGTACAATTCCATTCCGGTGAAGTGTAGTGGGTTTACTGAACTTTATGAGAGGAATCAACTGCAGGAGAACCATGTGAAACAAACAAGAATTCTCTTGAACGAAATGAATGATAAGTTGAGGAGAATGAATGAAAAACATGATTTACACTCAAATACTTTGCTTTTGAAATGTAAGATAAAACAGAGGGATCTTAATATCAAACTGTTGAGGATAGCCATCAATTTGTCAATTCTAAAGTATAAAGGTTATCCATTGACAAACGATGAGGAGTTGTTAATTGAGAAGTTCAAGTCGTTGTTGGCTAAATTAGACGATCCTGTTGGATTGAATAGGGTTAATGAGTTATGGGCACGTTTATCAAGTTTGAAAGAAAAGTACATGGATATTGATGGTCTGAACCAAGTATCAGCGGATAAGAATACTGAAGAAGGGGAATCTAGCGATGTAATGAAGAAGCTGGTGAAAGTGTTGGCAAAGCAACAACAAGGTATTCAATTACTTTGTGAGTTGATGGAGGAAGATGAGGCGAAGATTGCTCGTCTTGGTGAGTAATTGGTAATATTATTAAGTATTAAGTAAATGTATAAAGAATGCGATTCTTTCACTAAGTGTAATATATGACTGATTGTTCTTCCTGACGCTAATGAAGGAAGTGGTAGAGTCTTTATACCGCTCATTACCTTATGAGACGTTCAAACAAGTATATCAGAGGACCATACGGTCACTTTTCAGTGAAACAGAGATAATTTCTGCATTATTGGACCCTGAATGTGTTTTGAACGAAAATGTTGCATTACATGATATTGTTGCATGTCAGAATTCCGGTGAGTTAAGGCTTTTTGGTATTGATGGGGATGATATTTTGCTTCTGAAAGAGATGACTGATTTGAAACGTCTCTTGAAGAATGGTATTCTCAGGTTCAAGTATTTGAAAGTGGTACTTTTAGACGAAGATACGGAATTGTTGATGAAATACTCTGAATTTGTGCATCAACTAGGGTCAGAAGGGAAGTCTATTGATTGTTTAGAAAAGAGTGATTTAGTAGAAGTTGAATGGTGTCTTTTCGGAGATCTAGAGATTCTTGTACAATCTTTGAAACGTCCCAAGATTGTTTTCAACTACACACAGTATCCAGGAAGTAATACTGAGTTTATGAAACGGGTATGGGAAGAGTTGGTGATACCGAATAATAATTTATACTTAAACTACCTAAAGATTTTCACTGTTGGGGATGTTTATTTGTCGAATCTTGAAGAAGCGGTGGAAGAACATCATCATTTTCTTGGTTTTGCTAATGATAAAGTTAGCGTACGTGCAACTGTTTTCCTTGAAGTCAGTAATGAGACTACGAAAGAACAAGTACGATTAGCTGAAACTATGGTTGAAAGGATTGGTTACGATAAGATCCAGAAACTTATCATTGATAGTTCATCAGAAAAGCTAGGTGAAGTACCGTTCACCGTGGCTAGTAAACTGGTCAATCTAGAAGTTTTGCAAGTGAAATGTCCATTCACAGCAAATTTCAACACTTTGGGTGATTTGAAGAATACTAAGCTGCAAAATGTTATTTTTGGATACAGGACATACAGTGAAGAGTGGCTGCTTCATGGAATTCCCCAAACTGCGTCTATAACTCTTTACAATTTGGAATTGGAAGAACTTGAATAGAATTTGATTTCAAATTTTATTTGTTGATATTTTAATGAGCGATATCAATTTTTCATTGATTGACAAATTCGTTTTATGTGTCATTTGAGCAAACCATGGATGTTCTGACAGTATTGAAAGGGAATGTCCCTGGTGATGTCTATGACAAGGTATTTAAGAATACAATGATGCACCTTTTCAAGGAATGCGATGTGATTAATGGATTGTATTCCGCTCTTTTTGATAATAATTTCAAGTACAAAACGATGTTCGACGATTTTGTTGTTTTTCAGAATGATCATATTATGAAGTTTGCATATAATGATGAATTTTCAAACAATAAGTTAGAATGGTATTCGGAAGACGGGAATCAAGATATTCTCATGCTCATGTACCAGAGAATGATCAGATTCAAATATTTGAAAATTGAAAGAGCTAGTAATTTTACGTTAGCATACATAAACCACAGTGATTTCGTTTCTTATACTTACAATAAATATGTTTCTCATAATGATTTTTTAATAGAGAAGAGTAATGAGGTGACAATAAAAGAGGAACAAATGTCTACAAATAAAATATTAAAATTAGCACAAAAGTACCCTGATAAATCATTTGTTGTTTCTGTGGGAGTGTCGTCTGATCATGACCTTGCCAAGATTATTGATGTTGCTAAATTGTGTAAGAATGTAAAAGTGAATGTTGATTACACCATTTTTAATTCTTTCCGGCATACAGAACCACAGGAGATAAAATCCTCAAAGTATTATCCACTGTTTGAAGATCCACAATCAAGGATTTCATTATCTACAAGAGTTTCTATTTACCGTATTAAACGCATATCTATAGAGTTACTTGCTGCGCAATTATACAAAATAGGTTATGATACAATAAATAAGTTTAACATACATGGTGGTTGTATTGAAGAAGAGGGTGAATTTGCAATCAGCCCTGGTATTGTTGGAAAGATGACTAATCTTGAAAGACTGTCAATTGAAGGTGAAGTAACAGTCAACAAAGACACTACAGGGGATCTGAGCGGTCTTCACAAACTGCGTCGGTTGATAATTACTTCCGATGGATGCAGTAATGAGTGGTTGTCAACATGTTTACCTGAAAGTATTGAAGAGATCGAATTGTTTAAAAGTGTGAAAAGGATGCCACAGTATTACCCAATTCGTTTAGGTAAGAAAGTTAGGTATTTTGTTATTAAGCATGAAAACAACCATGTTGTTTATAGTTTAAACACTAAAGATTTTGTGTTTACAAATCCACGATGCAATGTGTTTTTTAAGGATACTGTATTAGAACCTCGAGAGATGGAACCTGAAGATGAATATGAAGACGAAGATGGAGATGAAGATGAAGACGAAGATGAAGAAAGCGGTAGCGATAGAAGTGAGAGTGATATTGATATGATAAGTGATAGTTCAAATGAAGAATATTGACTTTAGTTACAGTAGGATCTGTGAGAAATGACAATTCATGTTTAGAAAGATATTCACATGGTGAAATATTGATTGCAAGCCTGACTAAGACGTGAGCTTTTGGATGTGAACGCAAGCATTTCCGGTTTCACAAATGGACACTAGTGTGATAAGAAAGTGAGCTAGTACACCCCATATAATCACAGTATTGCAAATACAAGCATATTACATTTAATAGCGTACAATATGTGCTATACGAGGTAGAATGTCATACCAATATACATTGCATAATTTCTATGAATTGTGGTGTATCTTCAAAACTTGTAGTATCATTTTTATAGAATTTGCTACGTATCAACGGTACAAAGCTACAAATCTGGATATATATAACTCAAATCCGTTGAAAGTTTTGTAATTTGAGAAATTTATATTCTATCTAAGTATTAAAGTTGATACATACCTTTTGAAATTCAATTCTTTAATGAAAACTTAGTTCAATTTGTGAAACTGTACTAATAACCGACAAAATAGCACTGGAAGTTTAGAGCAGAATAGTAATAGATATGTAATAATATCTTTTCTCTTCACAAGTAACGTCGAATAAACTAACGGAGCTTTTTGTATCCTGTGGCTAGTAGGATATAATTTTTGATTAAAGCAAAACCAATGAATGGTTTTCATGATTTTAGCAAATGATCTTCATGATTTTAGCAAATGGTCTTCATGATTTTAGCAAATGCGATTTTGAAATCCAATATATATCAGGTAAAACAAATTCTGCTGCAGATGCTTTGTCTAGATATCCTTATGATGATAAAGTTAGAGTTCATTTCTTTGATTTAAGTTGTGAAAAATTAAATGCTTTTGAAACGATTAATATTAATGCAATGGGCACTGTTACTACTATGGAAATTAACCAATTACTTCCCCCTTAGGCCCATTAGCGATTCCAGATTATTATTATGAATTTAGACAATACTATTGAGAACTCTAATGAAAACATCACTGCTAGCGCTTCCCTACGCAACGATGTTTACATATGTTCCTTGCTACGAATGAACTTGACTGGTTCCATCCTTTGTTATTGTTTATGGGAAGTATTACTAAAAAGTCGAGAATAAAACTATTAGTCGACAATCAGACTGCTATCCATGCAATGACAGGTGACAGTTTTGGTACTGCTTCAAAACATTATGCCGTCAGGACTGCCAAATTGAAAGAGAGATACAAATCGGGCCTTTATGAAGTTGTTCATGTTCCTGGAGAGTATCAACTGGCTGATATCTTAACTAAACCTATAGCCGTTGCTGTCTCTAAGAAATTGATTCCAATCGTGTTTGTCAAGACATGATTCAAGAGGGTGTGTCGCAACATGAAGGTTTTCAGAGCAATTAATAAGTTCCTTTTTGAGTAGGTTACATTATATTTCATTGGCCACGAATAATACAATGGTTAACCGCTTTAGGAAATGTGATGAAAAATTAATGATGTACTTTCCATTTTTGGTACTCTTTGGATACAGTCAGAACATAATATTTTTCCAAAAAGGATTGAACACATGCAGTTGTGAACAAGATCTGCAAGCAATATTAAATAATCTGTCTTGCATCAAAATGACGCTGTTGCACCATACAGGATTGTCAGGTGGTCGCCATATTAGATTTGCAGATAGAACATTCAGTTGCACGAAGTGTCAGTAGAAAGTTAGCCTTGGGTCTGCGGTATGATCCTGAATCGATTTATACGTATATGTATCGTTGACCTTAGTCATATCAACACCAATTAATTGCTCAAGGTTTTGTCAGATCTAGTACAAGTCCTTTTAACAGTCCAGTTTTATTTGTTAGAAAGAAAGATAACACACTTCGTACGTGCATTGATTTCAGATTGTTTAATAACAATACAATCAAAGATAAATTTCCAATTCCACATATTGATCAATTAATTTCACGTTATGGTACAGCAAAAGTTTATTCCAAATATTTCTTATCTTTGATATTCAATTCTTCAATAAAAAGATTCAGTTCAATCCGTAAAAACTGTGCTCCAATAAAACCAGCCAAATAGTTTTAATAAATGGGGCACAATGAAAATAATAGTAGTAATTAGTTCTTCCTTTTCATAAGTAACGTCGAATAGCTTAACAGCCTTTCAGTGATCCTGCAGCTGGTAAGATGAATGATGTATCTGTGTTAGAACATGTTATGCAGGATATAAAATGAAATAACTAAATGAGAGAATGAGTACACATTTGAAAACTATCGAGGTTGGGTGGGAATCGTCCAGGCTTTATATGCGTAACCTACTATACCTAAAATGGAAAGGTAGTGACCAAATTTGCGTACGATTCCTGAAATAGCAAGCACTGTTAACGTTTCCTGTCGAGAATTATCCAATCACATTTTGCATGAAAAATGTCCACAAAAGTTTATTTTCTAAAACCCGAATGCAGGCCTAACCTAATGCATAATTCGTTGTAACCCAGTCAACAATTGAACAAATCATGGATATCTTGAATGAACTAAAGAGAAATGTCCCTAGTGACGTTTATGACAAGGTGTTTAAGTACACAATGATGTACCTTTTCAAAGAGTGTGATGTGATTAAGGCGGCAATTGATGCGTATGATCAAATTGATCTACAGTACAACAAAACGCTTGATGATTTTGTTGTTTATCAAACCTGTTTGAGAATAAAGTTCAACAACAATTACTTATATACCAGTAACGAAATGAATTGGGGAAATTGTAAGGAGAAAGACATTTGTTATTTGATGGATCGTGGTATGCTTAGGTTTAAGTATTTGAAAATTGTTGCAAGTAGTGATTTTACCAAAGTATATGTCAATTACACGATTTTATTTCTTATACTTACAAGGAATCTGATCCTGAACTTACCTTATTTATGGAAAAATGTCACGAGGTGACAATGTATCATGACCAGATAAGTACAGATAAATTGATGGATTTAGCCCAAAGGTACCCTGATAAGTCATTTGTTGTAACATTTGAAACACACCCTTTTAAAGTTGATCCGAAGCTTGCTAATTATATTGATGTTGCCAAAACTTGTACCAATGTTAAGTTAAACGTTCGTTACTTCTTTTCTGTCTCATTGATGGAAATTGGATTCTGGGAAAATAACTTTATGAACTATATTACAATTTTTGAGCATCCACATCAAAGAGTTGAATTATTTACTGTTATTTTGGTTGACTTGGATGGGGGAAGCCCACATGAATTGATAAGGTGGCTTGTTCTGCAAATGCACAAATTAGGTTTTGACAGGATAAACCAATTTGTAGTGTATGGTGACCTTTCCGAGCAGGTGTTTCCATTTGACTTCCGCTTTATTCAAAAAATGACTAATTTGGAGAAACTGACTTTTGATGGTGTGATTTTTGTCAATAAAGACACTGTGGGAAATTTAAGTGGTCTTGATAAACTTCGTCGATTGAAAATTACGTCTGACACATACAGTAATGAGTGGTTATCTACATGTTTACCTAAAGGTATTGAACGAATGACACTATTTAAGAGTGTAAAGAACATGTCAAAATATTACCCTATTCGTTTAGGTGAGAATCTCAAATGTCTTCTCCTCAAACATGACAAAAATGACACTTTTTACAATGTCAATCATAGAGAATTTGAATTTAAAAATCCTAAATGTGATATGTTTATTGAAGACATCGCTCTTGCTCAACAGATGGAAGGTTCTGGTGAGGAAGAAGATTGTGAAAGTGATGATGATATGAGTGATAATGATAGTGGCGTTGATATTAATGAGTATTGATTGTGGATAAAAGCGAATGAAGAAGAAGTAAGCATCAAACGTATTAGAGATGTTTAAAGTAGATCAAAGTATTATCCGGTTCAAGATGGTTATGCTTCACAATATGGATAGCATTCATGTTGCAACAGTTTAATGTTCTGGTGTTACTGCCTTTAGACCAATGCTGGTGATATAGCTATTCAATTTGTCAAAGCTTTAGGAGCAAAAATTACGATTCTCAGAAATGGGAAGAAGAAAGATCCTGCAATAGAATTAGGTTCTGATCATTATATTGCGTTGGACGAAGAGAACTTTTCCCCAAAGTAGGAAGACTCACATGATTTGATTTTCAACACCACATCTCCTTTTAGTGATACTCCAATGAGTGTAATCTTGAATTTGCTGAAAACTTATGGACAATTTGTTTTCAGTAATGGTCCACCAGCTACTGAAAAACTTCAACTGTCTCCATTTCACTGTTATTAAGCATTTTTTGTTGGTGGTTCAATCACTGGCTCACCAAAACATATTGAGTACATTTTAAAGGTTGCATCAGAAATCAATAAACCATGGGTTATTGATGTCTCGAAGAGATTGCTCCAAAGGCATGAGAGAGAATGGTGAAAAGTGACATGAAGTTTACATTTGTTCTTACAGGTTACGACGAGTACTTTAGATAGATTATAAATTGACTCTTGAGTTGTATTATTAAATTCCTTTCCTATTCCAAAAGTACTCTATTTATATCTCTAAAAGCACCAGATCTTTTCATATAAGTGTCTTTAAGAAAAGTACCTAAATGAACGTGTGCCACGAGCAACAAAACAGTAAAATTGAAAAAATCTCGTATAATATGGTTTTATGGAAAGTTTAGTTGATCTTGTTTGTTGATTTTTGAGCGACCGTTTTTCACCATTGATAAACGTTTTAAGAGTCACTAACTGAGCAAACAATGGATATTCTGACATCATTGAAGAGGAATGTCCCTTCAGATGTTTATGACAAAGTGTTTAAATACACGGTAATGCACCTTTTCAGGGAATGTGATATTGTTAATGCTGAATTTGATGCTGCTTTCAATAGTGATTTTAGATACGATAAAATGCTTGATGAATTTGTAGTTTATCAACATAAATCAACTATGAAGTTTGAAAATGATTTTGAACACACAAGTAATAAAATTGTTTGGGGCTATAAAGAAGAGAAAAATATTGATGGAATGATGGCTCTTGGAATGGTTAGATTTAAGTATCTAAGAATTGTTGAAGTTGGTGATTTTAGTTGTACATATGCTAACTTCAGTGATTTTATCTCATATGCTTACAATAAAGATTCATACCGGAAAGACTTTTACATTCAGAAAAGTCATGAAGTGACAATGAAAGATACTGATATCAAAACGGAGGAATTAATAGAGTTAGCGCAAACTTATCCTGATAAGTCATTTGTTGTTACATTTGATACACATCCATTCAGCATTGATCTTGATCTTGTCAAGTTTATGGATGTTGCTAAGATGTGCCCTAACGTGAAATTAAAAGTTCGTTATTTTTTTGCTGCTTCATTGGTTGATGAAGGATTTTGGGAGAATAATCTTTCGAATTATAATTTACTCTTTGAACATCCACATCCAGGGATTGAAGTGTTTACCTGTGTTTTAGCATACTTTTATCTTGGTGATCCTTATCAGTTGAGAAATTGGCTGGTTGCTCAATTATCTAAATTAGGTTATGATAAGGTTAATCATCTTGTTTTATATTGGGATGAAGATGAGGAAAGCGAGGAGATTAAACTTCCTCTGTCTTTTGTTCAAAAAATGACTAATTTAGAGAAACTGTCACTTAAGGGTAAACTTATTGTTAATGAGGACACTTTGGGTGATTTAAGTGGTCTTCATAAACTACGTCGGTTGAAAATTACTTACGATGGGTATAGTAATGAGTGGTTATCAACATGTTTACCTGATAACATTGAAGAGATGGAATTGTTTAAGAGTGTGAATAAGATGCCACAGTATAACCCTATTCGTTTAAGTGAGAAACTCAAGTGTCTTGTCCTTACCCACGACAACAACGGTATTTCTTACAATTTAGACACGAGAGATTTCAAGTTTACGAATCCCAAATGTGATGTATTTATCGAGGACTCTGCACTTGCACATCGGGTCATGCCGCTGAACAGCCAGGAAGATCAGGATGAAGAGGAAGAGTAGAATGTAGTTGGTGGATGTGTGTATATGGACATTGATTAATGTGTAAACTGTAAAAGTATATCGCGATTCGAAAGATCAACACTTTTCAACAAAGAATACAAGTACAAGACTAAGCTTTAGACACCTGTTCTTTGGCTAATGGAGACGACGACGATATTCCAATACTCGACGGGGACACCGCTAGCGGCGTCGTCAGATGACTCGACAGATTTTGGACTGATCGAGGTGAAAAAGAAATTACGTGGTGTGGTTTCAGCTGTGACGAATGGTGATCAAGCAGTTGAAGGTTCACTTGATGATGGGGAATATACTGTACATTATTTTGCAGATCGTGAAAGTGATATTGTTGTTGTTGTAGTAACAAAAGTTGGATTTCCAGGACAATTAGTTTCTAGTTATATTGCTGAACTGCATGGTGAATTCACACATGTTTATAGTCCTGAAATGACAGCTTGTATTAGTCGTGGTGAAATGTTACGTCCGTATCAATTTATGTCATTTGAGACTTTTATTTCAAAGACGAAACGAGTTTATGCGGATACACGTGCCAAGGATGGATTAGGTGATGTAGCTAATCAATTGAGGGACGTTAAAAATATAATGCATAAGAACATCAGTGATTTACTTAACAGAGGTGAAGAATTGAATGAATTACAAAATTTGTCAAATACTTTACGTTCACAGAGTTTAAAATATAAGAAATATGCAGGTAAAATCAATTGGGATTTATTTGTTAAGAAATGGACACCTGTTGCAATTATTTCATTTTTCATTCTATTGTTGATAATTTATAGATGGTTTATATAAGCTTGGGGGAGGAAACTTTTTAATAATCTATTATATCGTTGCAAGCATATTTTCAACAACTTTTTTAACTTTATAGAAAAGTGGATTTAAAGTTCCTTGTACTAATAAATGACCTTCATCTGCCTTGACAATTATAACGTCATCATCAACAACTAAACGTCCATCACCTAATAATTCAACACGATGAAGCATTGTAGTTAATGAACGTCTTAATTGAGTAAGTTTGATATCACCAATTTTAGTTGCAGCTGGAGCAGATGGTATTTCATCACCTATAAGGATATATTCTGTATCTGATTTATTAATAGTACCAGCAACATAACTAACACTATATTCATTATTAAGTAAATTTCCAATTAAGATTTTTAGCTAGTTGAGAATCTAATGTTAGTTCGAAAGATGTAACTACATCATTGAGAGTTATACTTTCATTTAATGGACATGAAATGTATTCTGTATTGAGGTGAGTACGAGCTAAAACATCATGTTGAGTTTCTAAAGCTAATTGAGACATTAAATTATCTTGATCACCACCATGAACTTGTGGTAGTATAACTACTCTATGAGGTTTTAATTGTTGTGAAGCAAATTTTAATGAACGTAAATCGTGTATACCTGCAAGGTCAACAAAGGCGAATCCACATTTGAGAGTTACTGTTGCCTTCTTTGTTGAACGTGATTGTGGGTTTGTTAGTGCATCTAAATAATGAGCGACATTTTGTTCTGTCTTTTGACGTTTAACTTTAGGTTCAGTGATTGGAGTTATTTCTTCAACTGGGAACCGGTCTTCATCGAAAAGTTTAAAATCATCATGAGATATTACAATACCGTATTCATCGACTGTTAATTTGTTGTTAATAAAGGGGAACACCCGATGTTTGTGTTTAAGTGAGGAAACGTTAAAATCACGAGGAAGAGTTAAGACGTTTGTCGTGTCTGGAGATGTGGGTTGGGGTGGGGCTATTTCTATTTCATCATCGTCATCGTCATCATCATCATCATCATCGTCATCCAACTCCACCACTTCCACCACTTCATTCTCTTTTTCCTCCTTTTCACGACGTTCTTGAATAAGTTTCTCATAATTAGCAAGTTCTTTACCTCTAAGTGGGCTTTCCACAACTGAAGTTAGTTTCAACTTTTGTAATTCTATAGTGACAAGATCTCCTTCATTGTCAACACTATTACGCCATTTTGTGAAAAGTCTATATAATAATGAAGAAGTATTTGGCTTTTCAGTTAGTAATATAGCAGTGGGTATATCTTTACCTTTAAAATCAATTAGAAATTGAGTTAATGGTGAACCAGGTATTAAATCAAGATTATCCATAAAGAAAATATGTGGTATTGAAAGGTCTAAATTTTGTATATCATTATAAGATATTGGAGAAATTCTATTATTTTCAAGCACAATTTGAGATTGAGTTTCATTATCCCATATATTTGACAAATTTGAATTCATCCATTCAATAAAATTAGTTAATGTTTTCATATTTTCAAGACCTGTGAAATTGATGAGGTAAATTTTGGCATTTATATTACGATGAAGTATGAGTGGTAATATTAGGTCAAAAAATCTACTTGTTAATGAAGAAGGTATTAAAGCATGAATACCTTGACTGATTGTTTCTTGTAAAGTATCAAGGAATAGATTTATGCGATTAGGATGAGTTAATTTTGAAGTCGAATAATCACAATTTGTAATAAAGCAAGTTGGTCTTAATAGACGAGAATTTGAGAAAAGGTTACAACTATTGAGGAAAGTATCCTTTGCATGATTCCAGATTGGAGCATAAATTATACGATCATTATTATTTGATTCTAATAACCAAATTGAACCACCAATTGAATAACCTGAATTATATGCAGTAAATGATAAATTTATTGGTTTATTTTGTAAATGAGATAAATGAACAGTTTGAGCATAATTTAGTGGTTTAACAGAATTGAATATTTTAATCAATTGTGTTAATTCTATAGTATTTGTAATTACAGGACCTAATAAACCACAAGTTCGATAAAGTTCACAAACAGAAATCCGACCAAACCTTGAAACTGGGAGTGTTGAATAAGTTGGGATTGAAGTTAAATTTGGATTATCAATGAGTAGTTTAACATAAGCACCAATGTATTGTATTGAAGTTTGTGAAAGTAAGATAATATCGATTGAGTTTATATGTTGATTGTAGAAATCCAGTGAATCTGTCCCATTCCAACCGGGGTCAGCCAGGATGGTGAGTGTATTGTCTATAGTTATGAGTCTCCCCTGACTAGTTGGAGGCCCCAACACTGTTATTGTGATCATTGTTTGAAGAGAAGAAGGTTGAGAGATCAGGTTCGTTTACCCGGAAATTAGTTGGGGGGTTAATGATTTGAACAAATGAGAATGTGAGATTCTCGGTTACTCTATTCAACACCTCTTCAACACCTCTTCTTGAGCAACAATGTCTACATCCAACACCTACGATAACATCTCGACGTCCAACTTTACGGACAAGAAGAGGGGTACAGAGTATGTTTTCGAGAATGAGAAGTTACCAGCAGAGATTCCACATGTGAAGGAGATTGGTGCAACAACTGGACCTTTATTATCAGCATCATTCTTTATTCAAGATCGTTGTAGTGATTTCAATGATGATTTTATGCAATGTCAACGTGAGAATGGTAGTAATGGGGCAGTTGCATGTTTAAAGGAAGGACGTAAAGTTACACGATGTGCAGCATCAGTTATTGCAGATTTGAATGCACATTGTAAGGAACAATTTGAAATGCATTATAAATGTTTAAATTATTCAAATATGGAATTTAAGAATTGTCGTAAGGCAGAAACACTCTTGAATGAATGTGTGTTTAATTCTTTGAAATTACAGAAGAAAATACCTGGTGATAATGGTTGGGAAGTTTTCAAAGATGGTAAGCAAATTTACAAACCTATTCATCCACATTTCCCAAGTGAAAAGGCATATGAATTGGCCAAGAAATGAGCAAGCAACTGTTTGCTACAAACTACTAGATATTACTGGTGTATAAGTTATTATTTTTTTATTATTCATGTATTGAGGAAGTCTACGATTGGACGACCAACTTTGTCGATGACATTGTAAGCCCAAAGAACGTCAAGGTGTGCATATTCTTCAATAATAATTGATTGATGATGATTATGTAACAATTTGAGGAACCGTTCACCATCTACGAGTAAATCATTACCTGCAACTATTGCCAATATTGGTGGTGATTGAATTGGTATTAAGTTTGAGATTGGTTCACTTTCTTCATCTTCATCACCTCCATGTAACCACCATTTGATAGTTTTCGTTGATACATAAGAAGGTGAAGACATGAATAGATGGTTTCGAATTCGTTTATCCCAAAGATGATCATCCCAATGGAAGATTGTTGCAAATACAGAATATGAAAGTGTACCGTAACCGGGGAGATGACCAAGTAAAGAACGAAGGTGCATTAGCATTGGCATAAAAGCTGTAGGTCCAAATACAGCATTAAAGAGTTTATCAGGTAATGAACGCATGAAAGAGATGAATGGGAGCTTGTAAAAGAGTGGACCCATATACACTGCTGGAGCAAGCAAGACTATTTTGCCAAGGTTGAGGAGAGGAATGGAACTGTTAAGTAGATAAATACATTGTGTTGTTGCTTGTGAATGTGCAATTATAGATACAGGCGTTGTATCTTTGCGAAGAGTATTTATACTGTTTAATAAAGCAGGTATATCATTTTGTGCCATATCTGTGACATCCCAATCCCAAACACGAGAATGATAAGTGGAAAAAGAAACATGTTTACCGGATCTGTTGTTTCCTAACCATACATCAAACCCTGAACGTAGTAAATGCATGGCAAGCGAGTTGGTGCCGACAAGGTAAGTTCCCGACGTTTGTAAAAGGCCTGGCAAGAGAAGAACTGGTGGACCAACAATACCACTACCACTGTCACCATTTTTCCATTTCACTCTCTTCAAGTCTAGGACAAACCCATCCAGTGTAACAACGCTGTGTTTCTCCAAGACACAGTTGAGAGCCTCCGCGTAGGTGTCCAAGGAGAGAGACGGTTTCATCTTGGGCAGCGGTGGATCCCCCACCACAACGCCTGGTGTTCTCCTCCTCACGAGAGTGACCACAGCAGCGGCAAAGAGGACGAGAAGAAGGAGTGTGGAGAGCAGAGGCGACGTGCAGCTCGTGATCATTGTCAAGAGGAAGAAGAGGTTGAAAAGGAAGAGGTTGAAGAGGAAAGCGCACGTGGTTGAGAAGAAATTGAATTGTTCACACTACTTCTTTCAAGCAGCAAAAGCAGGTATGCACAACGGGAACGAGCCAGTGGAGACAATGGAGAGGGTGGTAGACGGGGAGAGGGGGGTGGTGGATGGCTATGGCGATGGAAATGGAGATGGAAATGGAGGGGTGGGGAAGGAAAGAGAGAGAGTTGGTGAAAGAGATAACGATAGAGATAACGATAGAGATAATAGAGATAGAGACAATAGAGATAGAGATAGAGGTGCAACACCTGAATTCATGCGGTTCCTCAACATTGAAGACGAAACAGGAGGGAGTGGAGTGAGTTTTGACAACTTGGAAGCAATGCTTGATTCGTTGCATAGGGCAGAACACGAGTTTATGAGTGTGAAACCAGAACTTGAGTTGAAGAGTGGATTGGACATGAAACCAGAGTTCACACCGTTACTTTCTCCAATGGTCCAATCGATCAATCCAACGATACAAACAAATACGGGATCTACAGTTTCAACGGGTCCTTCAGGGTCTTCGGTGCTTACAGGACCTGTTCAATCTGTTCAATCTGGTCTCTCACCTTTATCTTCACCAATGTTAGAATTCCACAGGTATACTACATTACGTAAAAGAGTAGACACAGATGATACTCAACAAACACAACAAACAACGTATAAGAAACCACGTACACCAAGTACAACACCACAGATGGCACCAAGGAGACCTTCATCAGCAATAACAGAAGATGAGTTGACATTACCACCAAGATACAGGAATAGTGTATTGATTAATCCACATCATCATAAATCTGCAACTTCATCACCTGTTATTTTACCTTCTTCAACAACGCCTGTTGGTACCAACATTTTATCACAATTTCATGAACAACCACAATCTGATAAGAAAACTTCTCATAAATTGGCAGAACAAGGACGACGTAATAGAATGAATATAGCTATTCAAGATTTAGATTCTTTGATTCCTGAAGAATGGAAAAAGGATATAACTGTACCGTCAAAGGCTACAACTGTGGAATTGGGTTGTAGGTATATCAGGTATTTACTAGAGAAGCAAAAGTAACAACGAACAACGAACAAACAACGAACAAACAACGAACGAAGTGAGTTGTTTGTAAGTTGTTTGTAAGTTGTTAGTGAGTTATGCAACAAAGTAGTGTTAATACGTTGTTTGTGAGTTAAGCAACATAGTAGTGTTAATACGTTATTTGTAAGTTGTGCAACAAAGTAGTGTTAATACATTGTTAGTGTTAGTGATTTATGCAACAAATTAGTGTTAATACATTGTTTGTAAGTTGTCAGAGTGATATAGCACCATTTATAGTAACCTAGATAGTGTACAGTTAAATAGTTGTATAAAACGTGACTAAACAACGTAACTTGATAACAGTATACAAGTTCAAGTTCAACTTCAACTTCAACTTCTATACAACGCGAGTTCTTCTTTAACCATGGACGACTTCACATCAGCTTTCGCCGCTAGACTATCATTAGATGTTGATTCTGATTCAAGATCAGGATCATTAAGGTCTATTATATCAAGACAAGATTCAATTAAATCACCATTAAGACAAGACTCTGTTAAATCACCACTTTCAAGACAAGATTCTCGTGCAAATACAACTTTGACTAAACTAATCGATACAACAGATCCAATTATAACTATTCCACATGTATTACAAACACTTTCACTTTCAACTAGATCTGCAACTCGTAATAGTATTGGTCATAATGAACGTGAAATACTATTAGCCCATTTATATCGCATGATTATTTCACCATCATGGGAAACTTATATGGGTCCATACGGTGCCAATGATGAAGATTTTGCATTACTTGTATCATTACATTCAACTGTTGATTCATCATTTGAATGGGAAACTTGGTTACATTGTACTGTTAGTTATGCATGTGTTGCAATTGATGAAGTAGCTACAGATGTTGTCGATTCATTATTCCCTATATTACTCTCTCAAATAACACCAGAAGAACCAAATAAACGTATGGAATCTGCACTTTGGGCATTTATGGCTTGTTTACTATTTGTTTATCATGGTGCTGAAAATCATGGTATGTTACAACATGCTGCAACTTTTGCACATTACGCAGATATAATTAATGATGATGTATCACATAGTGCTTGTATTTATACAGTTGCATTAGCTTTATCATTAGCTGCTGAAGGTGGTAGAGAAGTAAATGGAACGGAATTAATTGAATCAATTAGATTGACTTTAGAATTAAAGGGTAAAAATCAAAGTAAACTTGCAGCTGCTGTTTTAGCTGGTGTATTACATGAAGTTGACCAAGATTTAGATTTTTCATTAATTAAACAAGCTTTACAACCATTACTTAATGAAGGTACTAGGAAAGCGGGTAAAAAGGGTAAATTTGCTAAAAATTTGTTCAACGATGTTTACAATTCACTTAATAACAATTCAACAGAAATCGAATTACGTTTGAAAAATAAAACAATTAATGTATCTACATGGTCAGCTTATGTTCGTGTACAAATCTTGCAGTTTGTATTCACAAATGAAACTAATGCTTGGTTGTCAAGGTCAAGAGAGATCCGGGACATGTTAAAAGTTCGCTTTGGTGATAAAGAAGAGGATGAAGAGGAGGGGTATAATGATGATTATGAAGATGATGAAGAAGTTGTAGGTCAAACGTTTACCTCTAGTATCGAACGTAAAGTGTTGGATAAAGAACGTAGTATCAAACTCAAGAAGGAACGACTTGAAAAAGTGTTGAAGTAATTTGTCTATTTTTATATTTCTCTATTATTCACATATTCCGCAGTTATTTGGCAATATAGTGATGGAAGTTAATCAGAGCGTTGGGGAACTAGTTGATAAGTTCCGTAGAGCTCAGATGAATAACATCGACAATATAGATGTTGAAGTTGATGATGTGGAAAGTGAAGAGGAAGAAGGAAACGGAAATGGAAGTGGAAGTGGAAATGGAAATATCGACAACAGCAGCAATAATGACAACTCTTATGACTCATACGATTATGTCTCTGACGTCTCCGATGTCAAAGACTTTCAATCAGAAGAATGGGACAGCATAGTTACACAAGTACAACTACTCGTACTCATTGTTGCAATACCATTAACAGGTAAGTTCCTTGGTCGTCGTTTTGCACATAAAATTTGGTCATTAATTGGTAATTACTATTACAAATAGCATAATACAATCTCTACAACAATCCATTAACTGCATCATACTTGAGTTTAACTTCAGGATTGATCTTACGAAACAATTCATGCAATTTCGATAAAACACTAACATTGAATAACATCACTAAATTTTGTACAACACTTTCAAGTTCATCACTATCACCATTATGTAATACACCAATATTTTCACCCATTGGTTCAATATACCTATTCAAGAAACTAACGAAAAGTACAAGGACATTCTTTATAACCAACCGTAGATCAGGTGAGTACCCTTCCGCATTTACACCAACAGCTGAACGATTGTTGATATAAACATGCGTACTTAATGTATTGTAAACAAATTGTGCAATTGGTAATGATTGTTCAGGATCTTCATAGACTAGATTCCTCTGTTCTGCAAGTAATTGTCCCAATGCAACAAGATTAGGGAAATCAACGGTCTTAGCGTAAACTCCAGATCTCGACGTGTTGGCACTCTCACTTGACGCATTGAGCACTTCAAACAGCTTCTTCGTTGAAATGCCAAACTTCTCAGGTGCTGCAAGCAGCTGCACCGTCTCCTCAATGATCGCAATCTCCTTTGTCAGTGTGGCCGACAGCATCTGGTGCTACTAAACTTTAACGTGCCAAACCCGTTACCGTTAAAAACCGTTGAATCCGACAGCGAAAAGGTGATCTATTTATTTATTATTTATTACAAAATTATATTCTATTTTATTTAATTCCATTTTATACACACTCTCCCCACTACTTTGGTCTGGCTGCTGGACCCCAGTTCTTCGTTGGATTCTCCTGGTACCGTGTGATCTTGATCCGACGTAGCTTCTTGATACTATTGCTTACCTCGTTACTAGAGAATAACCATTCGGTAAACTCTTCATCACTACGTTCACCTCTAAAATCCTCAATTAAATCCGAAATATTCTTGTTTGTGAGAATCGTATACCCTGCAGTGTTCTTACTCAATCTTTCAACATCAACTTTAGCCCTCTTGGCAAGTTGTTGTCCAATAAACCATATAACTTTCCAACTGGCATTAGTTTTAAGACAATTTGGTGCTGCATGTGTTAATGAAGCCTTAAATCCTAAATTACCCAATGCACATGAAACATCTTCTAATGATGGTGCTGGAATCTTCAATACTTTAGATAATGTCGTCACTGCAAAATATAATTGAGATGATGAATCATTGAGTTCACTCTTAGCAACCGTTAACATCCCTCTAACACGTTTAAGTGTTCCATAAGTTGTAGATGGTTTAGCTTCCTCTTCATCAACAATTTTCAAAATACGATCAATAAACTCAGTATCATGTAAACGTCCACCCCACATTGGACCACATAAATGATTCACATACCCACAATAAATACAATGTTCACCAACTCCATTAGCAATTTTAGCAAGACCAAACTTCTTACGACCTTTATCATCAGGTTCACTCATTTTACCTAATCCTTGAACTGTTGTTGAATGACATCCACTACATTTAACAATAATTTCATTTGCAGCCATTAGTTCCTTCACTTGAATAGGTTTATGCCATACACGGATAAACACACGAACATAAAAATCAATACTCAATGATAAAACAGGTTCAATGCAAACTCCATATTTAGCAGCTGTACGTGCAATCATACCATGCACAAGTCGAAGTGCTGATTCATGTGTTGCATCACCCCAAACATTAACTCCTCCATATAATGAAAAACATTTCTCTGGATATCCATTACCTGCAAGCACTCCTAAATCCGTACATGTTACAAGAAGTAATGCACCATTTTTTGCTGAATTAATAGCTGAATCAATAAAGGGGGAAACAGTACCATAAGGATCAAGATCAATAACATGATATGCAGATGGTGTTATTGCCATATGAGTAATTGCATTAGCTTCTTGTGGTTTAACATTTTTTACACCATTGTAATCACAATTCAATTGAATTGATTCAACTGCATGTGGTGATAAATCATTCGCAACAATATGTTGCAATAATGGTATCTCTTTAGAATATCTAATAGCTCGCAATCCTGATGCTGATAATGCTTCAAGTAATCTCACAAATGGTTTAGGTTCACTACCTTCCTCAACAACTTCTTCTTCTTTACTAACTTCATCACCATTCACTTCCTTATGTTCCTTCCGTGGAACTTTCGAACTACCAACAGGTTGCTTGTTCCGTTTCTTTGCTCCTTCTTCCCATAACATTTGCGAGTAAGCACGTATTGCCAATGAGGACAAATCCCTGTTATACTGTTGCACAGGGTTGTAGAAAACATTGTTCTTAGGGAAAAGAATCGTTGTCGAACCTTCAGTGAGAAGATCGTATTTTTCTAAATCTATATTCCTTTCGGTACTCATTCTACGCCAATGTCGTGCAGTGAGACGCAGTATCCGTTGCATAAAGACTGATCTAGGTGTGTGTGTGTAATAAATATTTGAAAAACTTGTTTAATAAATTGAAAAATCTATTTTTTCTTCACTCTACTCGCTCAAATATTACGTAATACGTCTAGTCCATCTCTCGTACAAACTCTTCCAGTCTGGCAAGGTTGATCAGCTGGTCAATCTCCTGCACAACAGAGTCGTCCACGTCGTCAAAATCACCAACATTGTCAACACCCTCAATACCAAGTTCGTCCTGCCACTCATCCAAATCCATCAGTTCTACTCCTGCCAGATCGTCCAGTTCTTGCAATTGCCTCTCATCGATATCTTCTTCGGCTACTTTTTCATCTTTCTTAATAAGCATATCAGGATCAACACCTTCTTCTTCAGCTTGTACTTGCGCTAACGCCTGCGTTTGCGCTTGCACAAACTCGTTCCTTACAATTGGATCGTTATGATGCAATTGTTGTTTCAAAATCTGTTGTTGTTGCTCGCTCACAATGTTTTGAACTCGCTGTGCTTCAAGCGAACTCAAATATCCGTCAAGGTTCATCCCCTTTGTCACAGGTATTGGTGTACTCGTGGTAGGAGTACTGAAAGAAGTAACCGGTGTTGACGTGCGAATCGATGATAATGGTAATGGTGTTGTCATCATCAAAGGAGCAGATGATGATGAACGTGAACGTGTTGCTTGCTTCTGTGGAATATGAAATTGTATCGATGGTGACTTTTGTGGTTGATAATACGGTGTTGAAGATAATGAAATAGAAGATGCCGTAGATGTTGTTGGTGGTTGCATTGATGGTGATGATACACTCAGTAGTCGGTTTCGTGATGTTACTGATCGAAGTGTCGGATAAGATGGTGTATTTGGACCTGGTGAATCTGTAATTGATACCAATGAAACAACTGAATTTGATCGTTTATCTGATTTCATCCTTTTCGTGCTCGAAGTGTTGATCGAACAAATATCATCATCCTCATTATGATAGGATGTTGAGTAAGTAGTATCAAAAGATTCAACATCACCATGTTTTGGATTGAAATATGATGATGATGCTGTAGATGTAGACCTATTACGAATATTAAAAGCAGGTGATGCTGGTGTTGATACATCATATTGTGCACCCCTGTTTCTAATATTGAATGCAGGTGACGCAGGTGTCGATGAATCATATTGCTCATTGTAACTAATAAAACTGGTTAAATTTGGTGAAATATATTCTTCTGAGGTTTCAGCCGTTGATTCACCATTCTTCCTTTTCTTAGTTCTTCTATAAAGTTTCCTCAATCCTTTATGTTTATGTTGCTGTTGTTGTTGCTGCTGCTGTTGCTGCTGCTGCTGTTGTTGTTGTTGCTGCTGCTGTTGTTGTTGTTGCTGTTGTTGTTGTTGTTGTTGAATATGTGCATCATTTGCACAGCTGTCAATACTCTTGGTGAAAATTTGCGCCCCATCGGTACTAACTTCAGCTGAATCTCCTGATGTATCATTGGAAGTTGCTCTTTCGTGATTGTTATCTCCCTTTTTAGATCTTTTGAACAAATGAGTTAACCCATAAGAAGAAGATGACGGTGCCATAGAAATCGAAGACATAGTATTATTATTATCATCAACAGCTTCTTCCTCTGTAATACCTTCCTTTAACACGTGCGCAGGATTGGGGAATGCATTGACAAGCACAAAGTTATTTTTCCTTGGTTTAATGTGTGATTTCGGGAATCCATTCTTTGTTTTATCCATTGCTCCAGACTCTTGTAACTTGGCGTGTGTTTTCTCCATAAGTAGAGACTGTTTGTGCGCCTCGTTTGATTTGGACGCACGCACAGAGAACAAGGGCATGAAGTACTCTTTGGCCATACTCAATACTCAAATTCGGTGTCTGTATCTGTCCTATGGTTATCTTGTATACACTTCCAAAATAGTGTTTCTGTCAATTCCACTGCCCGAACGGCCCTCTCAGCTTCAACTTCGGTCCTAGCTCCACCACTTTCACCACCTTCTTCTTCTCCTCCTTCTTTTTCTCCACACCTCTCGTCTGGAAACAAAACTTCCCCCTCGGCAACACTAATTGAAAAACGCAAATCGCGAGACCGTTTTGTGGAAAAACTTCTTTCCCCACCGTTTGATCCTGTCCCACCAATTGCCGTACGATCAACTCTAAATGCAAATGCGACTGCAACTGTCACTCTCTTCACGTCCAAACAGGAAACTTCCACGGTGGCAGTACCGTCAATGTCTGCATTCGGTAGCTTCCGCAGTAAGGATGCAACTTTACACCATGTACGCAAACTTTGTACAAACCCTTGTAATTGATTGAGGTCCCCCAAAGTAGTCTTGTGTACTAGAAGCATAGGACATCCAACTAGCATTGAAACTTTAACCTTTCCCTCTTTACAATTATATTCTCCAGTTTCATTTACAGCACTGTAAACTTCATCCACACGGTCAGCAGAATAATTGCCAAATCGACCAGGGACAATTGTTTCATATTCAACACCAAACTCTAAAAGTAAATCTTCTGGTACCCAAACAGGTGGACACAACTCCAATATAACATTACTCAAACAATCTTCAATTTTACTACCCTTTTCAACATTCCATTCGCCAAAATCAACATTGAACAATCGTGTACTATTAACTGCTGTATCTACATCCATTTCACTATCACCATGTTTCTCCTCTTTCACTTCTTTCTCATCTTCATCATCTTTCTTCAAACTTTCTCTCACTTTAAAATGTAACAGGTATTCCTGTTCATCGACTTCAACCTTCCTATTTTCTCTAATCCATCTATTGACAAACCTATCATCGACCCAGTACTTCAAAAACAATCCAACTTTCCCTCCATAATTACATAAGACTTTACCTAGTCCAATAACACCATCATTCTTTTCAATACTATCACCAGTTTCATCCAATTGAATCTGTTTAGTCAAACCACATGCCAATTCACTGAAGATTGTAAACAAATCAAAAGGTTTTGTTCCACTGAGTCTATCAAATTGAAGTAAAACACGTAAATTCTTATTAAACGCATCCATAGTTTTCTCCTTGGCTAAATTATCGTATAATACATCACTGCATGAAACATTACTACCATCACTTCCTCCAAACCCGACAAGAAAGTCCCAGTTCACACCATCAATCAAATCTGGTGTAATAGCACTTGAAATGGATACATGGATTATATTTGTCCGATCTAATCCGGAAAATTCACCAAGTAAGCTACCAGATGCTGCAGATGGTGACATCGGAGATCCTAACCCTGCCTCTAAATGTGCTGGTATTTTAAAATCAATATCAATTAGTAATACATGTCCTGAAATGCTCATTCTGATTATATTACCCCCAGTTTCACTGCGTATGTGTTCAACAAATGTTGTGAACCCATACGTTTCGCTGAGCTTTTTAATCGATTGCATATTTGCCACACCTGGACGACGACGTAGCGTGTCTGTAATGGCGGTAAGTGGTTGGACTAGCTCTGTATCAATTACAGGCATTCTTCTTTCAAACAGCAGTTACTGTGGTGATGTTTTCAAGTGTAAAGTTTGTGGAGAAGAGATGACGCAGGGGTTTTTCAATTTGGGTTTTGGGCTTTGAGCGAAACAGGAAAAAGATCAACACTTTCTTCACTAGCTTACGGGGTTTCTCTTCCTTATACACAGTGTATTATACATTAATTCAAGAGATAAACATGACTACAATTCATCATGTTCCACATCTGCATCCTCATCTGCAGTTGTTGTGGATGTAGTTTCTGTGGAAGCTTCAGCAGCCCTCCGAGCTGCCTTTTCTGCAGCAAGCACCTTCTGACGTACTAAAGCACTTTTCAACTGATACACTCTTTCAACATCATCCAATGATGCTGTTAACGCCTTTTCGGTTTCATTGATAATATCTAATGCTTTTGAAAGTTCAGGAACAAGTTTCTTGAACTCGTCATTGTTTTCTGTGGATAGTGCTAAATCAGACAATTCCTGAATTTGTTGTAATTGACTGTCAACGTTTACATTTGGCCAACTAAATTTGGAATCAATCTCAGTATAATCAATTTTAAAGGCTTCACATTGTGCTTTCATTATCATTTCCTTCTCTGAAACCACCTCTTCAATTTTCTTCAGTACTTCATCCTTGTTTTGCAATAACGTCTCATATGCATCAACGATATTGATTTTAGCTAATTCTGGTGTAGCAACTTGAGTATACTTACGAACATCTTTCATCAAACTCTTCACATTTTCAACTCTTTTCACAACTTCAGGTAATGTAGCATCGTCAGAATCATAATCTAACCATTCAAGATTTTCACTAATGACTTTGTTTAATTCATCAACTAATTCATCCGCAAAAACATTTTCATATTCTTCAACAACGTATCGCAACTCATACAGTTTTGCTTCAAGTTGATTTTTAGATTCAGCAAGTTTGTGTCTTTGAACTTCTTGCATTTCCAGTGAAGTAAGTCTTTGTATTGAAGTTTTCTTCATCATTGCAGGCATTGGTTCGAAACCTTGCAACTTAGAATGTGACAGCAATGACGTCGCCTTAGTGGTTTCATTATAAGTACAATGAATCTTGACATTGTGAATAATAAATGCATTATGGCGAGTAAGACCATAAGACATTTCATAAAATGGTGATTCACAAGTGGTTCGATTGACTCTGTGAGGTATAGTAAAATTATATTGATGAGATAAAACATCATTATTCAAGAGTACGTCAACAGAAAATTTTGGAAGGAATTCACCTTCAAAATTAGTCAAATTAGCAACATGTTTTTCAGATGTCATTAATCCAGCTGGCACTTCAATCTTACCAGATTTAAAACCATCATCTGTTTTGTAAAATAAACCATAGTGATATGGACTACGATCAATAACATTGAACTGATTCTTACGTGTAAGTTTCAAAATTTGTGCACCTCTAAGAGTTGTTCCAAAGACAACGCTCTCATCCGCATTCACGTTCTTCGATAGAACATTTTCTGAACCAAAATACTTAATCAACTCTTGTTGTACAGCAGGTACTCTGATTGAACCACCTGCTAAAATAACTGAATCAATGTTTTTCTTAATATCTTCATGTCCAACAAAAACAGAATCAATCAAATATGAAATAGCAGTAAGTGAAGGGCTCAGTATTTGTTCCAGTTCTTCCCTTGTAATAACACCTTTAAAATCAATATTTTGATAAACAGATTCAATGTTAACCTTTGTATCTTGGTTAGCGCTTAAAATCAATTTAGCCTTATCAGCTGCTTGCCAAAGTTTCTGCATTGTCTTTGCATCATTGATAATTTCATTCGTATCAATGTTGTTTTTTTCAGCAAATTGAGTCAATATGATATTCCTAACAGCTTTTGTTATTAGCTGACCATTAAATTGTTCTGAAAATGCATAGTTTTCCATCTCAATATTGACTTTGACGTCATCAACATTGGTGAAACTAACAAGTGACAGCTTTGTTGCACCAGCTCCACAATCAAATATCAGATGATATTCTCTCTCATTGAGTTTAAAATCATTCCTTTTCTGTGCGTAATCAAGAGCAATTGCAAGACCATCATCAACTAATGTCACTACCTTGAGACCTGCAAGTTCTGCAGCATCAGTTATTGCAATTCTAGCTGCTTCATTGAAATAACGTGGAACAGAAATAGCAACTTCATCAATTGTACCTACCGTTTCAGGAGATCTTTCCTCCCAGTATTCCAAAGCTCTGTTCTTGATTTCCATAAAGATCATGGCAGCAACTTCTTCAATCAGGAAAGTATCATTGTATGTGTGGTCCTTGTTAAATACAACAATTGAAGCAGCATCTCTACCATTTTGAAGACCGACGCCAGTATTTGGGAACTTCGAGAGATAGTCGTTAATCTGTTCACTCTTAGAACCAATACCTAATAAGGATTTTGGGTATAAAAGACAAGATTGTGGAGTTTTGATACATGTGGATAGTGC
This sequence comes from Pichia cactophila, assembly GCA_030563965.1. NCBI lineage: Eukaryota > Fungi > Ascomycota > Pichiomycetes > Pichiales > Pichiaceae > Pichia > Pichia cactophila. Next base: position 77,980 of record JAJMKU010000019.1, read on the forward strand.
ATGAGTACCAAACATACGGTGGACTTCCACGTTGTTCTCTCCCTTATTATCAAAGCTGAGTGCTAACCCGGATACATCCTTCCGCTTTGATTCGGAAGTAAGTAGAATGTCAAATGGCACGTTTGGTGCCACGAGAATAGCCTTTGTGAACTCCGTGCCAAAGTCAATGCCCAACAACGCCGCTTGGGCTGCAAAAATCAGTGAGAACAATGACAGTACTAGTGACAACGATATCCTCATTCTTTTGCTAGTAGAAGTATGTTGAAGGAAAAGTACCAATAAAGAAACCTTTAGGGGTTCAAGACACGTCAACTGAAATTTGTAAGTAGCGCCTTCTGAAAAGTAAAGAAAACCTTTTACAATATACGAATCAGATTTAGTCCTTTTGGACTGTCTTTACAACCATACAGAGCATTCACAGCAGCCATGTTCAACGAGAGAAGGGCAGCCAATAGAAATCAGAATGTCCCGCAGCCGTCACCTTTGTCATTACCCAAAGGACCAAGTGCAGCGTCGTCGTATGACGGTAGACAAAGAGATTCAAAGCTTAATCACAACCAGCCTCCAAGATATCCACAGGCATATGCGCAGTCACGGCCACGATCACAGGGACAGGGACAGGGACACGGTTATATTCAACAACAGCAACATAACTTGCAGCAGTATGACAGACGACCACTTCCTAGTCAGCCCAGAGGATATGGGAATCAAAACTATCATGGACAGCAAGGATATCAATATCAACATCAACATCATCAGGGAAGCTATGGGCAGAGGAGACCTCATGATAATGGGTCTTATGGTAACGATGGACCAAGGGCAAAACGACATCATTCTGATCGAGGTAGACAGCATAATTCTCATCAACAACAGCAACACCAGCAGTCTTACCAACGAAGATATGATGTGAAAGTTCAACCACTTGCGTCTTTCAAACCAAAAGATTCTAAATGGGATATTACACATCCTAGACTTGTAGGATTTTCAGCAAAGTTTGCGAAAACCAATGGAATTTTCCCTACCCCAGGTTCTGTTTTGGTAGATACTCTATCAGATGAGGCCATTGATGAACTCAAAGAGAAACAAAGGAAATTGGAAGAGCAACGAATTAACAGTATGGGATCTCAGAAACTTCCTAGCCCACTAGCTTCAAAAGTTTCTAGAACGGTTATTTTCAAAGGTTACGATGTAGAGAAACATACATTACAAGTGTTTCACAAGTATTTGGAAAACTTTCTTGCTTCTACAGTTATCCCAAACGTATCCTACGAAGAACTTGAAATTACGTCAAGGGCAGAGGCTGATAAGGTGATTGTAGAATGTGTTAAAAGTGTTGTTGCAACTACTCTGATGTCTTTCAATATGAAACGAATTGATAAATTTGATTGTGTCGTTCTTGTCAAGAGACCTTTTGAGTATATACAACTTGTGAAAAATCTAGCTGATGCAAAGGAGGGAACTGAAGGGAACCATGATGATGTGAAAGATGACGAAGATGATGAAGAGGAGGACGGGGAGGACGAAGATGATGGGGAGGAAGGTGGAGAGGATGTTTCTGTTGGTAAAGGGGATGGTCTTGAAAGCGAAGAAAAAGTCGAAGCTACTGATGTAAATACCAACGTCCAGAATGAGGCTGATTTAAAGAGTAACAAAGATGACAGGAATGACACAGGGGAAGTACCTATTAATGATGTAGCCAATAAGGAAGAAACTGATACTGATGCTGGCAATGAGGAACCAAAACCTCATGATAAAGAGGATGAAACTAAGAAAGTTGTTGAAGATGAGGTATCACAACCTGAAGTGGATGATACAAAATCAAATGAAATTGCTGATAAAACCAGTGAGTCAGTTGAAACACGCAGTGAGGAAGAAAACAATGAAACGGAAACAACAGACTCTAATGTTCGGATTCTTGATGAAATTGTTGAAACTGCATCTTTGGTTTGTGTGAATAACCTTGACATAGAGCTGAGTAACCACGAAATTACAGAAAAACTTTCAAAGTATGGTACTCTTCATTCACTTGCTGTTTTGATTGATAAAATCACGTATGACTCTAACGGGATTGCCTTTTTCCAATTTAAAAAACTCAAAGATCCATCGAAGAAACTAAAGGATGTTCTTGCAGAAATATCAGCTACTGAAAAGTGGAAATGTTTCCTGGTTTGTGAAAATCCAAAGAACGACTATTATCAAAATATTGAGTTAACAGTTAATAACGTTAAAGATTACGTTGATACCAGATCACAAGATATATCGAGACGTTGTATGTCCAATACTGTCCAATTATTGAATTTAGTATCTCTAACGGAACTAACCGATGCTACAAAATTGAATATGGTTGAGACTGAGTTGAAAACTGAACTTGGAAAGTTGAATGGTTTTGAGAAAATGTGCCTTGTTAGACCAGGCACTAACTTTAAGGGCCAAATTGATGAAATCGATCCAGAATTTGGTAGAGTTTATGCTAAATTTAGCTCTTCAAAGCATGCAAGGGCCTGCTTGAATAAAATTTGTGGTAAGTATTTTAGAGGAAGGCTGGTTATAGGTAGTTATATTGATGACTCCGATTTTAGCAGTTACTTCTTATAAAATGGGTGTGTTGGTATAGTTTTATAGAGTTATGTACTTCTAATTCACTTTGTAATAGATCAGGGGGGTAAAGCTGACAGGAAGTTTATTGGTTAAAGGCCAGCGACCAGCGCATGCTTAACTTTAAGGATTATACTTGTCAATAAGTTCTGTTACTGAATCATCAAATAAGTGTCTTACAATCAAATCATTCAGCTCATCAGATATGCTTTTTGTGATACTCAAAGATAGTTTGATTATTTTATCAGCTTTCAATTCAGGGAACTGTCGAAGTAATGACATTGGGTTTTTAGCATTGAGTAACTCTGTACGAATCAAAAGCAATTGTGACACAATAAGGATAATGTTCATATGTACTCCAAAACTGAAAAGGAAATCCCATAATTTAAGTAGTTCGTCTAAAGATGGAGTGCATGCACACAATGTCAATACTGATGGTAATGCATACAAAGTAGCAGAAGTCCTTGTTTTCATCAAATGTTCAGCTAGCTTTGGATCAACAGATTTCAGTACAATTTCAACCAATTTAACCCCATCCATTGTTCCATGAATAGTTGGAGTCACATAGCGTGGCATCTGAATCATCATTAGATTGTAAAAAAGTGTAAATGCTTGTGGTTCACTTCGACTCACATAAAGAAAAGGTGCTAAAAGAACATTCATACCTTGCACATAAGGTGAGACATCATTCAAATCAGATTCTTCCAAGTTTACCTTATCCATTTCCTTACCCTCAATAGCACACCATGCAAAGGCATTCAAAATACGAATAAACTCTTCCTTACTGGCTTTCGCCCAAAACTTCTCATTACTCTGGAAAGTACGGAATGCATCGTTTTTAATCTTTTCACCGACTTTAGAATACTTTGAATCAGATCCAATAGAAGTTGCATTGACTTCGCCACGAGCAACTACACCACTATACCATTCACTTTCGATAGGTGCCGCTCGTAAAAGAATACTCCAAATGTAACATCTATAAGGACAAGATTCTGGTAATCCTTCACAAAGTATCGTATGTCTAAGTTGTGATAAACTAGTATCTATAAGTGGTTGTGGAGACTCTATAAACTTCTCAATTTGATCTTTCTTCCTCATTCGATTACTCTTGGAACTAGCACTTGATGCAATTCGTTCATCCTCATCATGTATGCTAACAGTAGAAATTCGATTCCGTAAATTTGACAACGACTGTTTCCGCTCGGAAATCCCCGATAGTTTTCTACTCAAGGTTCTACTAGATGTTGACCTCTGCATTTCTAATGGATATTGAAGAAACGGTTAGGAATCTTGTAAGTTGCAATTGATGTAAACAAAAAAAACTAGATTTACGTAAGCACACAATTGCAACAAGAACTTTGTCGTGGTGATGAATGTAGCTCAATATCTTTGTAATTATTATATATTGTTCATGTATGGTCTTTTAAATAAATAAAACACTTTCTATAAAGAAATCTCCTAGATTAAAAGAGTTTTAATGATTTGTAAAAGCTCAAGAATTAAAAAGTATTTGTGCAAGCAATTTGTTAAATTTTGGAAGGATTGTAAAATGATGATTTTTACATCAAAATGATAAAAATAGATGATTTACTTTTGAATTAGGATAATATACTTTTGCGAACGTAAAATAATTTAATCTAAACATGAAATAGAGTTATATAAGGAACATAATTATTGTCTTTCAGCTTCGAATGCGGCAGACTGCATATCTGTGATGATTTTATAAAATGAGAAAGGTTCATAAGCATAACCTTCACCTTCAAAGAACTTCGACATTGCTTCAACCCAATGTAATCTTAAAGAGTGAAGCATTGCTGAAGTACCTTCCATTACCACCAAAATACAAACTGTTAAAACAAACCACATTCCAAATAAAAGGAAAACTACTATGGAACCCATAAATCCGACTTTTTCATAAGGTGCAAAAGCGTTTTGTAATGTCATATCCCATAACACAGCGGAAAGTTGATTATGAGCTAATGATAATGCCCAAAGACGTAAATATGAAGCTGTATGTGAAACACAATTCAAACAAAATTCTATGGTGTGAATAACTTGATGAACCATTATATCACCAAAATTGAAAGGTTCAGTTTCTTCACCGTTTTCATCTTCTAAGAAAAGAATGGAATCATTGTCTGGATTTGAATTTGAGTCAATTACAGTTTCAATACCATTTTCATCAGCAAATGGGTTTGGATCATCTTGATTAAATGGAACAGATTCGATTGAGAAACGTGAAGTTTCACTGTTTGCGGTATCGATATCAGCATATCCCAAGTGGATCTTGTTGGAATTGATTTTTTTCAACGTTAATGGTTTGTATAAAAGCAACCATGGAACACATACCAATGCAATTAAAACAAGGAAAACTTGAATTGGACCTTGTCCTGGGTATAATTGTTCGTCAATTTTTCCTGGGGACAAAAACATATTGATCAACATATTAAGTAAACTTGGTGCAGGTTTACCAATTGCTATCCAATCAACACACCATTTATAGATAATTGTTAATGTTAGATATCCAAAAATTGATTGCATGAAAAGTAAACCTGGGATGAAGTTACCAATGATATCGACTTTTGATTTGAAGAATTTGTAATTTACCAATGCAAAGCAAAAAGAATATGACATATGAATGAAACCCATAAGAATGGACAATTTCATTTTATAAGAGTTGGTAAATAATAAGTTATTATCTGTACCATGCCATGCAGGATCTAACCCTATAGCATAAACTCCCGTCATAGTTGCTTCAATTGATTCTCCTTCTTTAAAATCTGAAGGCCATTTCCAACCGGATTTAAATAATGTCATTGATTTTGAGAAAACATCATTGTAGATTAAACCTGTATACATTGAAAATATTCCCATGAGTAACAAGATATACCGACCTGTGTATGCCATGTCAAAAATTTCGTCTCTATTTTTCATTCTGCCAATACTTTTCTCCTTCAAAACCAACGTCAATGCAGCCAAAAATAAAATGAATCCATGACCTAAATCACCAAACATAATTGCAAACATGAATGGGAATGTTACTATAGTTGCAAGACCGGGATTAACTTCTTGATAAGTTGCAATACCATATGCATCAATAATTGATTGGAATGCACCCGTGAATTTATTTGTTTTATGATAAGTTGGAGGTGTTTTGTTAGTGATCATGAAGTTAACAATAGTTACTAAATTAGGATCACATCTATTCGTAACATCTTTTAATGCAGAATTTATATATGGCAAATCTTCTCTTGGTATCCAACCTTCACCAATCACACATCTTCTGCCTGCATCGTAATTGAATAAATTGAGTGTTTCATAAATAGCAACTTCTCTAGTTATGATAATATTCCATTTCTCAATATCACTAGCAACTTCTTTCAATTCAAGAAATAATCTTTCTCTTGTATGAGTGAGAACTTCATTGACATCTTTAATTTTATCGTTAATTTTCCTCAATTCTTGCTTGTATGCATCGTAATCACTATCAACTTCATATAACGTACCATCTAAAGTATCAACAATTCTTTTACATTTACTTATTAAGGTATCACCATGCGTGAATATTAGGAAAATCGATTTGAATGATTCCTCACCTGTTTTCACGTCAATAATTGGTTCACTAAGTGGAACATGATTTATATAGAGATTACCTCTTAGAGTCCTCCAACATATTTTCTCCAATGCATGGAACCGACTAGTATCAATCATGCCACTAATGAAGTTCATAGTTGATCCGAAAACGTTAACCTCGCTTCGACCAGTGGAAACTAGAGTGGTACCTCCTGTACTTTGATTTAAGCCAGATTCCAATATAATTCCAGCATTATCTTCTTCATCGGTAATCACAAAACTATCATCATTATCTAAATCTTGCGATAGCCTTACTTGATTGAAAACAGAATCTGTATCTGCGAGTTCAATTGATAATCTTGCATCAAAGAATTGTCTTGTATGCTGCAGGACCAACCTATGTTGAACGAGTTCTCTCCTTGTCTGTTCCATTTCCTCGTTTTTCTCATTCAAATGTCTAATATTTGATTCGTATTCTGATATAATTTGCACCAATTCTTCGATCTGACTAGATGTCAAATGTGACTCGGAGTTATAAAACTGTTGATAATCAACTGATGGCGGTTGGATCAACTCGTCATAATCTTTTTTGAAAAGATGGATATCATGTTGTTTGATCAAGTGAAGTAAATACCGTAAATACCTATCCGTTTTGTCGAAATTCCTTATCTCCTTGACAAATGCACGCTGGAAAGAAGTGACGTTTCTGTTCATATCTTTGAATTGTACGTCACCCATATCCCCAAGCATTGCAACACAATCCCTTGCTACTTCCGTGGGGATATAGAACTGCACCAAAGACATGTCCGCTGAGCCTGTGAAAGTTATGGTGTTAGTAAAGATGATCTAGAAAGAAACAGTGAAAGTGCATGGAATGACAGCCATTGCAAAACACACAGGAATTGCTGATCCCTGCAAATAAACATACGAAAAAAGGCCTCTTCCCTAAACGCAGCCATTGTCCCTGCAAACGCTGCTGTTGTGTAGAAGGTAGAGATCGAGAGCAACTAGACAGGAAATACGTTGCAGCTTCTGGAGAGCTCAGCAACGCCCACGAGTTAAAGTTGAAAAGCTAAAAAAAAGCGCTATGGTCTTTTGACCCCGGTCACGTGACAGTTTCTGGCGGAGACATTGCAAATTAACATCAATTTAAGGTTTGCCTGCTTCTAGGAGTCTGTGTTCAACCGATAAGGAGAAATACACACACACACACAGCCACCAGCCATGCAGATTCTATCGAGGACTCTCAACTTGAAACCCTCCTCCAACTATCTGAACCACCAAGTGTCTGTTTCAGATACAGAGAGCGTCCATACACCCAAAACTCGGCGACATTCGGCCTCGAGTCCCTGGGTACATTATACCGATTTTTTCAAAAACAAGTCCTTTTTGATCCCCGATACAGTTGCATTTGCTAAGATTTTACCATATTTCAAAGCTACTCCAGGCTTTTCATCCAAATATAAAATCACACTTGTTGAATTGGTAGGTTACGAAGCTTATTTTGTTGAACAATGGATTTCATCACGTGAACCAAACTCCCTTATTGTGACATACACGGGTGATCAACAAGACAGAATCTTGGCGTACCATGTACAATCAATGCTAACAAATGTAAAGGCGGATACTGCAGCACTAACACCAATCGATGAATGGCCAACACCCTTTGTTACATATTTAGTTAAACAACTTGAATCACCCTTTTGCGTTGCAACCGATACAAATATGGGCTACGCATTCATTACTAACCTTGCACAGTTGAATCCTTTCTTGTCTTTGATCGAGGCCAAAACAGGTAATATCACTGTTGATTATGAACTATTTGTTGTCAATCATAACCTCCGAGAATTGGGTTGTGGTTCAAGATCCGCAGCTACAACTGACGAACCTTCTAAATCAATGGAACTCAAATTCAAATCTACTTTTAGAATCGATCACAGGGTTAATATTAATTACGCTGTGATTAGTCTTATCCATGTTGCACAATTATGCTTGTACTTTTTCGGCTTGTTGGATCCAATTTATTGTGATGGTTTATATTGTGATAAAACAGAAATTGCTGTAAATCAATGGTGGACAGTCGTATCAAAGGTACCACTCTATACACAAATTATCAAAAACAGACCTCCAAATTTCTCATCTTGCGATTCCATTCAGGCGATTATAGGATTCACCTCATTGTGTAGGTATTTATTAGAACTTGGAGGTAATAATTTTGGTGTTCCTAAAGATCTCATTGAAGTGAAGAAGATGTCAGCTTCAATTAAAAGATTTCAAAAACATCTTAAAATTAGTGAGACTGCAATCTTCGATGTTGAAACAGTTACAAGACTTTTCGATTGGGCTCAAAATATTAAAGCATCACAGAACATTACTAAAGATTTGAGTAAGATGAAAAGTCTTGTGAAAAATACTGTTCTCGATTTAACATCAGGTAAAAACCTTCAAAGTATTGCACAAAATGCAAATATTTCACCATTCCATGTTGCATCCAATTTTGAAAGTTCCAGATTCATCAATTGTCAAAATATGGACGATTTCAAACATATACCCTTAGGAAGGCAACTATCCTATTTACTTTATCATACGGGGAAACCTATTGATTTACAGAAAAATACATTAGCTATGGAAACAATCAATGAGGCTGCTGCTGTTACAGGTAATAGTAATCTTTTGAATGGTGTTAGAAAATTAACCAATCAATTGAATATACCCTCTACTGAAACGAAACCACAACAAGTCACAGTCAAGATAAACGGTCATGATGAAAATGTAATTCTCTCTGATGAAGAAACCCATATGGATAACCATGAAACTGGCGAAGAAGACGATGTTGCAAGTATAGCAAACAGCTATAAAAAGGAAGCTGATATTAACAAGAAATTGAAGAGGAAATTTAGGATAAAATTAACAACACCTATGCTAAGTTCTGATGAAGAAGGGAATGTAAAATCTGGTGGAAATGAATCTTCCGATGATGGAGAAGATATTATTGGTATCACTTCTTACAGACCTAATGGGAAGAAGAATAGAGATGTCTTCAAATCGTCTAGGTCTGGAAGCATTAGAAATGGCTCTACCGATGATACAGAAGCTGGTGATGGGTTTGTAATGGAAGGAAACAAGTTAAGTATTGCGCCACGTAAACACAGAGGATCATCACTTTCGTCACATTTTAGAATGCCCAGAAAACACAACAATGATCATGTGGAAGATGATACATTGATTTCTGACAGTGAATATTATCAGTCAACTAAAAGTTCCAGAAGGAACACCCAAGTGATCAACAATCCAAAGGAAGTCAACAATATCAAATGTGTGTATGCATCACCACATGTTATCAGTACTGGTGAGTTTAGTGATAGTTTTGCATCTGCTAAGGGAGACGCTGCGATTGAACAAATCAATGATTTTGATAGCGAGTATGATTACGAGCAAGGATTTGAATATGATTACGAAGTTGATGGTGAAAAGGATTCGAAAAGTAAAAGTAACAAATTAGAACCATATAACCATACAACCAACTCAGGAATCCCTAGCGCTGTTGATGTTTCTCAAAAATATCAAGAGAATGGTGAATCTATAGACGAAGAATATACCAAATTTAAGAAAAGGTTGAAAAGGAGACATAGTATACCGATGATGCCATGCGAGATGAATAAATATGCAATTCAAATGCTATCTAAGGATAAACAAGAACGTAATTCAAATTCTGAGCATAGATTTTGGAGTAGGACTAACGTTTTGAGTAATTGGGATCAGTTAGGTAATAGTAATGGTACAAATTTAGCTAACAACAATTCTCCAGTTGAATCTGATACTATTGGATTACGTCGAAACAGAAGTCTCTATGGATCAATAAGCATCAATACAATGGAATCACAAATGCCATCATACCGTCCAGTTATAATTTTCAGCTCCCCGATGACAAGGAAACCACTTAGAAGATCTACTTCTTTTTCTACTTTAGAGAACAGTTTTACTTTCGATGGTGAAAATTCAGACGTTTATGGATTTGAAGTTTCTAATAAACAATTCCTCACAGCTGAAGTGCTTGCAATGTACTATCTCAAATTACAAGCACGTTATCAACTGGATTTGGTGAGACGAACAGGATATGCTCTGAAAACACTTCAAGATAGGGCACGTTCGATTAATGAGAATTTTGATTTTGAACAACCTGTAACATCTCCTGTTTCAATCTCTTATTCAGCTACGAGAGGTGAAGAAGTTAAAGCTATTGCCAAATATCATGAACTTGAAGACAAAATTAAAAACACTTCGAAGGATAATGCTAGACTGAAATATGAATTAAGGTTATTGTTGCAGAAAACTAAAGAAGTTGAAAACAATCTTAAAACTTTACAGGATTTCAAAATTCGTACATTAAATAGCAAAATTGAATCAATGATGTGCGGTGTGAAAATGAGTGGTTACTATGCATCGAAATTTCAGCAATTGATTGGTGATGATACTAAGGAACAAGTGAAGCAAAACGTTGAAGGTGAAGTATACCTCACGGATGGATGCATCAATTGGAAGAATTTATCTTGGAGCAAAGTATATTCTAATCCTCGTATACTGATATACCTTTTCTTCCATATGCTTCTTTGTACAGTTTTAAGAAGAGTGGATCCTCGCAAAGTGGAAGAAAGATGGAAACAAATTGATAAGAATCAAACTGTCACGATGGTTATCAAGAGTTTATACGCTCCACAAACACCTACGAAGACTGATGATGATGATGTAAAGTAGGTTTTAATCTAGTATTTTGTTTAATTTCTCAGCTTCATCTAAGAGTGAATTTTTTGTAAGTTTCAATTCAACACTTTTATTAACTGCGTTGCTATTCAACAACTCTGCATTTTTCTTCAGCAACTGTATACGTTTCTTCAATTTATTATCAACGATCATCCCTTCAAGTGGCTGTACTTTCAGTGCACCTTCATGAATTTCTTCATCACGATACACACCATAAACTTCTTCTCTTCTTTTACGTGCAGCAACTGCAATATTCTGTAAAAGCTCTTGATAAGAATCAATAATAGATTCATAATGTTTACTAAGTTTTGTTTCCCTATTTATGAGAATGGTAAGGAGTGTTCGTTCCTCATCCTCATTTAAACCACCATCATTCTCTTTCTTTTCAAGTAATTCTTGCAACAAATCTTTCTCATTTGGATCTGCCTTTTCATCCCATTTGATAATACCTTCTTCAAGGGAAACACTTGTGTTTTTCTGTGTCCATCGTTTGTAATCAACGTTTGAACGTAGTGCAATTTCTGACAAAACTTTCTCTATTTCGTCAAGACCGTTGTTTTCATCATCAAATTCCTGAAATAAACGATTGAGTAGTTTTTTAAGTTCCAAATTAGCAAGATCTCTCTTCTGACAGGTTGGAATTATAGGTGCAAAGTCAGACATGGATGCTAATACTCTGCTAGATAAAAGGTTGTGTTGTTAATGAGGGGGAAATGTCGAGCCTCAGAAATGTATAAATTTCATGTTATACGTTATGTTAGGCATAGCAATTTTTACGGAAAATGATCTTTTTAAATATTAAAAACAGAAATGTATAGTATAAAATGGTCTAGTTAAAGACATGGTTTATAAAGTATCGTTGTGGAGGTTGAGTGGTGATTATAAAGTTTGTGCTTTGAAGTGATTGAGTGGACTTTAGTAAAGATTAGGTAGATTTTTGTTATAGTTTAAAACTGATCTATTTCTTTTCTTTCTTCTCCTTCTTTTCCTTTTTGTCCTTCTTCTCTTTCTTCTCTTTCTTTTCCTTCTTCTCCTTCTTTTCCTTCTTTTCTTCCTTTTCTTCCTTCTTTTCTTTCTTCTCCTTCTTCTCCTTCTTTTCCTTCTTCTCTTTCTTTTCCTTCTTCTCCTTCTTGACCTGTTTAGATTTCTTTTCTTCTTCTTCATCATCTGAATCTTCATCATCTGAATCGACATCTCTCTTTCTCTTCTTTTCAGATTTATCTTCTTCAGTTGCAGCAGTTGCATCAGCATCAACATTATATGCTCTAGCTTCAGTAATTTCAACTTTTTGCATATCCTTTTGAACTCTTGGGGTTGATCTTAAATCTCTACCTTCTAAAGCACTCAATCTATTTTCAACTTTACTTCTAACTGCTAAACCATAATCACCAGAATCATCTCTTTCTTCAGCTAAAGCATCATAACGTAAAGCAACAGCTGCCTTTGCAGCTAAAACACGAGCGATTTTACCCTTATTTTTACCAGTTGCTTGACCAACAAGTGAAGCATGATAAATCAAACCATATTTCGGCGTATCGTGTTTTGTCTTTAAAGCTCTGAAAAGTGCCTTTTCAGCACCAAGAATTTGGATAGTTGAAGCAGGTGCCTTTGCAAGAGAAACGAGTGAACCAGCATGAGCAATTAATCTTGCACCAACTAATTCACCAACTAAAGATGTAAGATTTGGAGCAATTGCCTTCATTCTAGCAGATAGATAGTTAGATAATTGTTCTCTATATTGAGAAAATTCAATAATTTGATCAGCTAACATTTGAATATTGGTTAAATCATCATCTGTAATTTCGGTACCCATAGAAACTTCTGCAGCTGCTTTAACTTGTTGTTCGACTTCTTCAGGTAAAATATCAGAGAAATCTGTTGATTCACAATTGGAACGTACACCCATTTTCTTGATGATTTTAGCATAAGCTACTGAATCGACAACAATCTTTGCCAATTCAGGGAAATGCCAACCGTACCATTCTTTACATCTCATTGCATAAGTATTCAATTCTTTATCTAAATCATCTAATAAAGCAATAGCTTGAATGATCATGACATCTACTTTATCTGGTGAGAATTTCAATTTAAATCTACCAATAGAATGAGCTAAACCTAAAGACATTGTTGATAAATCTTTATCACTCATACCTGGTAATAATTCAGGTAAATATTCTCTAACAGCTCTAAAGATATCAAGACTTGCAGCATCAGAAACAACTGAATATGATAAACCTAATTTATTAATTGAATTTGCCAATTTTGTATCATCAACAATCAAAGTTGTTTTCTTTTCAGGTTTAGCTTCATCCAAGAGCTTCTTCAGTTGGTCTGAAACTTTACCTTCATTGATCAAGTTAGCCTCTTCTAAAGCGTTTGCAGCATTAGCAAATTTAGAGAAAGCCTTGATTTTGAACTGTGATAAAACTTTTTCAGCAGAGTTGAGGTCAGTTTGCAGACTGGTTGACTTGTAGATCTTCTTGTCGGACGCCTTGAAAAGGGCGTAACCAGCAGCAGTTTCAGTTAAGACGTAGGACATTGTTAAATAAACAGGCGCTGTGAAGATGTGTGGTCCTGGTGCAAGGTGGAAACTCTGGTCCTTCTCCTTCTCCAGAGTCTCTTCTTCTCTTTTCTCTTCTTTTTTCAGTGTTTGCCAAAATGAAAATTTTTTCTGAGAGCGAAAAAGAGGGAAAAAACGAAGGCTGTGCAGAGAGAAAAAAGAGTATTACGTAAGCATAAAGAGATTGAGCTTTCACTAAACATAGCAAGTTACACACGATGTTGCTGCTGTCTGGCCTGCTGTCTGGACTGCTGTCTGGGCTGTTGGCGACGGTTGCGGCTACGGTACTGCTGGCGGTAGTCGTCGGCAACAGTGGTACCCTGGATGGGGACACGTTCACCACGGTGCAGACGGTACCGGAGTTCGTTCGTGCTGCTGCTGGTGTTGGTGTCTGAATCGTCTGGGTTGGTATTGGTGGCCACATTCATTGCTTCTCTTGCACGGGCATTGACTGCACGTAGGAGATCTTCTGCAACTGAATCTCTAGCAGCTCTTCTTCGCTTTCCACTCGTATCTTTTGCAGGAACAAGTAGATCTTGTAGTTCGGTACGTACCCATTGTGATATCTCATCATGCTGTGCTTCAGCTTCTTCAAGATCAGCACTGTCGAGTTGACGGGCACATTTCACATATGAATCACTCTTTTGGTAAATGTCTCTGAGAACAAGTGCACGTAGTTGTGGATCCATAGTGATTCGCACGTCGTGGTATTTCTGTGTAAACGGATTAAGAGTGTATCCCAAGTCTGTTAGTTTCTCAAAATAGAAAACATCTTTTCCTTCTATATACATGGTATGTGCCTTGCTGTTATCGTAAACTTGTTTGGCCATTTGTAAGGGATACTTCCTAATTATGTATTTGAAATATGACATGTTGAAATGGTTCCAATACTTTACATCTTTCTCACCTGCACATTTCTTCACTAACAAAAAGATACTTTCTATTCTTTCAAAATCAATACATTCCTCATTTAGCATATAATCGAGGTACGTAATTATAGCGTACTTGTTAAGTTTAGTCTCACCACTCTTGATGTTATTTTCAATTAATTCCCATGCAATATCACTTTTAACTTTATCATGTTCATCCTTATCATTATAAAGGACACTCCTAACAAGTTCATTAAAATCTATATCAGTAAACCCAATAAGTTTATATTTCAAATAGTTCATGATTTCATTAGCTCTCTGTATTTTACCCAATCGTAAATTATACGCTAAAAATGCATGCACTTGTTCAGGTGTGAACTTCTCTCCGGTACTCAAAATGGAAAGATCACCACCTTGACCGAAAACATGGTCCATTTTCCCCTGTTGAGAACGAACATTGTTTGAATCGTCGTATCTTGAACCTACCAATCTACCTAATGATTCGTTACCTGTACGTGCACAATGGTAGAGAATGGCAGCCATGAGTTCAGGACATACTTTGACAGAGTCTAGTGGGAGATTGTAAATGGTTTGATTAACGAGGAGACGATATCGTTCATTTTTACTGAAAACACGAATCATTTTAGCTAAGGTTTGATAGTAGTAGAAATTATTGGACAAATCATTGACTTCGGAATTGATTATGGAATTGAAAAGTTTTGTATGGAATGGTTTGATAATTTCATAAATTCGACAAACTGTAGCTGGATCGTTCTGCGAACATCGTTCTCGTATTATGAAATAGCAGAAATGTAGGTATTTAGAAAGGAGTTGTCTATCTAATAATTCTTGTAAATTCATCTGTGGAATCTTGATTTTATCAATACCTTCCTCTTTATTTTTGTTATCAAATGCATTTGATTTATAGTATGATATTGAATCACTTACTCGTTCACTAACTATAAGTCCCAATTCACGTATCACATTCTCTACTGTACTATGTGGAGGGAAATCGCCGTTATCAATGGCAACACAATTATATGCTTTATCTATAATTTTCTTTATCTGTGGATCTGAGAGTTCAAATAATTGATGGTTTATACCACCACGTTTACGTACGAGTCGATTGTAAGATGTGAGAATGTTGAATATAGTGTTGAGCTCATACACGTCTCTTTTCTGTGTTTGATCAACGCTTAATATTTGAATGAGTGTGTTTATGTTGTCTTTTGTAATGAGTGTATTCATGAGATTACTATCAGTTGTTGCTGATTTGTTCGTTATCATATAGTTGATGCTGTTGGTCATTATAATTGATGCAAATTTCGTCAAATTTAAAGACAAGGAAAGTTGAAAAAGGAATTGAATTATACTCTCTCGTTTACTTGATCCTTCAATGTCACAGTAATGTAGTTCCTGTTGTTTAGTATGTGCAATTTCGTTCAACTTTGAAATCACTAATTCTAAAGGTGCAACCGTATCAGCAGAAGCTGTACAGTTTTTATCTAGCCATTTGGCTACACTCGGCCTTGTCAAAGCCAAAACTACTTCCTGTATGAATGATATTGATCCTTTTGTCTCGTAAATTCGTGTTAGGTATCCAAGATCGAGTTGCGCTGGACTTGATGAATCTTTCCTCATACTAACACTGCGCATTCCGCAGGCAAAACATAATGTGATAGTACCAACTGCAGATGCTGTCTTCGGACGTCGCCAGAAGTGTTGCAGCATAGCTGGCCTTGTTGAGTGTGTAATTGACCCTTTTCCTCTTTGGATCTGGGGTTCTATTCAGCTTAGGCCCCAGACGAGTGAAACTTTCAGTCGCTGAAAATTTTCATGATGATTCAATGTCAAATTCATGCTGAATAGTGACTACAAGGTGTACAATATTACAGCGGAAGGTACATAAGGTTAGTAGTGGTGTTAGTGTTGGTATAGGTTGTAGAGGATGATTCATTGTGATGGAACTTACCATATTTACTCAGAAGTATAAAATTGTGATCCGTCACATTGTACGAACGACAGTAGTCAAGAGATGTAAATATAAGTTAAACAAAGTATAACTCTGCATGTAAACAGCAACTTTTCGATGTGAAGATAAAAGCCAATGTTGTCGACAGCGAGGAGCCAATCAGGAAACAGGTTTCATAAATTTCACTCATCGATCTTCATCATCATCACCACTCTTTTCCTCTTGACTTTGCTAACCATCCATACAACCGCCTTACAGATGTTCAAACACGGATTTGTCCTCCCTGCTGTTATTCCAGGTGCATCTGCCCTTTTCTTCTGGGGTGGATCATCTTCATCCACATCGACACCAACACAAGCACCACCAGTACCACCACCAATGGGAGCACCATTAGGTGCACCAAACAACGGTAAAGACTCCAGCACAACTAAAAGCACTAACAACGCAGACGATATCAATCCTTCTGCTTTTTTCAAGTACGGTTTCCCTGGTCCAGTGCATGATATGGGTACACATTCTGAGTTTGTCAGTGTGTATGACAGACAAACGCGTAATCCATACTATGTTGTTGAACACATCACCGCTGATTCGATCAAGAAGGGAGATACAAATGGAGATCGTAAGAATTCTGTTTTCAAAGAAGACGAATCAATTCCTGTTAAATTCCGTGCATTATTACGTGATTATTTCCGTTCAGGTTACGATCGTGGTCATCAAGCACCAGCAGCTGACGCCAAATTCTCACAAACTGCAATGGACGAAACTTTCTACCTTTCAAATATGTCTCCACAAGTTGGTGCTGGTTTTAACAGGGATTATTGGGCACATTTTGAAGATTTCTGTAGAAGACTTACAGGTGAATACCGTTCAGTGCGTATTGTTACAGGTCCATTGTATTTACCAAAGAAATGCGATGATGGTAAGTACCGTGTAACTTATGAGGTTATTGGTAATCCACCCAATATTGCGGTACCTACTCATTTTTTCAAGCTTGTTGTTGGTGAGAAGAGTTTGAAGAGGAATGCTGGTAGTGAGGATATTGCAGTTGCTGCGTTTGTGATGCCTAATGCTATTATTCCTAATGAGGTACCATTGAAGAGTTTCCAGGTCCCTGTTGAATCTCTTGAGAGATCTAGTGGTTTGGAATTTCTTAAATTGGTTCCACAAAAGCAAGTGAAAGAATTATGTAAGGAAGTTTCATGTGAGATTATTGTTAGAGAATTCAACAATGCACTTCCAAAAAAATAGAGTTTATAGATTATATAGAGAGTGTGTTGCATAAAGAGCATGAATGAGTTGTATAAAGTGTATTGCATATAAACTGAGTTGCATAAAGAGTGTGTTGTATAGAGTGAGTGGATAAAGAATTGCAGAGTGAGTTGCATGAAGAGGTGTATAGAGAGTAGCAGAGAAAATGAGTTGGATAGACAGTTAGTGCATAAAGTGAGTTGCAGAATGAATTGCATAGAAAGTTATTACATAGAGAGTTATTGCATAAATAGTTAGTGCACAGAGAGTAAGTTGCTTAGTTACATAAAGAGTTATTCTATAGTTACCTCTCCACTGTTCAAACCAAGCAAAAAGACATGTAGATTGTTTTATGTATTAACAATGTATAGTTGCTTTATAAAAGAGTTATCGTGTTTATCAACAGTGTCCAGTTGCTTCATAAAAGAGTTATCGAATGTATCAACAATTTAAAGATCTATAAATCATTAAATGTATCAACAATGTATGGTTATTTTATAGAAGGAGTCATTGCATATACTTCTCCTCATAGAGACGAGCAAGTCTACTAACTTTACGTTCACCACGACGAACACCACGTTCAACTTCACGAGCATGCTCTTGTTTCTTTTGTTCAGCAATACGTTGACGTTCAACTTCTTCTTGTAATGCAAGATCCCTATCAGTATATTTACGTAAATTATTATTCACCATGGGCACAATTGTTTCATGAAGGGAAAGTGTTGATGGTTTCTTTTGCGGTATACGTGGAGGACGAGTTGGTGTAGTAAATGCTTGATCAATATCAACATCATCAGTATTGGCATCAACATCATCTTCAATTCCAAGACTCTCTAGAGAATCCATTACAATATCCACCTGTGATTGTGTGACAGGTATTGGAGCAGTTTCTGATGAATCAGGTGTCATTGGCTGAATGTCATGATTTTTGTTTATCTCCATAGTAAACAACTCATTGTTACGAGGCATGGAAGGACTAGGTGAATGAGAATTAGTTCTTGGTGGTGATGGAACAGCAGTTATTTTGACAGGTGAAGTATGAGATTGTGGTAAGTTGTTAATAACACGGGCTTCAACTTTGTCAGTGTCACCTAAAGCGTTTATTTTGAAATTTTCAAATGCAATAAAATCGTCTGTACTGATATGATTATTGAAATCATCAATAGTGTGAGGTGTACCTAGTACAGTTAGGGTATCATAATTATCAATGAGTGATCGAATAAACTTGAATAGATTATCAAAACCTGCATCGTCGTCCATATCAGTGGAAGTTAGGGAATCTGTGCTATTCAAGGCAACATTTTCAGCGTATAAGATTTTAGTGAATGCAAGAACGAGACGTAATTTATGACGTTCTATTGCCTTTTGAGAATTTTTTGCTGATGGATCAATAAGTGATACTTCACGTTGAACTTTCAAAGTGAGGTAATTAAATATTTTGAATATTTTAATTAATATGTAAGCATTGTCGTAGGTTTTTGTTAAAGAGATGTGATGTTTGAACAGCAAAACTTTATTAAGGAATGAACTTACTTGTGTTGAATCTGAGAAATCAATTTTATAAGCGAGTAGTAGTTGTGGAGGTATTAATGGAGTTTTCGAGTTTGATAATTTGAGTACGAATTTGACGAAAATCATGTAGTGTTCAACAAATGAATAATCTGATAATGAAACAAGTTGTCCTCTTTTCAAACAATCTGATAAGATATCAATAGCTAGTTTAGTTTCAGCAGGTAATGAAGAACATTTGATTATGGTGTTCCAATCACGGCGAGATAAATGAACATCTAATTGTGGACGTGAAAGGTAAGATATGAGATTGTTGAATATGCGCTGAAATTGAGTAAGTGGAAATTGAGAATCATAAATGGTTAATGGTTCACCATAAAGTGGTGGAAAATCTCTGGTTAATATTATCCTTGAATTATGGAAATAAATTTTATCGATTATGTAAGTATGCAATGAAATGGGTAATTTAGTTAAATCAATATGATGAGATAATGCAGTAAGAGTATCACATTTAATAATTGAAGGTTGACGACCAGCATTTGAAGTTAATGCATGGAATTTAGAGAAAACATCAACAACTGATTTAAGTATCCAAGTTCCATGTACAATGTACATTTTCTGTAAATTTTCCCGAGAAGCTGCCGGTATAAGTTTGAGAAATCTAATTAGGGTAAGACTACGGTCAGTGGTATTGGTAGTGGAATCATCTATACCTTCTCTATGCAAACCATTTGTAAAGACAACAAGGGCATGGTTGTGATCAGGGGCGAGTGATATTAGTGTGTCAGTGAATGATTGTAAAGCTGTGTTGTCGTTTGTCTGAGAAGTCGCTGTTGAGAGGACCGCTGGCGGGACGTGGGTGAGGTCCAGGACATAGAGCGGGAGCTGTGACTGCGGGTCAAGAGTTGCTGAACGGTAGTAGCAGCGGTTTGCCATTGTGTGGTGGTTGTTGATAGCTGTTATATTGTCCTGGAAAGAGTGTTTAATCACCGTTGATCCAAGTTATACGCGGTCTGAGTCTGAAAGGGGAAAACGTCAACACTGCTCGATTTGTTGATCCAATTACGTAAGCAAGGGTATTACGTAAGCGGAAAAGAAAAAATTATGAACACGAGTCACGTGCACTTTTTGCCTTCCCCCTCCATCCCAGTTGCTTACGTAATCCGCCATTTTCTTTCTTAATTGCTTTGGAATTTTTGTTGGGCCCCAAAAAAAATTCCAGCGGGGCTCGGTCGGCAAATTAATATTGGAATTTCGCCCTAATTTATACGAGCTTATTAAATAATTATTCATATTCAATTCAATTCAATAATGCGATAGTGCGAGTGTTTGAAATTTATACAGTAGCTATAGTAAAGAGAATAGATAGAAGAGGGAAAGAGAGGATGACAATGAGAATGAGAATGAGAATGAAAATGATAAAATGTAAAAAAGAAGGTATAATCTGTATCAAGCTTTCGGTTTAATTAGCTTTGGTCTTCTTTTCAGCCTTTTCCAGTTCAGACTTGGCAAGGTATTCGAGTTGTCTGCCGTAAGTGTTGGTGGTAGCACCAGAATCTTGGATAACTGCTACTCTAAGTGTTGCAAGTAAATTATGTGCAGCATTGGAATGTGCATAAACACCACCATTGAATGCAACAGTAGCATCTTTACCAAATGATGTTCTCACTAAAGCTTGTCCACCAGGGTGTTCAGTGATAAATGTGGAACAATCATGTACAATACCTGAAATAATGATTAATCCTTTACGTTTTGATGCTTCTTCATTAAATTTTTCTTTATCCCAAATTGGTAAATCACATAATTGTGGACCCCAATTTAATTTACTACGCATTTCATCAAGTTTCTTTTGCTTTTGTTGTAAAATACCTTGATCAATTGCATTTTGTGAAAATTTCTTTAAATTGTAAGCCATACCTAATTTAGAGAAAATCCAAATAAAAATTTTAGTTGGATCATATTGGTACCATTTTAATGCATTACGATAATCTGATGGAAATTCATGATGAAAATTATGATATCCTTCACCAAATGTAACTAATGCTGTTAAAACATGATCTCTTGGTGTTCTTTTATCATCAAATGGTTGTTCACCAATCCAATGAGCTAATGAATTAACACAAAATGTTGCTTGTTGAACAACAAATGATTTAATAATACCTGCATAAATTAAACCACCCCAAAAATCATTGAAAAGATAATGTGCTAAAACTGCTGGTAATAATAATCCCATAACTAACATAATTGATAAATAATGTCTATGTTGAACTCTGACAATCCAATCATCAACTAAATCAGAAATATCAGCTCTAGCTTTATATTTTGGATTTGGAACTAATAACATCCATCCCATATGAGAATACCAGAAACCTTTCCTTGCATCATAAGGATCTCTATGAGTATCAGTATATCTATGATGAATTCTATGAGAATGAGACCACCATTTAATTGAACCTTCAATTGCAGCAGCACCGAATAAAGCGTAAAAGATTTTTAAACCATCATTACATTCATAAGCTCTATGAGACCATAATCTATGATAACCAGCAGTAATTGATAGACCTGAGAGACAATAAAGGAAAAGTGCAAGACCTGCAGTATTCCATGATGGTCTAACCCAATATGAAGAAAAGATTGCTAAAGCTGGGAAAAATAAAACTAAAATAAAGTTCAGCCAATTCATATGCTTATGCCAATTTTCCCAAGTCCATTCTTGTTCTGAAATATGCTTTTCACGTTGATATTTTTCACGTAACTCTTTATCCTTTTTCAGAACTTCAGCAACAGAGTCCCTTGCAAGTTCTTCAGCTGTAACTTTAGTCATTGCCTTTGTACCCATTAAACGACCACCAATACCTGAAGCAACAATTCTTTTGGTTTGCTTGTTAGTACCAGCGGCCACAGCGTTAGCCTCTGTGATATCGACTGATTCCATTGTGAAGGAGTTGGTTGATTAAAGAGATGAAGAGGATAGGATAGAAAAAAAAAGGTTAAATCAAAACTTCAATTTAAGCAAGAAAGAAAAAAAAAAAGCCAGAAGCGATGATGGACGGTTGGAAGTATTAATAGAGAGAGAGAGAGGCGTGATTTTGGTGGCGAGGGAGGAGGAGTGGATTTGCGATTGGGAAAGCTGTTGAGCTTGGTTGAGAACTCCGAATCTCGCGGCGCGGCCCAACAGATTATCAAGAAATTGAATTGAAGTCAGTCCAGTCAGTGGAAACACTTTAGTGGCGATCTGCCAGCGCCTCGGAGGGTCTGATCGATAGTGAGTCGATTTCCCCGACCGGACAGACACTGTCTGTGCGAGTTGAAACTCACTTGTCACACCACAGGGTGAGATACAACACTGCTATTACACCACTATACACACACCCAACAGAGGATTAGCACTGCTACTTATAGACCAAAAAAAGTGTAACACAGACTAATGCTGAGCCTGCACTGGATTAATAATGGTTGAATCAACACATCTTGTGATTGGTTGTTGGTTGCCCCACAGGAAGAGAAGGGGGGGGGGGGAATTGTACGGGGCAACTCACGACATAAAATACTGTTGTAAGAAGTCGATCGACCGAATTACACGTGACAGTTGTCACGTGATTCTACTCACGTGACTTGTTTTTTATTTCCCTTTTTTTTTAAATGACGTAGTGATGATGTAGAGGTAATATTATTTTTACCGTAAAGTGCCTAGTGAAATGAGTTTTGAATTGGTATGACATCGGGTGACAACGGACCCTTTGCACAGTTGATATAACAACTAATAATCCTTCTATTTTCCTTTTTAAAACTTACTCTTAATCTTACTCTTAATACACAAATCTAAACGACAAACATGCCTGTTGTTGTATTTGGATCATTAAATCATGACTTAGTTACTCATACTGTTAAATTCCCATCAGCTGGTGAAACTGTCACCGGTGCATCATTTGAAACTCATATTGGTGGCAAAGGTTTTAATGAAGCTATAGCAGTTGCAAAATTGAGATCACCTAGTGATAAATTTAAAGTTAAACTTGTTGGTTCACTTGGTGATTCAGGTTCTCCTACTGATACTGTTTTAATTCAATCATTTAAAGATTATTTAACTTCAAATGGTGTTTCAACTGATTCTATTAAAATTGTTGAAGGTACAGTTACAGGTACTGCTACAATTATTGTACAAGATGAATCATCAGGTGAAAATAGAATAATTGTTGTTCCTGGTGCTAATGCATTTACTGATCCATCACTTGAAGAATTAACTACTATTTTCAAAAATTCCAATTATTCTGAGTTACAAACTTCGATTGAAAATCCTGAAATCCCATCACATGTTCATGCACATGCAACAAAACCATTAAATGATGAAGAAATTGTTAGAACTAATTCAACATCATCACATCCTCCATCACATGTTCATTCTCATGGTTCAAGTGCTAATTTAGTACATGAAGATTCAAGTAATGGACTGGTATATAAGAATGGATCCCTTATTCACAGCTGGTCTGCATCAGGGACACATTTAAACAATTTAGCACATAATTCATCATTATTATCATCATCAAGTTCTATTCATTCTCATGGTACAAAACCAATAGAAACTGTTGGTGATGTTGAAAAGGGTAAGATTTCAAGAGATTTTGTAATTTCACATATTACAGGATCTAATAGTGATAATTCAGAGATACCATCAGAATTACATTCACATGCTTCACATTCGAAATTATCAACATTAACATATCCATCACCTAAACCATCAGTTATTGATTTACAAAATAATGCAATTACACTTGCATCAAAGGCACCTGTTAATACATCAAGTACTAATTTATCAACTAATACTGCTGCTAATGCACGGATACCATCAGGTGTTAATTTAACAGCACAACAAAGATTAACTAATGTATCATTTTCACTTGGTGGATCATCAGCTCATTCATCAAATGTTCATTTAACACCATCACAATCTTATTTACAAATGTTCAATTCAAATGTTAATCGTCAACAACAAATTATTGATGATAATTCATATATTGCAATATTACAAAATGAAATACCAAATCCACATGGTTTAATTACTAATATTACCAAATCATTCCCTAATGTTTTAATAATGTATAATCCATCACCATTACCAGTGACAAAATCAGGATATGATAATGCATTACTTGATTCATTACATCATTCACATTATATTATAGTAAATGAACATGAATTATCTTGTATTGTTGAAAATTATCATAGTGATCCAAATAGAACACCATTAACTACATTACGTAATATATCCAATTTTGATCCACCATCAGGTAAAGAATCAGAAACAGTTGCATTTTATGCAAAGAAATTAACACAATTACGTACAATTGTTACTAAACCTGCACTTGTTGTAACACTTGGTGGATCAGGTGTATTATATTCACCAGCTGGTGCATTTACAATGGCATATGTTCCAGCTGAAGAAGTACCTGTTGATGATATTGTTGATACAACGGGAGCGGGTGATACGTTTCTTGGTGCTTTAGCTACTTGTTTATACCGTGGTGAACCAATTGATAATGCAATTAAATTTGCAACACGTGCATCAGCGGTTACTATTCAACGTAAAGGTGCTGCAGAAGCAATTCCATTATATAAGGAAGTGGAAAAGAGAGGGTGGATTTTATAAAGAATGGATAGATGGAAGGATGGGAGGATATTACTTTATGTATAGTAAGTGGTATATTAAATTATATTATACTATATTATATTATATATAAATTTGCTACTTTTGTGAGTGTAATTGTGAATCGTGCAGTGGAGGGAGAGTTGTAAGTGGTGATGATGATGGTTGTGGTGGTTGTAATGATTGTTGTAGTGGAGGTGGTGGGGGTGGATGATAGGATAATTCGGCAAGTGAAACAGGTGGTGGTAGATTAGCAAGTGATGAAATTTTGTGCAGTGGTGGTAGTGAATGTTGTGTTGTTGTTGTTGTCGTTGTTGTTGATGATGATGATGATGTTGTGAAATATTGTGATAGTGTGGGCAGTGATTTAACGTATTGTAATGGTGTTGGTGGTGAACGCCGCGTGGGTACTGTCAATGTAGGATGTGGGGAAGATATAAGACTAAAAGCAGCTTCAACTTGTTGTTTGATTGGTTGATTATCTGATTCTCGTTCCTTTTGCTGCTGCTGCTGCTGTTGCTGCAGTTGGAGGATTTCTAATTCTTTAGTTGCAGCATTTGCCAACACATTGATAAAATTAGTAGAAGAAGGGGTTTTAGTTATTGTTGTTGTTGTTGTTGGAGTTTTTGGTGCACGATGAGTTCGTTTAGCTAGTTTTGTAGTTGAACTAGATTTACGCAGTGGAGTAGTATGTGATGATAATGATGTAATTGTAGCCATTGCTGAAAGACTTGTTGAAGATTTAGAAAGTTTCGGTGATGTTGATGTTGATGGTGTTACTCCATTAGCAGTCGTTGCATTAGCATGTATCCGAGAATGCCTTGTTAGTTCATCGGAACGAGAGAAACGTTTAAAACAGCCGGGGAAGTTGCACTGGTGAGGTTTCTCGCCTGTGTGGGTCCGTATATGACGGGTCTGATGTTCAAGTCGGTTAAAGGCTTTCCCACAAAGAGGACACTGGTATGGCCTGCTATCTGGCATGTAAAGTGTGAAGTGTGTAGTGTGTAGGGTTGTACAAACAAACTGTGTATAAATAAATAATGGTATAAGATGTCTTCATATGTCTCATGTCTCCACTTTTTTGTGTCCGTGTGGGGAAGCGAAAAGCGAAAAGCGAAAAGCTAAAAGCGAAATTGTAGCAAACAGGCCAAACTGAAAGCGGTATAGAGGCAGAGGCGCAGTCAAATAAGTGTGGCTGGTGGGGAAAATGGGGGATTACGTAAGCACCATGTAGTTACGTAAGCAATAATGGTTACGTAAGCAGAAATAATTACTTACTCAATCCTAATTATTGTTGGTTGTCAATTTTCACATGAGCCTCAACTCAATGTTTGCCCCTTCTCCCCCTTTTCCCTCCTTTCCCTCCTTTCCCCCCCTGTAGGGCTCAGCGATTTCAACACTTGAGTCTGTAATGTTTACTCTGAGCATAAAAGCAGCCCTGTCCCCCAGATGCAGAAACAGTGCTGAGCATTTCATCATTACGTTTGGCTTTTCGTTTCACTAATCTTGCTTCTCGCTTCTCGCTTTCTGCTCCCACATTGTCTCAAGTCTGCTTCAGCTTGCAAGTAAGTAAAGGACCCCCACAATTCTCACTTCGCAGCCTCCCAAATTCAATTTTCGTCAAATCAACTCTAACCCGGAAAAGAGTCACCCACGACAACTTCTCAAATTTCTCACTTCTCCAGCTTTTTTTTTTAATATCCTAACCTAATAACCTAATAAGTACAGTACGTCAAATTTTAAAAACCCTTTTCTTCTCCGTGTATCTCTCTTTTCCTTTCAACTTCCTCAAGTATCACATCATTCATCACTAATCACAATGTCTGATATTACAACAAAGGCAATCAACACAATTAGAGTCCTTGCTGCTGACACCGTCGCAAAGGCAAACTCAGGTCATCCTGGTGCTCCAATGGGAATGGCTCCTGCTGCTCATGTCTTATTCTCTCAATTG
This sequence comes from Pichia cactophila, assembly GCA_030563965.1. Lineage (NCBI taxonomy): Eukaryota > Fungi > Ascomycota > Pichiomycetes > Pichiales > Pichiaceae > Pichia > Pichia cactophila. Next base: position 104,665 of record JAJMKU010000019.1, read on the forward strand.
AAGACTAACCCAAAGAACCCTTCTTGGATTAACAGAGACAGATTCATTCTGTCTAATGGTCATGCTGTCGCTCTGCTGTACGTTATGCTACATCTGACCGGTTATCCTTTATCAATGGATGATTTAAAGGCTTTCAGACAACTCGATTCTAAAACTCCTGGTCATCCTGAATCTATAACCCCAGGTATCGATGTTACAACTGGTCCTTTAGGTCAAGGTATTTCTAATGCTGTTGGTTTGGCTATTGCTCAAGCTAATTTGGCTGCAACTTATAATAAACCAAATTATACTATCTCCGATAACTACACTTTTGCATTTTTCGGTGATGGTTGTATGATGGAAGGTGTTGCTTCTGAAGCAATGTCTCTTGCTGGTCATTTACAATTGGGTAATTTGATTGCCTTTTATGATGATAATCAAATCTCAATTGATGGTGCAACTAATCTGGCTTTCACTGAAGATGTCTCTAAAAGATTAGAATCTTATGGTTGGGAAATTATTCATGTCCCTGATGCTGATACTAACTATGAAGCTATTGCAAATGCAATTTCTAAGGCTAAACAATCAAAGAATAAACCAACTTGTATTAAAATTACTACAACTATTGGTTTTGGTTCTCTCAATCAAGGTACTGCTGGTGTTCATGGTTCTCCATTAAAGGCAGATGATATTTCTCAATTAAAGGAAAAATTCGGTTTCGATCCTTCAAAATCTTTCAATGTTGATCAAGATGTTTATGATTATTACGCTCAAGTTGCTGAACGTGGTGAAAAGGCTAATAAAGAATGGGATACTTTATTTGATGCTTACTCTCAAGAATACCCTGAAGAAGCAATGGAATTATCAAGAAGATTATCTGGTAAATTACCAGATAATTGGTCAAACCTGTTACCAACTTATACTTCTCAAGATAAATCACTTGCTTCAAGAAAAATGTCTGAAATCGTTTTGGGTAAATTAGAACAAGCATTACCTGAATTATTAGGTGGTTCTGCAGATTTAACTCCTTCTAATTTAACTAGATGGCCAGATGCTGTTGATTTCCAACCTCCTTCAACTGGTTTAGGTAATTATTCTGGTCGTTACATTCGTTATGGTGTTCGTGAACATGGTATGGGTGCAATCATGAATGGTATTGCTGCTTATGGTGCTAATTTTAAACCTTATGGTGGTACTTTCCTAAATTTTGTATCTTATGCTGCAGGTGCCGTTAGATTATCTGCATTATCTGGTCATCCTGTTACTTGGGTTGCTACTCACGATTCCATCGGTTTAGGTGAAGATGGTCCAACTCATCAACCAATTGAAACTTTAGCTCATTTCAGAGCAATTCCAAATTTAATGGTTTGGAGACCTGCTGATGGTAATGAAGTCTCTGCTGCTTATAAAGCGTCATTCGAATCAACTACAACTCCTTCAATTATTGCTTTGACTAGACAAAACTTACCACAATTAGAAAATTCTTCAATTGAAAAGGCTTTGAAGGGTGCTTACGTTATTCATGAAACTTCAAATGCTAAACTTATCATTGCTGCAACAGGTTCCGAAGTTGCTTTAGCTATTGATTCTGCAAAGGAATTGTCCAATAATGGTGTTCCAACATCTGTTGTCTCAATTCCTGACTTCTTCACCTTTGAACAACAATCTTTAGATTACAAGAAATCAATTTTCCCAGATGGTATCCCTGTCCTATCTGTTGAAGTGATGACCTCTTTTGGTTGGGATAAATATGCTCATGCTCATGTTTCACTCGACAGATTTGGTGCTTCAGCCCCAGCTTCTGCATTGTTCAAGAAATTCGGTTTTACTGTTGAAAATGTCGTTGCAAAGGGTAAAAAGACAGTTGAATTCTACAAGGACCATGAAGTTATTTCCAGACTTGATGCTCCATTCTAATTACATTTTGTATACGCTAGTAAATGAATAACTCGTATTTTTAGTTTAACATGTTACGTTTACGTTTTGAATGAAAAAAAAAAAAACATCTGGCAAATTTGATTCCTCGCGAGATGGATTTGTTCAAAGAAAAGAATACACTTTATTGATCAACACCTCTTCAACGTTTGTTCAACTTCCATTACTCTCCCCACACAACCATGTCCTTTAACAAGTCACAGGAAACAACAGCAAAGAATAAGGAACGTCTCTTACAACTACTACAAGATCCAGCAAACAAACACTGTGCAGACTGCAAGACATCGCGTAATCCTCGTTGGGCATCATGGAATCTCGGTCTCTTCATTTGTATTCGTTGTTCAGGAGTACACAGATCTCTAGGGACACACGTTACCCGTGTGAAATCAGTAGATCTTGACTCATGGACCGATGAACAAACTGAATCTATGTGTCGGTGGGGGAACCATAAGGCCAACGCTTATTGGGAAGCCAAACTGCCACCTCGTTCAAAAGAAGAAGCAGCTCTTGGTGGTTACGTCCCACAAGATGGTAAAGTTGAAAGTTTTGTACGTACAAAGTATGTTCTTGGTAAATGGAAAGATGATGGACCTAGAGATCCTGATAGGTTTGCCTCTGCTGCTCCAGTTCCAGTGAAAGAAACTGTACCAAATACTTCAATTGTTAAACCGTCTCATAAAGAAACTCTACTTGATTTCCTTGGTAATACCACCACACCTGCTCTTACACAACATACAGGTCCTCCACAGGTAAGGTCACAGACAAACCCAACTGTTTCACTCTTGCAGCAACACACAGCACCATCAACAACACCAACACCAACACCAACGCCAACTTCCACTACCATACCAAGCTCTAACAGACCTGATTTGAAGAAGAGCATCCTCAGCTTGTATGCTTCCGCCTCACCGTCAGCTTCCGCAAGCAACATCTCAATGAATCGCATTCCAAGCTACACTTCAGCTACACCCCCTCCACCACCAGCACCAGCAGCGGTGCAACAACAACCATCTTTTGTCATCGACGACCCATTTAAAAACGTCTGGAACTAGTGCATACACACATCTCTATACTATAAATATATAAACTAATCATCCGAATCCAACTCTGCTGCGCATTTCAAGTACCCTTTTCTCAACATGTTCAACTGTTCGGTCAAGTGATTCAGCTATTCTTGCCTTGGATTCCTTGTCTAACACCAAATACAGTTCAACGAGATCACCATCGATGCATGCCCTTTTAGGAACGTAATAACTACGGAACTTACGCACATCACGATCAATCAATTGCAGTGTTGGTGTCTTCACAACCGTCTCTCTAACAAGTTTCTCCAATTCTCTAAAAAAATTAACCTCCTTGATGGTCTTCATTGCAGAGAATGTACCAATTGTACCATTGATACCACCGTAAACGACAACTTCTTCCCCACCAATACCTATCTGACCAAAATTCAACGATGTAATTACATCACCAACGTAGAAACTGGAAAGAAGCTTGAATTTCTCCAACCTCTTCCGTTTACGCACTTTCAAAACCTCAACGTTAACACCATCGGGCACCCTCAACGTAGTAATAGTACCGAACTTGTCACCAACAAGCACAGTATCTTCATCGAGGACAACGCTCCTTGTCACATGTCTGTTTGCCATATCGTCGATAACAGGTGTAAGTGAACCATTACCAACATCAAACTCAATAACCCGCACACTCGATTGAACATCACCAACAAACAACCTCTCTCCAGCACTCGCAATAGTAACAATATCACGCACATACTGCTCTTCAAGGAGAACAGCTGCTTTCTTCAACAGCTGGACCTTACCAATCTTGAACAAGGCAAGTTCTGATCCAAAACCAACGGCAACGTGTCCTTTAAATCCATGAATCGCCAACACAGGACGTTCAAATGTTTGCTTGTACAAGAACGATAAACTCCCATCCTCTTCAACAACGTACACACGCAGAGAACATGCTCCACACACGGGTGGTTTACCGCTCGTAGTGCTCACAAAGAGATATTCACGAGTAACACCATCACGTTCAAGAACAGCTGTGCCCACTCGATACGCCATCTCACCAACCGGTAATTCCACGGTTTGCCCAACGGCAGCCTTTTCGTTGGAATAAACGTGCACGCATGACCGCAAATCTCCAAAATGCACACCGTACTGAGCATCATCTTCCACAGCAGAACCATATGTTACTGTATCGCTTTCGTAGGGAGACTCTATGTCTGTGTCGGCACACACAATGTACGCCATACCTTTGTTCACGGACGTGCACATTGCACGAGGGGTGTATCGCAATGGGATGCTCTCAATGTTTGCCAACCTAGATAACGCATCGTGAATATAATTCAATGACTCAGTTGAATTGTTAATGTCATTGACACCAGTGAAAACAGGCACTGACACAATACTCAACCTGTCACCATGCGTAAGGAGAAGACCTTGTGGAACGTCATTAGAATGCAACGACGCAACAACACCATATTGTTTTGCATAAACTTTCTCCTCTTTCTCCTCATCTTCGTCTTCATCTTCCCCATCCTCCTCTTCTTCGATAAATTTCTCTGGAACGGGGAGAGAAACAAGTTTCACACCGAAACGTTGTGGGATAACAAAGAAAGAAATCGTTGAGTTCACACACACGAGTGTACATGTTGCACCACTGCTACTTGTCACTTTCACGAGTCTAATCTTCAATGGCGCAGCAACCACAAACTGAACAATCTTATCTTCAAGGACACCATCATCAGTGAGAGTGAATCTCGTGTATATACCATTATCCAATCCTGCATGCAAATAACTTGTCGTTTCATCGCTTCCGCGTAAGAGTTTCAGTTTCTCCACTTCCTCTTCATCTGTATCTTCTACAAACGCACTCTTCTTACGATGTGTAGTAATAGCAATGGATGAAGATCTATAGTGTAACTTTGTCGCATGCATTGTTTGGAGTGTCTTTTTAGGATCCGTAGAAAGGACATGAACGCTTGCATCTTTGCAAGTGACCACAATGAATGGTGCTCTTACCCTACCAATAGGTATCTCACCAATACAAATGCCTGTGATAGACGAGTTAAACTCTTTATGTTCCATGTACTCGACAAGTGCGTCCCCTGACTCAGATTTCTCAAAGTACACAATGTCTCCGTTCGAAAGAGCAACAACGATCTGTGTATTCGTCCATGCAGATGCAATAACTTCAATCCCCGGTGGTGGGTTCCAATCAGTTTCCTTCACTGGTTCGTCTTTATCAGAGTAAAATATCTGCTTTAATCCAGTAGCGTGTATTTGTGCAATAGTGTGCTCTCCAATCTGTGCAACATCAAGCGTGCTAACGGAATCAATAAACCCTGAATTCTCTGCTTCTTCAACCTCATCACCAATTTGCAAAATCAAAGACCCATCAAAAAAGGATAGAACAATGAACTTATCGTAGGTATCATTCTTGTGCATCTTTGTAGTAAACGCATTAAGAATCTTTGATGGAAGATCTTGCGTCACAATCTCCGTAAGTGGAAGGTGGTTATGCAAAACTTTCACAGCTGACCGTTCCTTCGTACCTGTAGCTGCGTAAATTTCAGGTAAAGTCTCCACAAAGTCTGCTTCACTCACTTTCATTTCGATCATTTGGTTGAAATCACATTTTGTATCCACTAGCTTGATATTCTCATTAACTTTAACTATAAACCTCACTTCTGTAACATTGATATCATTCGAACTCCACTCTTTCTCATCAGCTCCATCACCAAGCTTTTCAAACTGATATGTACCTTTATCCCCATTCTCAAAATCAGCAAAAAGGTATCCATTTTTCAATACAATCATTGAAGCACATAACGGTATTGTGTCAAAATATCTAATCTTCACAGCATTAACCATACCAGGTCCAACATTTTCGCCGTAAACATCATACCTCGTTTCCTGTGTAGTCGAATAATCAAGAGTTACTTTGAAAATGTCACCAAACTGGTTTTGTAACAAAATAAAAAACTCGTTCTTCATTTTGTGCACAACACTTGTAACAATAACAGATTCAACTTCGCTTGGTTGTTCCCGAATAGGAACTCGACACCGATGACTAGGTTTGAAAGGACACATGTACTCTATCCAACCTTCCGAGCAAAGCAAAATCCCACTCGGCCCACTAAGACCTCCTGGAATAGCAACAACATGATTAGCTGCACTTTCAACTTGGCGTGATTCAAGTATGGAGATACTGTTTAAGCCAAGGTCAAACTCATAGTAATTAAGACGTTTCTGTCCTTTCTTCTTTTCATCATTATAATCTACCTCAATTCCCGCAAAAATTGGATTCTCATATCCTACATCAAGTGCAGTAATGTCAAAGGTTAGCAAACCGTGCAATTTGAACTCAACTGGGGAACTTAGTTGATTTGATCCCGTATCGTCTTGTACTAACGTATAAACAAGTTTGTTCTTCTCAATTGCAGCAATAAGAATTGCACGTCCTTTAGGATCAACACAAATATATTCACCAGCGGCAAGTCTGCTAATACCTGTCTTGAAATAAGCTTCGTTCACCAATGAGACAAATTTGTTGGTAATATCGTCATACTCTATGATTGTAAGCATGCCTGCATCTGAGGTTACAACAATTAGATCCTTGTTTGATTTGAGTGGACGAAAAGTAAATATATTCCGTAAATTTGCAAACGCATATGTGACATTCTGTCTTATCACTTGTCGTATAGTTTTGTCGAACTTCCATAGTTCGATCGATGTTTGTGTGGCTCGAACAATTTCCTGCACTTTCTTGACCCCACTAAAATTTCCTACTATGGATTTGATTGATCCACTGGGACTCTTTAACGCCAAATGATACAAAGAAAAGTCAGGATTGATGTCAGCCATTGTCCTTCTTTGTGATGTATCACAATTTATTTATTTGAAAAGCTTTTTAGATCTTTTCTAAATCAACAAGAAAAGGGTGTGTCTTGGCTCAGACGCGGAATTTGTTGATCTCTCATTTCTCAATCCATCTTGCTTGTTTACTTGATTTGGCGTCTTCTGTTTTGGAAGTCGAAGCTACAGATACATGTCTTCAAGAACTGTTCCCAATAAGGGAAAGAAATTTAGAAACACAATTTCTAAGAGATCACAAAAAAATCCACCCCAGGATAACATAATACAGAGTGATGTTTCAGATCAAGATTCTTCTGATGAGAGCGTGGACGAGAATGAAGAACTTGATGGCGTCGAAGACAGCGATATAGATAATTCAGAAGGAGATGAAGACAATGATGGTAATATGGTTGATTCTGATGAACGTCCAACAATTGAAAAAGAAACAACACCTCTTGACGATGACGAAGATGACGGTGATATCGACAATGCCATTCAAAAGTCAGAAAAGAAGAAAAAACTGACCAAAGCAGATCGTGATAGACAACTGAATAAAGTGGGTACAATTAACACAGTTGAAGAATTTGAAGATGCTATTAGGAAAGTATTCCAAGAAGTACAAACTACAGTCGCTGTTCACAAGCGTCAGCTCATTATATTGAGAACAATCATGCAACGTGCAGTGTCAACAGGTTTTCAGTCGCATTTTAACACTTTTTTCTGTCATATGCTACGCAAGATAATACCGGTTAAATACACAATTAAAGCTGCTGATAAAGTCGTAAAGTTTGTATCATCTTTCGTGCAGTCAGTGAACCCAAGTAATTCCGTTTCCAATGATAACGATGATACATCAATTCAAAACACCGATATTACAGAAGATACATTTCTACAGTTCACCAATACCATATTACTATTCTTGAGAAGAGGACTTGATGCAAAAGATAAGAATGTACGATATCGTTCTTGTCAGTTACTTGCTTACATTATCGGTGAATGTGACAACATGGAAGACGAACTATACAAAAGACTCACAAGTGATTTAATTACTAGGATTTTTGACAAGGATAAAGCTGTTAGAGTCAAGGCAGTACAAGCTCTGGCATGTTTTCAAAACAGTGATGGTGGTGCATTGTCAGCAGCTGGTAAAAACATTCGTTTTGTCATGCAAAATGATCCTAGTTCTGAAGTACGTCGGGTCTGTTTGAAGAATATTGAAAAGAATGATTATACTGAACCTTTCATTGTTGAAAGAGCTCGCGATGAAGACAGAATCACTAGAAGATTGTTATACGCTAAAGTACTACCAGCATATAATCACATTACAGATATCAAGACTGAAAACAGAAACCGTTTATTAGAACTTGGTTTGAAAGATAGAGATGAAAGTGTGAGGAAAGCTGCTACAAGTTGGCTTGTTTCTTCTTGGATGCACGACTTGAATAATAATATTGCTGATTTTTTATTTCATTTAGATGTTATTGAAAGTGATATTGCTCCATTAGCAGTTGAAAAGTTTCTTGAGAAGAGACCCGAGTTATTGACGCCAATTTATTTTAAGAAGGATTTTTTTGATGAACTGACTCCACAATTGGCGCTATGGTTTTACACAGGGTTTAAATATTGCTTGGAAAATAGTAAACCTGACTTAATTGACTCGATTTTCCCAGAAGCTGCTGAGTTTGCAAACCTACTAGAAAAGTACTTTAGATTGAGAAGCGAGAATATCTTGAAAATTAGTGAAAATAGCGATGCCATAGCAGAAGATCGTGATCTTGCCGAGAGATTAGGAATAATCGACCCTGACGAATACAACTACATTATTCTACAATTGCTTAAGATTGCAGTAGATTATGACTATAGTGATGAATTTGGTAGAAACAAAATGTTTCAAGTATTGAGAGCTACATTGAGTAGCAACTCTGTCACTGAACCAATTTTACCTGTGTTGATGGAATGTTTGAGGAAACTTGCTATCAATGAACGTGATTTTTGTCAGATGACCATTGAAATCATTAACGATTTGAAGGATACAGAATATGAAAAGGTTTTAGAAGCGAAAAGAGAGGAGAAAAGACGCAGAATTGAACAAGATGCGAAAGAAGCAAGAGATTTGAAGAGGAGTAAAAGGAAAAGAAGGTATGGAGAAGGTGTTTCCCTTATTGAAGAGATTGATTCTAGTGATTCTGATAAAGATGATGATGAATCACTTTCTCAATTCAATAAGCGTGTAGAAAAGCTTATTATACGTGAAGAGAATGGAGAGGATGCCAGTGATTCGGATGATGAATATCATTCAGCAGTTAACGATATCTCCAGACAATCTGCAATTGAAGCCAATAAATCAAGACAAGAAGAAATTAACCAAGTTGCTGAACTTCCTGCTTTGGTGATTCATGATTGTTTAACAATTGCCAAATGTATGCTTCAATTAGTTTTTCTTCCATTGAAAGAAAATATGGCGTTGATATCACTCCTTGAAAATTTGATAACTCCCTGTATCAATACGAGATCAGAAATTGAAATCAGAAGTTTGGCACTGATATGTCAAGGATTGTGTGGTATATTGGATAAGGAAGTTGCTACTTCTACGATGGTAATTGCTGCAATTTTTGCTACGAGAAGTGAGAATGAATCACTCATTATTACTGGTTTGCATGTCATAGGTGATTTGCTATCAATTCACCGAGTATCAATTTTACAAGATAATAATGATCGAAGTATTGATTCAATGGCAGTTGCAAAGATTTTCTATCGTGCTTTGAAAGACGATAAAATGCCAGAAGTACAATTAACCACAGCTATAACACTTTTCAAATTACTTCTTGCAGGTGTCATCAAAGATTATGATCTTTTAGAATTGACTTTACTCACATATTTCAATCCTAACGTGAATAAAAACTTACCACTAAAACAATGTTTGAGTTTCTGTATCCCTGCATACGTATTTTCACACAAAGAGCATCAAGAAATGATGGCTGCTATTGTATCTGATACAATTGAAAGATCAATGAAAGTGTGGAACAGAATTGCCCATGCCAATGTGGAGCTTGAATTGAAAACTCCAATTACTCCAACTTTTATTATTGATAGTTTAATTGACTGGACAGATGCTACAAATTTAGCCATTATAACTAAGGATGAAATGGAATCTATTTCTACACATGTTGATGTTGGAATTCAATTCATGAAATTATTACGCAACTACGACTACACTAATGATATCCACAAGAAGTTTTACAAGCCAATTCTGAAGGGTTTAAGTAAGCTAACATTTACACCCAAGGCAGATATTAACAAACTGCGTAAGTTTAGCCAATGCTTTGATGACGAGAACCTTTTTAACGGTGATATTGATGCTGTTTTGGACAGTGACGCTATTTGCAAGAGAAGCTTTCTGAAGTGTCATAAATATGTACAAGAATGTGTGAAGATAGCGGAAAGACTCGAGGAAGAAAAACGAGAGGCAACAAATGTTGATGATGCTGCTGCTAATGTTACCAACTTAGCAGAAGATATGGAAGACGAAAAGAACGAGAAAGAGGAGAATGAAGAAGAAAAAGACCAACTTTCGGAATTGGATGGTGAAAAGAAAAAACATATCAAGGTGAAAGCAGAAAAAGTTGATTCTGACTATAGCGAATCCGAGAATGTAATTGTGAAAACAGAATATACTGCTGTTAATTTAGATGATGAAGAAGAGGCAGAAGATTCTGACCTTGACATTGTCGAGGAGGTGATCCTCTCAAAAGATCAACAGCAGGAAATGAAGAAAAAAATTCGTAAGACAGCAAATAGAAATGAGTATTCTGAAAACAGAGTCAGCAAGCCCATAACTGGCAACAAGCATAAAAAGAGCAGGAACAGGGCAAGAGAAGAAGCATCTCCGCTGCCATCCTTTACTGTTGGCGAGACATCAGAGATTATTCTTCTTGACTCTGACTCAGAGTAGAAACAATGTAACATAGCAGTAATTACAAGTTCTAGCCAATCAATATTAAGTAAAGTAAATTAATTAATTACCGATTCTACCCGGGCGTTGGTGAAAAATGCAAATTAAAAAAATAGTTAAAATTTGTGAGTCAAATTGACTTAGTATTAGCCTTTTCTCAACGGGCCCTGAGAGTCCGTAAAGTTTCTGGCTTCAGTTTTTTTTCCTATAAAGCCCCAAATGATTCCTTCTTTAAATTTGGCTTTTGATGCTCATCTCTTTTTCTTTTCATCTTTTCTCTTTTGACAAGCTTTATCTACAACGCAAAAAACAATGGGCCTTTCATTTCAAGCGTCAAATGCTATTCTTTACCTGTCATATGGTGCCATGCTTTTATCTGGTCTTGCAGTTGCCTTTTGGCACATCTATAAGACGGGATCCAAAAAGGATGGTTTCCTATCTCATAACAGGTCAAGTACAGGTATCCCATTGGCTCTTAACTTTATTGCATCAGGTTTGTATTCTACAAAGTAAAGAAAGAAGTGCATTTTCCTACATGATTAGTTTCACATGATTTTTTTCCAATCAATAAGCAACAATTTCCAAATCCACCTTTGACTTACTAACCCTAAACTTTATAAAATAGCATTAACCACTATTTTTTCACAATATGGATAAACGGGTGCCTTTGTGCTGAGATTATACCGTTTAACTCGATCAAGTTAACACTTGCGGGAGGATTATCAATATTGTTGGAAAAAATTATTGGCTGAATCCATAATCAATCTTACTCACTTTTCTTTATACAGATTTGTGTTTTTGTGTTTTGATTGTATCAGCATTTTGTTAATATGGAGTGTTGCTTTGTGGCGTTATAGGCGTTTCTGCTTTGCTAAACTTTGCGAGTTTTCAATAGCAGACTCTATATGGGCTGTTCAGTTCAACTAATCTCTGACTTAACACGGTGTTGTGCTTTCACTGCTCTTGTGCACAGATCTGACATGAGTTGAACAGAATACTAACTTATTGATCACTTTTATAGCTATGGGTGTTGGTGTTTTAACTACTTATACACAAATTGCTAACATTGCAGGTATTCAAGGATTACTTGTCTATGTTCTTTGTGGATGTTTCCCTATTGTATGTTTTTCATTTTTCGGTCCACTGATCAGAAGAAGATGCCCTGAAGGATTTGTTTTAACTGAATGGTGCTATCAAAGATATGGTCCGATCATGGGTTTATGGTTATCAGCAGCTACCGTTTTGACTATGTTTTTATTTATGGTTGGTGAGCTAAATTCTATGGCTAGTGCAATCACTTCACTAACTGGTTTAGACTCTAGAGCTGGTATTGTTGTTGAATGTATTGTTACTACTATTTACACATCTATTGGTGGATTTGTTGTTTCTTTCATTACAGATACCATTCAAGGATTTGCAGTTTTAGTTGTTTTAGTCATTGGTGTTGTAGGATTTGCAACTGAAACTCATATTGACACAGCAATCAAGAATGCAACGTACCAAGAATTAACAGGATCTAATAAGTTAGGTTGGATGATTCTTTACATTTTATTTGTGGCCATTCTCACTAATGATTTTTTCATGTCTGGATTTTGGTTACGTACATTTGCTGCTAAAACAGACAAAGATTTATACATTGCTACAAGTGTTGCAGCATTGGTTTGTGCAATTGTTTCTACTTTAGCTGGTCTACCAGGTATTTTAGCTGTTTGGAGTGGATACTTGACGGTTGGTGATGATATGGGATATGATGCCTTCTTCATCATGGTTGGAGGTATGAGTAAATGGATTATTGGTGTGATTCTAATTTTCTGTGTGTTTTTATCAACCTGTACCTTTGATTCATTACAGTCTGCTACTGTTTCTACAATTTCAAACAACCTTTTCAGAAACAAGTTCCCAATGTGGTACTCCAGAGTTCTTGTCTGTCTTATCATGGTCCCAGCTCTTGTCGTTGCTATTGAAGCTAGTGCTAATGTTTTGCAAATTTACTTTATTGCTGATTTGTTATCATCGGCGATTGTTCCAATCATGTTCTTAGGTCTTTCTCATCATTTTTTCTTTTTGCGTGGTTTAGACATTATCGTTGGTAATTTGGCAGCATTTCTTGCCGTTTTTATATTTGGTACTATCTATTATGGTAGTGCCAGAGAAGGTGGTCTATTATTAATTATCAATAATGGTGTTTATGATCCTAATGATTGGGGTGCTTTTGGTGCTTTTGTAATTGCACCTGTTGGTGGTGTGATATTTGGATTAATGGCTGCCGGCATTCGTATTGGTATACTTTATTTGATTTCAAAGTCAAAGGGAACACCTTTCACAGCTTTGGATAAACCTGATACTATTACGTTTGGTGTTTTCAAAGACGAAGTTTCAAGTATTGATGCCAATGAAATTACTGAATGTTTAGACATTGTTAGTTCTGTCAATGGCTCCATTATTAAACAAGTTGAACCTGAAAACATACGTGTTCGTGATGTTATTGAGGAATTCAAATGGAAGGATATGCTTCATCTTCTCGTTTGAAACATTCGACTTAAAATACTTATTGTTTATCCCTTATATATTTTATAAAAAGTATAGTTTAAAATCATTATTTACAGTTACACTACCAAAGGCGTTCTAAAGTTCCTCCACTACCGGTATTGTTGATATTCTTAAAATGCATCAAAGCTCCAACAATTTTAACATATTTTGTATGATCAAGATCTATTTCTGCATCGAAAGTTATGCGTCCTGTACCAGGTTCAATTCTATGAATCTTTTCATTTACAATTTTGATCGTAGCTCTTATCATAATCCTATAATTGATTTCTTTAATATACATAACTTCTTGATCTGGATCTTCATCCACACCGCCATCTCCTACTCTAGCCTTTAAAGGTTGAATATACTTATTGATGTTAGGAGGTAATGCAGGAGTATCGATTTCTCTCCATTTAAAAGTCGGTTTAAACCATGATCGACGAAAATCAAGTTCTATACCTTCAATTGCAAGTCTGTTATATTGAATCCTAACGTCGAAACTTTCATATTCACCCAATTCTACGGGCAAGCCAAAATATTCTTTGATTAAATGATTCATATTCAATCTTTTCACAAGTGTCTCCTCACATACTGCCTTTAATGCTTCCACGTCAATATTTTCAAATCCAATTGCTTTCTCAAGTGGTACAGAGGAGTTAACCCAGAGAGGCAAGAATACTGGTCGGCCATTAACTGTTTCGTATACAATATATCCTGCTCCACAAATGAAAAATGGAACAAATACAACACCAAATTTTAGTAGTGGAATCCACCAGGGGCGCTTGTAAGTTATAGGTGTTGGTTCTATATGTGTAGATGATGCATTTTGGATACGTTCCTTATCAGCATCGGTGAGTGTATTCTGGGGCAATGGTTTTGATGACTTGAAAGATGGTGGGAGGTTCAGTCTATCTTTTGAATTTTGTTTGAGAAGACGTGCTGAAGTTGAAAACAACCTCATAACAGGACGATACCTGCATAATAATGTCATTGTAATGTAATTTACAAAGAATAATTAGATATACATAAACACGAAATTCAACATGGATCGATTGGTCGGATTTATTAGGCCTCTTGATCTTTTGACCAAAAAAAAAATCAAATTTATTCAGAAATTAAATATTATTTTATTAATTCAGGTTTCTTGTCGACATTCACACCACAATGTTAAATTACGATACTCTTGCAAAGCCAAGTAAGAAATGGTACATTGCATTAGGAATGGAAGGATCTGCTAACAAGCTTGGGATCGGAATAGTAAAACAACCAGTTGGAGATCTTACAATAAAGGAAAATCGTGCAGTTATTATGAGTAATGTCAGAGATACTTATAATGCTCCACCTGGCCAAGGATTTATGCCTCGTGATACAGCAAGACATCATAGGAACTGGGTTGTAAGATTAGTCAAAAGGGCTATTGCTGAGGCAGGAATTGAAATTACAGATCTTGACTGTATTTGTTTCACGCAAGGTCCAGGTATGGGTGCACCACTTCAAAGTGTAGTTATAGCTGCAAGAACTTTAAGTTTGTTGTGGAATATACCTCTTGTTGGTGTTAACCATTGTGTTGGTCATATTGAGATGGGAAGGGAAGTTACAGGTGCAGATAATCCTGTAGTGCTATACGTAAGTGGAGGTAATACACAAGTGATTGCATATAGTCAACAAAGATATAGAATATTTGGTGAAACATTAGATATTGCAATTGGGAACTGTTTGGATCGGTTTGCTAGAGTTTTAAAAATTCCTAATGATCCTTCTCCTGGATATAATATTGAACAACTAGCAAAGAAAGGATCCAAATTTATCGAACTACCGTATACGGTGAAAGGTATGGATTTAAGTATGAGTGGTATTCTTGAAAACATTGAAGAGATTGCACGGCGTGGTACAGAGAAAGTTGAAGATCTATGTTATTCTCTTCAAGAATGCTTATTTGCGATGCTCGTTGAAATTACTGAACGTGCAATGGCCCATGTTAATGCTAGACAGGTCTTGATTGTTGGTGGTGTTGGTTGTAATGAAAGACTACAGGAGATGATGGGTATAATGGCACGAGATCGTGCAGGTTGTGTGTACGCTACTGATGAAAGGTTTTGTATAGACAATGGTGTGATGATTGCACAAGCTGGACTGTTAGAATATAGAATGGGTGCATTTTGTCCAGTTGAAGAATCTATCTGCAGTCAAAAGTTCAGAACTGACGAAGTTTTTGTCAAATGGAGGGAGTAGGGTCTGTATAATTAAATAAGAACTTTTCTGGATACATTTGAATACCCTTGCTATATGTATCTAAATTAATTGTATTATAGATAGTGTTGTTACTTCAAAGAAATGCTCACCAAGCAATTGCAAATTGAAGTGAAACCAGAAAGATACCATTCTCTATTGTCAGAGATCTGAAAAATTAGTTTTTCAGAATTAGAGAATTGAGACTTCTGATTTGATAATAAAGTAGAGATCTTCCAGCCCGGATCTAAAACGGTTTGTACGGGAAACCAGCAACCATATCTGTTATCACTGGTCTGTCACTATAATATGGATAACATCAACACTTTGAATAGCGATCTGGTTAAGCTGGCAACCACCGCATCTGTTTTAGTGAATAGTGCCACTAATAACACTCCCATAGACGACACGCTTTTGAAGAACAGGACATTTATGTCTACCTTTGATACTTCAAAGCAGCAGCAAACACAACAAACTGAAAATACAGGCTTGGTAAACTTGTTGGTAAAACATGGAGACATCTTGAGAGTGTCTAAGTCCCTAAAACGATCTAATTTTACAGCTGATGGTAAAAAGAAGGGGTTTAGCATTTTAACTAACGATATGCTCAATGAAATTGAAAATGAACCTCCTACACAAACCATTGTAGATGAAACGGATGCAGATGTTTCATTTTCGTTGTTTCAAGGATTTAGTGCGGTACTGCCAGAGGTTGATGAAACAGTTCAGACGATAAAAGCTATGTCAGGAAAAATGTTGGAAGGGAATGGTGAAACTGGATTGCATAAGGTAAAGTTGAATTTGAAAGGTAAAAAGATAAAAGATATAACTTTAGAAAAGATCAAACAATGTCAAAGCCAGAAAATATTGAATTCATATAAATCTGAGATCAATTATCATTTGGATTTGTTAGAAATCAGGAAAGGTTTAGGGAAATGTGAGATTGCCGAAATTGATGATAAAATTGATAAACTATTTATTAGAAGAAAGGAAATTTCTGATGCTATTGGAGATTATGAGAAATCGGAAGCTACATTGGAGAATCACTTGTACGAAATAAAAAATAGACTCGACTTCATAAAAGATATAGATATGGAGATAGATAACGATGCCAAAAATATACCAGAAAATGGTGAGAATAACGAAAATGATAATGAAAAAGAAAAGTCTTCGCAAAGGAAGCAAAATGAAAAGAAAGCAACGAATAACTTGAATTCACTTGATGATGATTATGTGAATATTGAAATAGATAAAAGCAAATCTTACACAAGAGTTACTTCAAGTTCTAAAAAGCATAAATCTGGTGATTTGATTCATCAGTTTCAAGCACATCCAGATAGTATTAATTGTCTTGCAATGGATGAACCATACAGTAGATTAATTACATGTTCTACAGATAATACGGTGAGATTGTGGGATATGAATAGATATAAGTGTATTGGCCTTTTAGAAGGACATTACTCTTATGTTAATTGTGTGGAAATAGATGATCATTATGCATTTACTGGTTCAATGGATGCTACTGTGAAAATGTGGGATTTAAATTATTTCAATAGTAGTAGTCATCGTGAATTTGATGGAGTTGAAGATGTTGAAGAAGGTCATGGTAGTAGTTTGGTTCATAGTTATGAAGGACATGTAGATAAAGTCACAGCATTGAGTTATCATAATGGTGAATTGGTTTCTGGATCGGATGATAAAACGATCAGGCAATGGGATTTGACAACTGGTCATTTGTTACAAACCATTGATGTCATGTGGGCATCATCTATGGCAAACTCTACCATAAATTTTGGAGAAAACAATTTGTTAGGCAGAAGAACTAATCTTGGAAATAACACAGAATACCCTTACATTTCAAGTTTGCAAGTATTTGATGCTGCATTAGCTAGTGGATCCAATGATGGTATTGTAAGACTATGGGATTTAAGAAGTGGAGAAGTAATTCGACAACTCTTTGGTCATACCAGCGCTGTTACAACATTACAGTTTGACAAACATTTCAATCTGGTTACTGGAAGTGGTGATCGCAGTGTTCGTATTTGGGATTTAAGAACCGGCGGATTACTTGATTCTTACACCTATGAGAGTGGTATCAAGAAACTGGTTTTTGATGATAAAAAGATTGTAAGTATTTGCGAAAATGAGAGTGGTATACATGTTTACGATCGTATCGAGCAAAAACATTCAGTTTTTGGAGAATCTTTCGTTCAAGACATTGACTATAGTGGGAACTATCTTGTTTCTGGAGGGTCAGATGGAATGGTCAATGTCCATTATTTGTAATCAACAGCTTCATACATGTACATGTAAATAAATTTCAAACTGTTAATGAATGTAATGAAAAATTGGACGGGCGTGTGAAAAATTTCAGAATCGTTGGTCTTTGTTTTAATGAATTCAAAATTTGTTTGCCCTTACTTTTATTAGCAAACAAAGATCATCATGTCCTATAGACAAACACCTACTATTGTTGTTCTTAAAGAAGGTACAGATACCTCACAAGGTCGTGGTCAAATCATATCTAATATCAATGCGTGTTTAGCAATCCAAGACACTTTGAAAGCTACTCTTGGACCTTTCGGTTCCGATATCTTACTTGTTGGATCAGATGGTAGAACCACAATTACTAATGATGGTGCAACTATTTTGAAAAAATTAGATGTTGTTCATCCTGCTGCTAAAGTATTGGTTGATATTTCTAGATCACAAGATTGTGAAATTGGAGATGGTACTACCAGTGTATGTTTATTAGCTTCTGAGATTTTAAAGAACTGTAAACCATTCATAGAAGAAGGTATGAGTAGCAATTCTATTGTGAAAGGTTTGAGAGATGCTGTCGTATTGGTTGTCAAAAGGATCAGAGAACTTGAAATTAATTTAGAAGAAAAGTCAGAAAATGAAGAGTATGATATGTTGGTGAAATGTGCATTAACTGCAATGAACTCTAAAATTATTCAACAAAATGGGGATTTTTATTCCAAACTAGTTGTAGATGCGGTTTTAACATTAGATAGAGATGATTTAGATGAGAATTTAATTGGTGTGAAGAAAATTCCAGGTGGAGCTATGGAAGATTCACTTTTCATTCAAGGTGTTGCATTCAAGAAAACATTTTCATACGCTGGTTTTGAACAACAACCAAAAAAATTCACTAATCCTAAGATTTTATCTTTAAATGTAGAGTTGGAACTAAAAGCAGAGAAGGATAATGCTGAAGTTAGAATCAATAAAGTTGAAGACTACCAAAAAATTGTTGATGCAGAATGGGAGATTATAATGGACAAATTGAATAAGATTATTGAAAGTGGTGCCAATATTGTTTTATCTAAATTACCTATTGGTGATTTAGCAACTCAATTTTTTGCTGATAGAGGTGTCTTTTGTGCAGGTAGAGTAGAATCTAATGATTTAGAACGTACAACTAAAGCAGTTGGTGGATCCATACTTACATCTGTTAATGATATCAATTCAAAAGATTTAGGTACTTGTGAAGAATTTGAAGAAACTCAAATTGGTGGTGAACGTTATAATATATTCAGTGGTTGTCCATTGACTAAAACATGCACGTTGATACTACGTGGTGGATCGATTAAGATTATTGATGAAATTGAAAGATCTTTACATGATGCCATTATGATTGTTAAAAGAGCTCTTAAGAATAAGCAGATTGTTGCTGGTGGTGGTGCTATTGAAATGGAACTAAGTAAATATTTGAGAGATTACTCACATACAATTAAGGGTAAAAAACAGTTAATTATTCAAAGTTATGCAAAGGCATTAGAGATTATTCCTAGACAACTTTGTGAAAATGCAGGTTTAGATAGTATCGAATTACTGAATAAATTACGTAATTTACATGCAAATGGTGAAATCCACAGTGGTTTAGATTTAGAATCAGATAATGTTGCTAATAACCTTGAAAAATTTGTATGGGAACCATCTGTTGTTAAAATCAATGCATTAGAAAGTGCTACAGAAGCTGCAATTTTAATTTTAAGTGTTGATGAAACTATTCAAAATAAGGAACATGATGCTCAAGGTGGTGCACCACAAGGTATGCCAACTGGTGGTAGAGGTATGCCAATGCCAGCGGGTATGTGATCAACTAGCTTTTTATCGATTTATAAAGTATATAAGGGTTTAGTAGAAATCTCTATTTTTTTAAACAAAAGATTTCATCTTGGTTATAATATCGTTAACTTTGTTCTGATCTTTTAGATCTGAGTTCAAAATTTCAGCAATCTTATTCCATGATTCAACTGAAACAGATGGATTGACTCTTTCTACTGGAGCTTGTTCGTTTGAAGATTTTGTTTCAAATGGCTTGAATTTGGATATAAGTACATTGAGGGCAAGAATATCTAAATTGTTTGTCTTCAAAACTTCCAAAACTGAATCAGAATCACCCAATGTCTTTGCACGCAGCATCAACTTAATATCTGGTATCTCAACAACAATTGAATCTTCTTCCTTTAACAACTTGGATAGTTCGCTTTTAATATTGTATATTCTTGTAGATCCACTAACATCAATTGTCTCAGTTTTATTGAATTTTGGTGACTTCAGAGATTTGAAAGAAATAGAAAGTTTCACTTTTTCATCTTCCTTGTCGTCAACATCCATTACATCATCATCTTCTTGCTTGACATTGGAAATATACGGATTCTCAAGATGTGGAAATGAGAAATCAGTGAGAGTGTCAAGATTACCTATTTTCCAACCATTTATAAATTCATCTTGAACAGCTGCATCAGATCCAGTAACTTCTAATAAATGAATAAACTGCTTTGCAAAATCAACTTCGGTAGTCATATTTGTTATTTAATAAATCTACTAGAAATTAGATAAAGGAAAAGGTTGTCAAGAGTTTAAATGAAATCGCTAAACATGAAATTGAGGAATTTACAATTTACAATTTACAATTTACAATTTACAATCTACAGTAAGCTTCCATGAAATCTTCATATATCTTCACAAATTTATGCATTACTTAATTATACGGTATATTACCCTTAGAGTAGATTTTCCTTAGTCTACGATTGAGGCCTACATTCCAGTATGCAGTTTTAAGCCCCTTTGTTTGATGTTGGCCTGTCCATAAAGGCAATGGTCCTGACTTACGATCCTGGCGTAAGAGTTGTTTACGTTCTGCATGAGACATTCCTAGTTCATTCCTTTTCTCAACAAGCGCAGCATGTCTTTCTCTAGAACTAATGACAAACTCATGACATCTATTGATCTCTTGTTGACTCAATTTAGAAAAAGTTGATGAGTCATGCCTATAACATTCTTCAATGAAAAGGTTGACATTGATTATTCTTTTAGGGGTATTTTGAATCATTTGAAAAAGATCGGATGAAAATAAATCCTTATTATAAGAGTCTTGAAGACTGGAAGAACTATGATTTTGCGTTAAACGAGATGCAAGGTCTGAATCTAAAACACCATTAGAATTTGTATGTGCCTTATTGTATAATTTTTTCAATTCAGGATCAAGCATTTTAAAGATTCCTAAACTGACCTGAAATATTGTTTTAGAGTTTTCATAAAATATCATATCCCATACCCTCAATGTAGTTTCAATGGGTAATACTCCAATAAATAAAGACATGAACCAACTAGTTGTACAAAATGTCAAAGTTGGTAAAAAATACAAATATGAAGTATCATTTTCATTTATGCCGTTTTCTGCAAGCTCTTTCTCAAAAGCTACAATTTCATCATCTTCCATATCATTTTCCATAATAATTTTCCAAACATCAGGTAGATGTTGCTTTAAACATAACATTAACATTCCTTGATTAACTGCTAAACCTTCAAGATTATGTTCATGAACTCCTGGTAAAAACCGTTCACAAATAATGACTAACATCCAAAAAGTCTTCTCCTCATTCAAGAATATCAATAATAAACCAGCAATGAAATTCAAAGATTGACAATACCCTATTGATGGTTTATATAAACTGAAAACTTTTAAGATTCGCCTCAATGTAGTCAACATTGGTGATTCTTTATTATCGCCGACATTCTTAAAATAAATATTATCAGGGAATGTTCTGTGTAAATCTTTTTCAATTGCATCAGTATTTTCAGTGACTAAATCAATAGATTCACGTACTAGTTTCTCATAAAGATCCTTGTTGGAATTTAAACGTTCGTACCCATGTACAAAGCTAAACCAAGCATCACCACGAATCTCAGCTGGTATACCCTTTTTAACAAATTTCGCCATTTCATTAGATTTTGTTGGGAATCTCCTACGAGATTCATCTTCAAAAGATAGAATTGAAGTAGAATTAGAATCAGGGAATTTAAGACCATTCTTTTCAAAAAATTTAATCCATTTCACTTTACGACGTACCAAATATGGACAATATTCATCCCACCAGTCATTATAATCCTTCATTGTAATATATTGATTTGTTTTCTTGAAACCGTACCTGTCATAATCTGAATTTTTTATAGAATTTTTCAAAGTCAATGAAACATTTTTCAATTTTGGTCTAAAAGGTGTTGAAAAAGATGATGTTCTATCTTTTATTATCAAAGCATCATTTATATTTTTCTTAAAATTTGTCAATTGAACTCTAGACCGAGTGATATCTTCAAAAGTTTCACATTTCGTTATCGAAGAAGCTGATTTCCGAATATTAGCTGATGTTAAGATAGAACCTTTCCCTGTGGTACTATCTGTAGATGTTTTATTATTCGTAACATCATTCTTGGTATAAGTATTATTTTCAATATCAGTAGCAGAAGTTGAATCACTTTGCTCATCCGTGACAAACACGTCAACTTTTTTGTTGGAAAGGGGGGAATTTAGTAAAGAAATCATGAGTGGACGATGATTAGCTGAATGGTTATCGTCTGTTAAAGCTGCATCATTACCGTCGTCAATACTGTTATCGTAGACGTTAGTTGAAGCATTTCCGTCATCAGCGTAAAAGTCCAGGACACCGTAAGTAGTGGAAGCAGCAGAGATTGCAGTGGAAATTGAGGCCTTCCGTGTATGTGGGATGCCAAGACCGTGCATAATAGTGACGGCCAGCTTGGTTAGGGTTATTCAGGACTCGTTTGGACGGGTGTTCACTTGATTCCAGGGCCACACACAAACACACACACAAACACTTACTTATATAAAGAAAGACTGATCCTCTTCCTCTTCTTCAATTTTCCTTCGCTGCAATTTAATTTCAACA
Organism: Pichia cactophila; assembly: GCA_030563965.1. Taxonomy (NCBI): domain Eukaryota; kingdom Fungi; phylum Ascomycota; class Pichiomycetes; order Pichiales; family Pichiaceae; genus Pichia; species Pichia cactophila. Next base: position 127,359 of record JAJMKU010000019.1, read on the forward strand.
TTACGTCAAATTTAGCAAATTAAAATTTCATGCAATTAGAGTTTCTCTTTTCTTTGTCGTCAAAGAGGGGGTACTATCGACTAACTTAACACTGTTTCCATCCCATTGATTGACTAAAAGTTCACAATCAATACTGAAGAACACATTTCTTTGCATACACACAACTCTTCTAGGATGACCCAGAAATCTGTCTTCTCAACAGGACTCCCCGAAGATGAAGTCTTTACAGTACGATTGATCGCCCTTGTGGTGAGCAGTGTATCTCTTCTCTCATGTTTTGTGTTTGTTTACGTGTTTTTCATGATTCACCCATCACGACGTGTGTTTCGACATTATTTAATTGCACAACTCGTGTTTTTTGACTTTATCAAAGCTTTATCAGTGCTTGTTTATGCAGGAAAGACACTGCACTATTCGAATTCTACTCAACCTACAATAGCATTAATCGACGGTCTTGGATGGATGACTATCTTTGGAATGGAAGGTGCTGATGTTACCATCTTTTTCTTTGCCGTTCATATGGCGTTGCTTATATTCCATAAAGAGGTGAGGACCCTGAAACAAAAATTTACAGCGCCTGATTGGATGATACAGCATGTCAAATTCACACAATGGTACAATTATAATGTTACTACTATTAGTAGAGGTTCTAAAGACAGTGGGTCTGATGTTACCCATGTTGATGGAGCTATTCCAAACCAAAATGACAATACAATGTTGCAAACTTCTGAAGGTGCACTGCATCAACATAAGTTCACAGTTATTTTCATATCTGTTCTTTTCCCTATTTTAGTTGCATCGATTAGCTTTTACGTGGATAATGTTTATCAAGGATACATCTATTTCATTTTTTTCAGAGTTTGGACAGGACCTTGGTATTTCACGTGGATCGTGCGGCATGTTATTGATTTATGCATAATCGTCATTTACATATCCATTTACATATATGTAATGATGCAATTTAAGAAAGTGTCAAATGCTTTCCGCAAACGTCGTCACAATGGGAATCGAAGTCGCAGTCAAAGCCGTTCTAGGGTCCGTGAAGGTACTTCTAGTAACGATAGTAATGATGATGATGATGATGATGATGATGATAATGATGACGATATTAACGATGATAGTAGTGAGGAAAGTGAAAATGTGATGATGAATGCGTTTGGTGATTCAATATGGTATAAAATATTTAAGCTATGTTCAATGTTGATTTTCCCTGATGTAAAGATTGCATCGAAACTTTATGGACATTCACTTGATACGGAAGAAGACATGGAGAATTTACGTCATCTTAAAAGCGATTCAAATATGGTTGAAATACTACGACATGATTCTGTTTCTACAAATGAAATATTAGGTCTTGATGTAACAGATGCTAATGGTACAACCAATATTAACTCAACTATTAACAAAACACAAATTTCCAAACAAATACAAAATCTTATGTATGAGGAAGCAATGGAAAGATTTCAAACACGTAAAGCTCAAATCCTGAATCAAATGAAAATTATCTTTATTTACCCAATTTCATACCTTCTTATTTGGCTTTTCCCCATGATCAACCATTATCAAATAGTAAGACTGAAACATGAATCTACTTGGTCTACTATTGCAGCTGCTTTATGTCAACCACTCAATGGGTTTGTAGATACTATTGTGTTTATGATCAGAGAAAAACCTTGGCAACTAGCTTCCCCACTTGACACACTCACTGAAAAACAAGTGATTAAATCTGAAAATGATCCTCTTTCAGGATACGAACTTCATGGTTGGAGATATTATATGAGATGGATGCCAGGTTATTACAATTATGGAGATTTTAATCAACATGATGCGATTTTTGAAAATGTTGATAAAGTTGAAAAAGCTACTACGTATGGACGTAGTGAATCTTCAGATATGATGAAAACAGGCAGTATTTACAATCATGACAGAAATCGTAACTTATCCGTAACAACGGCTACAAATTCAACTATTGCATCTGCTACAGGTTCTTCACTTAATCAAGAAGAATTAGACATTAAGGAATTCCTTAAAGCTGGTCCTTCTCTTCAAATTCCACCTAATAATGGATCTCGTCGCATGACATTACCAACAAATTTAGTGAAACCCAAACCAACTATTTCTGTACTTCGTGCGAATGATAAACGACATTCCTTTGTAAGTTGGCGTACAAGAAGCAGTGTTACATCTTCAAACCATTCTGCTGGTCAACAATTTCATCGACAACAGCCTTTATTCACTGGTGAAGAGGCTAAGAATCGTGTTGAATGGAACCTCAACGTTTTCAATCAAAAGGAAAATGGTAGTGGTAATGCTGACAGCTTTGATAATGAAGAAATAGACATTTTCGACTTCCTCAACTCTAAACCACATTAATGATTTATTTATTTGTTTGTTTGTTTATTTGTCCAGTTGCATTGTTCTTTTTTTCTTGCTCTTTCTGCTTTTGTTTTTTTTTTCTTTTTCTTTTTTCCAATGAATGTAATGGGATTATCTATACCGCTATTATTTATAAATTAATTACATTTTTCGGCTGTTACTAATAACAATGTGTCCGTACCGAGAACATCGCCATCTGCAAATGCAGTTTCCCTTATAGAGCGATCATACCATCCTTCATAATCACCATCTGTAACATTAAATCTACCAGATATGGATGATAATGCAACACCAAGTTCCGGATCCACGCCTCCGTGGCCGATAAGATGAAGTCTTTCAATGACAGCTTTTTTAACAAGATTAGAATTTGGACCTTCAGTTTTCCATGCTAGCCAGAGCTGGAATGCCCGAAGTTCATCAGGTTGAAGAGCTAATAAAACTTCTTGTGGGTTATTTAACCAATCATTTAAATTCACAATATGTGAAACACGTATGAAATCTAAGAATGAAGAATACATTGAAAAAACTGATGCAATTGAAGAATCTGCAATTGATTGTTTATTATGTTCACCTGATAAATCTGAAACAGTTGCTGAAACTGATGAAATTGGGGTATCATCATTTCTAGAATCAACTGCTGGTACTGCCATACGCATGTAATTTACATTTTTGAAATTTGATGATTTTAATGATAAAACAATTTTGTCCGAAAGGTAAGGAATATTTGAATTCTTTGATAATAAACTATTAATGAAAAGTTGAATATATTCACTAATATGAACTTCTCTTGGTATATCTGAAGTGAAAAGTGATGTTGGTAGTGAAGTTTTAGTATCGAATAGTATCAAAAATAATTGACCTTTAGATTTTAGTATTCTATTAAATTCATTCAATGCAGCAACAACATCATCATGAGAATTCACCAAACGAGTAAAATCTGGTGAAAAAATAACAGATTGAGAATTATCAGCTATTGGTAATCTGTTAATTGAAGGTGCAATAAACGAAGAATAACTTTCCAAGAACTTTGAAATTTTGAGATTGAGTTTTGAACTAATGAAATCTTCTGTTAAGAATGTAAAATCGTCAAAATGTTTATTCACTTTCGCCAATTCTGGAGGTAAAAAACCTGAATGTTTTAAATCCAGTACAGTTTGAAATCTATCACTGATACTAACGAAATTGGTTTTATAATCTGGAAAATCATGATGGATCTGCCATGCATCGATCAATTCAATTTGAGAAGGAAATGTATGATTTTCAAAAAGTTTTGCCAAGGCAGAATTCGGTTGTCTTTTATAAGACTTTAATTTATTTGTTGTTATTATACAAAGTTCAGATCCTTTTTCAAACTTTGATAATAAAGAATTAATGATATTATTTTGATCAGTTAATGCTTTCAATATTTGATTATGCCAAAGAAGTAATAAAACTCTTTTCCTATCTTGGAAAAGTTCTGAATCAATTTTTTCAATTGAGGGTATATTTTTAATCAATTTTTTCAGTTTTTGTATTTTTAGTTCATCTGATTCATCTGAGAGTGTTGATACTTGATTGAAATCTGAATAATCAGAATTTTCAGAACTAGGTTGAGGGGTACTGTTTAATGCATCATTAATTAAAGAATTTATATTTTTAAAAGATTTTTTAATCCATTGATTCCATAGGGCATTTCTGGTAATAGCATAGATGAAAGGATCTTTAGATTCACTTTCATCCATGTATTGTAGAAAAAAATTCAAATAGTCTGTATAAAATTCCATTGCATGATTAGTTGCTAGAAGAGATGTATTTTTCAATTTTGTGTTATATTCAACTGATAGTTTTTGGTACAAAGCAGCAGGGGTAAGATTTTGCAACTGTTCTTGATATTGATAATTGTGGTGTTCTTGTTGTTGTTGTTGTTGATGATGATGATGATGATGGTGATGATGATGATGATGATGATCATGAGGTAGAGTGCTAATGTGTGAATTTGAATCGCTTTGTTGATTTTGTAATTTCTGATGATTTCCATAGGATGTATCATTTGAGTAAGCATTCCCAAAAGCAATATCGCCAGCGATTTTAGTTGCTCTTCTTGTGAATTTTAAAAATTTGTTAAAAGGTTGTGGAGAATTGTGAAGTTTTTGTTGTTGTTGATAAATAATTGGTTTATCAATTTCTGAGAAAGTTGATGACGAAGGTGATAGTGGTTGTGAATTAGGTGAATTTAAAGAAGATTCCGGTGTATTTGAAGAAATAACAGATGCAAGTGATGATTTGTGATCTCTATCTTTCACTTTAGACTTTTTTTTCAATTTTGAATTTTTTCTCGAGTTTGTCCTTGAACTGACAGAGACAGGAGCAGAAGTCAAACTTGAAAGAGTTGGAGTCGGGCTCTGAGGTAGTGGAGATGGAGTGGGTACCATTGTGAATATCTATCTATTGAAACCAATAAATATGTATGGAAATGAAGGATTGGAATGAAGAAAAGGCTGCCATTTAGGCAATTAGGCAATTAGCCAAGCATGCATTAATGAGGAAAGGGGTGTGGATCTGAGCGGTAGATTCACGAGGCGAGACAATGGAAGAGTGAGAAAAGTAATCAAAGTGGAGAAGTGGTGAAGTGGAGAACTTTGGAGCTAGCTGGTACTAAGTTTGTCTGGCAAGGCGATAATTTTTTATCGCGCGAAAAAATTGCCAAGAAAACGTGCAAAACAGTGGAACTGTCACGGGGGGAATTCAAGGAGAGGAGGCTCAGCAAACAAAAGAGAGGACTCCAGAGGGCTCAGAGAAATCATGAAACTTAGTAGCAATAGCAGTAGCAATAGCAATTATATGGCAAAGGATGGATGTAGTGGGGGTAGTATTTGTTGTGTATTAACATACAGGGTGTGTTTTATAAAGAGAGAGGAAAGAAGAAGAAGAAAGAATAAGAGAAGAAGAAAGAAGAATAAGAGAAGGAAAAGAAGAAAAGGTAGCATTTGCTTTGCTGAGCGTTTGCTTTGCTGAGCACAAATTCATTCCAAACGGACTGCCAATTGGAGCCCCGTGTTGGTTTCACCACATTCTCCTCTTTCTCTTTCTCTACCTCTTTCTCTATTCCATTACACAGTCACAAAAGGCGACCGGTCTGTCTTGGATATCTCCACCACCACTGCTGTAGTGGCATCACTGAGTGAATCCTCAAGGTACAGCTTCATCCGGTGTAAGTAGCCACGTTCCGTATTGCAGTGTCCAGCAAGAATAACTGCACACCCTCTTTGTGAATGTGCAAGTAACTCGTGATGTGAGAGCTCACCAGTAATGAGCACATCACACTCTTTCACACACTCTTTCGTAAATACTGATCCACCACTACCTGCGCACACTCCAATTGTAGTCACTTCAGCCTTCTCCCTTGGTGCTGCAACTTGTACATGTGAAACACCTAATCCATTCTTTACTCTTTCAACAATTGTACTTAATGTAACTTCTTTATTGAGACGCAAAATACGACCCATTCCAACACCAATAGCTCCACTTGGATCAGGAATAATTGGTTCAAGGGATACACGAGTTGAATCACCAGTTACAACATCTGCAAGCCAATTGTTAACACCATTACTTGCAGCATCAACTGCTGTGTGTGGGGAATAAACTGAAATTCCATTACGACAAAGTGCAAGCAATGATTGTTGTTGTGGATCTGTCTTGTCAATTCTGTTAAATTTCCGAAACAAAAATGGATGATAAGCAACAATTAGGTTAGTCCCATTTGCAATTGCTTCACGTGCAACTTCCTGTGTAAGATCTACCGTTAACAAAATCTTAAGATCATCAGTACCAGTAGAAGTTGGTGTAAACGCATCTGTATCTGCATCAATAGAATTGTCAACTAATAATCCTGTATTATCCCAACTATTGTCCGCATACTTAAGAGGATAAATTGTATTAAGTGTCTCAACCACCTGTTTCAATCTTGCACTTCTCAATGCCACACTCATTTGTATTTGTATAAAAGACACAGTACTAAGTTATTGTCAATCTCCAAATTGGAACGTCCATGGTTGAAATTTGTCGTCATCGCGAATTTAGGCCCCACCCCTTTTTCCCAATATTTAACCTTTACACAATCTAACTTTAACACACAATCAAAGCTTTGTTCTTCCCCTTCTCCTAATTACAAACTAATCAATCGCTTCCTTACTTCCAAATGTCATTAACATCTGATCAATTAGCTCAAATTATACGAGAACGTTTATCCGCTCAAGAAGTTGAAGTACAAGACATGTCAGGTGGTTGTGGTCAGGCTTTTGCCGTTATAATTGTTTCTGATATTTTTATAGGGAAGAACAAACTGGCTAGACACAGACTTGTTAATGCTGCACTAAAAGATGAAATATCACAAATTCATGCATTTACTCAAAAAGTATTCACTCAGTCAGAATGGGATGAACAAAAGAGACTTTTCAGCTCTTAATATAACAAGTAATTTTCGTCTCTTACTCCCGTTATACCAATTTTGTACTATATCTGTACCCTATTTATACAATTTAATGTCAACCTAAAACAATTACTTAATTGTCAATTTATTATCTTCGTATTCACCTACTGCTGACAAATTCACGCGCTCTTATTGGTCATCAAAAAATAACTCATTAATTCTATATCATAAACAAAAAGCATAATAAAAACGGCTAACCAGCCACACGGTGAGAGGGGGGAGAGAGAAAAAAGCTATAAAGAATATGGTGGTGGTGGTGGAACATATGGTAATGGTGCAACATGTACTCGTGAATGTTCATCACGTAACTTGTTTGTATTCTTTTCCTTTACTAATTTATCAAGTTTCATTATCCTGCAACGAATCTCATGTTGTTCAGAATATTTCTTCCTCATTGATGCCTTTTCATCGATTAAACCATTACGTGTATTATTAATACTCTTTATTGGCATCGTTGATGATGGTCTCCTAGATCTTTCCTTTATATCATTATCTGTCAATACTGATGTATTGTTCCTACTCATAGCAATAGCTTCAGGACGACAATTACGATGCATAGATCCACGTTTAGAAACAGGACGTGAGAAATTAACAGATTCTGTATCGGTGACTGAACCTTCATCAATATCACAAAATTCCTCTCTAAAATGATGCAATGGTAACTCATGTTTAACTATTGGATCCTTCTCCACTACATTATCCTTTTCTTCAATTTCTTCATTACTTGAACATAACTTCTCTTTCGACCTCATCTTAACAATTCTACGTTTAGGTTTCGTGGTGTTCTTAGTGAAAATCTTATTTTGAAACTCCTTAATATACTCAATCTTGTTGTACACGTTACCAGTAGCAAAATCTTTCTCATGCATTTCAATCTTATTAGGAATATAATTTTTCCGACGATCAAGTACCACATGAAGAAATGCCTTCGTTATAAGATCTTTGTTATATCTATCAAAGGAAAGTCGATCAACACCATTACCAAGTGAAAGTGTTTGTCTAGCGCTTGCCAGACGTGTTGTCTTCATCAAACTAGCAGGAGATATTCTAAACGGATTTTCTGGTTCTAAATCTTTAAGCAGGATTTTATTTTTCTTTTCTTCTTCAAATTGTTCCCTATTTAAAAGATCCTTATGGAACTGATCAAAACTTTGACTCGTATACTTTAAACTAAATTTATAGAGCAAACTAGGTAAAAACTCTTTAAACAAATCACTGATTTGACTTTCAATTTTCTTCTGTAAAAAATCAGCAATCGGAGTTATTTTATCAAATGTTGAATTAACATCAATGTTTTCAAGTGGATCATTCTTGAAAACTAAAGTTAATCCTTTAGTCTTATTGAAAACTATAATAATAATAGAACTCAGTTTAATATTGCTTAAACGTAAATTTAAAGGAATATCGAAATCACAATCACTTAAAATAAAATTAGGTTTCACAAATGAAAACTCATCATCTAAATTATTATTATAGTTCTTCATTAAACTTGCACTGATTTTAGTTTTCACGGTTATACTAGCATCTCCATAATACTTGAAATTGAATATCCCACGAAACTTATCAATCCCCAAATCACCAATTTCTAAAATCTGAAAATTTGGTGCAACAGTTCCAAAATTTAAATCAACAATGGTAATATCATCACTTAAAATTGTAGGGCGCTTCCCCGAATTAAGCGCCTCTTCAAGTAACTCTTTCGCATATGATGCAAATGAGTCCTTCTCTATGGCGTTCCAGTTTAGTTTGAACGACATGGTACAGTAGTATGTCAACTATATCTTTAAGCAACGGAAGTAACTTGCAGCCAGTTTGAATTGCAGAAAACAACAAAATCAAGTGCCCCAGACTTTCCAGAAAAAAAATAAATTCGTCACGCGCGCTAGAGATCCACACTTGCCTAATCCGGTAATACAAGTACCATTTACAAATCTGTTACGTTGAAAGGTTCAAGAGCTTCTACAGCTGAAAGAACTGTTGAAAGTTCATCGTCTTCATTATCCTTATTACCTTCACTAACATCAGTAGCTGAACTAATATCTTTGAAAAAACTATCGTAATCTGAATCGCCAACGAGGTCGCGGAGGTGTCGCCTGAAAAGTGGGTTAACTTTCCATGAATCAAGTAAATCATCAGTTACCCCAACCAACGCTTCAGCTTTAACCTTTTGACTTGATCTTTTAACAATAGTAGAATCTTTTTCAATAATTCCCAGCTTTACAATAGTCTCAAACTGCTTGAACTCCATTCCTCGGCGTACTTTCCCCACAGTTTCGTAATTTGTCTCAAAAATAGTGTCTATTTCGTCCTCACCAGAAAGTTTAGTTGCATCGGGATACGCTTTAATGAATGCCTTTTTAAATTCTGTTTTCGTTAAATATCCCTTGTGATTGGTATCAAAATGATCGAAAAGAACACGAATCTTATCAATTTTATATCCACAGATATCATATATAGCGCATAATTGTTGATATTGTGACAATGATGTATCAGTTGAAATTTCAATTATATCTTGTAGTTGATGGTATTCATTTTGAGCAGAAAACGTCTCGTCTATCAAAGTGTCTATAGTGTCTGTCATGAATGATATTGTTCGGCGATTTTTGTTGATTTTCATAAGATAAGCTCTTTTATTAAATTCACGACCAAGAGAAGTATGTATCACTTCTAAATTATGAATTAACTGCACTGATTGAATGTGATTTCTTTTGAGATCAGTGATATATTTTGTTCTTATTGTGCGTAACTTTGAAGTATCCGATTCATCAACATTAACAATTGCCTTCATTAACAGGGTCACCTTATCGTCAAATTTTTTCAACACATCTTCTAATGTTCTTTGAATTGAACTTACCTGTCGAGAAATGAATTCTTCACATTTGGCAAAAACTAAAGATTCACTAGTTTCAAGAAGTGTAATAAATCTTGACACTTTTGAAGTTGATACTTCCAAAGACTCAATAAATGGTGGTAAGTTATAGAGTTTCAATAAAAGTGATATTCTCTTATGAAGGAGATCCAATTCAAAATGTTCTTCTGATAGTTTCTGTTTATCTGCATTGTTATAATTCTCACAAAACAAAACAGCTCTGATGGCATCGCTGATTACAAGTGGGAAATCACATTCCTCGCAAGCAATCTCCTCTTCAGCTTCCACAATGTCTGTGTTTGCGGATATATCAATAATAGGTACAGTGTCCTTCCATACAACGGACTTTTCAAAAGTAGTTGTAAGTTCTTCAAACTCTGCAAACTGACCAAGCAATTCAATTACTTCAAGTAATAAACACTCCGAGCGACGATAATGCCTCCTTTTAAGTGTTTTAATATTGTGAGCAATCAAAACAGCAGATTCAACTTGCATTCGTTTACCAAGTTGATAATCTACGTCCTTTCTCGAAAGTGCACAATCACCGAAAAATTCATTGAATTCCTTTGTAGTTGTTTTGTTTATCTTTGCCTTTTCATACATAACAAATAGATAAACGTAAAAATCAAATTCATCACCTGTATCTATCCACGATGGCATATCAAAGTTTAATACATTAGCCAGTTTAGTAACAGATGTCTTATTTACATCATCAATTCCAGTAACTCGACTTACCCATTCTTGCAAGGACTTCTTTCGTTCATTGGTGCAAATATTCCAAAAGAGTATCACTGGTGATTCCGATATTGACGTAGTATTTATGTCCTGTGCTAATCGTGCATGTAAGTCTTGATTTTGCAGATCCTTCAGCTGCAAATTGGAATCACCAGTAGCTATACGTGCCCACCATAGTAGTGTTTCCAGATGTTTATTCTGGTCAGTCATGGCGTCCCAATGGAGATTGTCAGTTGTCGACTCAGATGATGAAGAACTAATTGTCGATGCGTATTATAGCTTTCTACGGTAATTGTTATTTTTGCAGATCGACGCGTGTTTCACATTAATTTCGCGATCTAAATCGATGAATCTCTGAAGTTAATATTATAGTACACTAGAATTTAGTAGAGAGCTACATTGTGCTAAGAGGAGAAGAAAGGGTGGGCCATTGCCTCCTTGGCAGTTAGCCGGAGTTGGTGGTCGTAGACAAGGAGGTGATCGATAAGGTCTATCACGTGTGGTGCTGTTGCTAAAGATTGGTTATCCTTGTTAATAAACGATGACCAGGGCTGGCGTTTAAAAGTGCCAAGTATATCATCGTATTCGTGTGGTAATGTAATACCGTATTTGTTGCAATAAGCGTGTAGATCATCTGTACCTAACACTTTTGCTATTTTAACCAATTGATCTTGATTCGAATCACCTTTAAAAAAAGGTTCTTTTTTAAAGATAATTGCAGCAAGCATTGCACCAACAGACCATAAATCTAAGGAATAATCGTATTGTTGTAAATTAATTAATAATTCAGGACCTTTATGATAACGAGAAGCAACACGAACGTTATAGTCCATACCACGATGGTAGTATTCTGCCAATCCCCAATCAATTAATTTAAGAGTTTTCGTTGAAGGATCAATCATTATATTTTGAGGTTTAACATCTCTGTGGATGATACCCATAGAATGAGAATAATCTAAAGCAATTAACAATTGCGTAAAATAGTATTTTAAATCCGATATTTGAAATTTAGGGTATAAGATTCTAAAATCGACATTATTAACTTTCTCAAAAATCAAAGCTGGTATTTTACTGTCCTTGTCTTGAATGAGGTCGTAAAGTTTGATAATATTTGGACCACCGGTAAGATTTTTTAGGATTGAAATTTCCCTGTAAATCTTCTTAATCTTAACAGGTTTTAAAACTTTAATAACACATGGTTCATCATTAACAACACAAGATCCAGAAAAAACTTCACTATATTTCCCACGTCCAATCTTTGAGACTATTTCATAATTGCCAATTTGACCCCATTCGATCGTTGTTTTCTCATAATCCCAATATTGTGGAGGTCTGACGCTATTTGCGTCAGCATAAACACGGGCAACCGAGTATATTTTATTACCGGCACTGTTGACTTGTTGAGATGAGCTCATTGTGCAGGCGAATCACTGTTCTTGGCAAAGAAGAAGATAGATCTCGTGCTGAGGCGTGCTGAGCATCTTTCGACTGAGCTTGTTGATCAAAGAAAAGTGCATTAATTTACCACTAGAGCTTTAGCTTATGGTCGCTGTGAGGGGACGATCGACCGCGATGTAATTTTTTTTTCTTTTCTTCACGGAGAATATTTCTCGGGGGACTAATCATTGGATTAAAATTATTTCGGTTGAGTTGCTGAGATTGCTGTGTAAGATAGACAAAAGTGGATTGATTAGCTGAGTGGTAATGAAGTTTGCAAAGGTATTTCAGCAGGTACTGAATGAGGATCATGTTCCGGAAGAATGGATTGAACGTGCAATTCAGTATAAGAAGTTGAAGAAACGTATTAACAAAGTTGTTGAAGAATTAGCAAGTATTGGAGTTGATCATAACAATGTTCAAATGAGTTATGAATTTGCAGTTGAAAATGGACAAGTAAGGCCGAAATTAAAGATGATTATTACTCCGTTGTTGAAAGAATTGATTGTTAGTAAATTAGAAGGAGATGAAAGGTATATGTATGAAGTTGAAAAACTTCAAGTTGATGGTAGTGATAATGAAAGTGTGTATACAGCAGTGAATCCATTTGATGATGAAAAGGCATATTATGCTATAACTATTAGTCTGGTTGAAGATACGAAATTTTTCCAAATATTATATGAAGAAATTGAAGGATTACGAGAGTTTAAGGAAACTGAAGAGAAAGAAATTACTGATAAAGTTGAAGTTATTGCAAGCAATGTTGCTACAGTTACAGTTCCAAATATGAAAAAGAATGATTTATACGTTTGGCGTGAGATTTTCCAGAAATATATTGAAGCTGAGATTTTTTTTTCAACAGTTGAAAGGAATGCAGGTAAAATTGATATCAATGTTAGTAAAGAGAGGTTTTTCAATTTTATAAATTTGATTAATACTAGTGGTATTTTAGCAAAATTTAAAAGGAGTAGTTCAATTCTAGCATTTGATGAATTTAAAAAGGTCAATTCTGAAATGTTGAAATTTAGCAATTATGAAAATTTCAATAATTTAGCCGTACGTAAAATATTGAAAAAATTTGATAAGCAAACACAATTAGTTGCAAAGGAGAAATTTCCCTTAGTTATTAATCAACGTAATGAGAATTTATTAAATTTATCAGTTGCTAAAGATGTTTGCTTTATAATTTCTAATAAATTACTCACTATAATACCACAAATTGATGATTATCTATGTCCAATATGTTGTTCAATTGCTTTCAAACCAATTAGATTAGAATGTGGACATTTATTCTGTATTCGATGTTTAGTTAAATTGAGAAGAGCTCATGAGGATAAATGTCCACTTTGTCGTGCTGAATGTTTACTCAGTTTAACAGTTGATCATTTAGATTCTGCACAGATGAATTATATGAAAATGTATTTCCCAAAAGAAGTTAGGGAGAAGGAAGCAGCTGATGATCGTGAACGGGTACGTGAACAGTATGGGGATCAAAAATGTATTGTCATGTAAGAATGAGAGACAAAGCTGTATTATTAGGTAGAGAGAGAGTGTGTGTGTGTGTACAATATTAATTCAAATAACAGTTTTTTAGCCGCGTAATGACAACAGTAATGACACTGTTCTACTGTCCGGATTAACCGGAATAAACTTTTTTCCCCGCAAAAATTATTAGTTTACCAGTAGTCGCCCCACTTTACCCCGGAAAAAAAAACATGCAAAAACCAAAACCCAAACGCCAAACACAAAGTCGTCAAACATCAAACGTCAAACATCAACATAAGTAATACCTTACGTAAGAATTATGGGGGGAAAAATCATACGGCTTTGTTCGGACCCCGGGACATTTCCTGACCAATTAGAAGCCGCGCAGGGTGTCGGGGTACTCTTCGCGGCGTGTGTGCGGCGTTTTTTAAAGTTATGGTAAGCCGCACACCGTTGTGCGGCTTGTTGTGCCAAATTCTTATTGGCCCAATCGGTCTACCGGGGAAACTCAACAGACATGTCCCCACATTGTATATTACCAAATTTCGGATTTTCTAGTGTACTAATTAGAGCAGTTTTTTTTTCCCAGGACCAATTGAGGGGCCTCTACACCCGTTTCCCCGCTTTTTTCCCCCCGTCAGTGCCTCGCCTTAACTGGGCAAACCACGCAAAAATGGAAAATTAGCTTTTACGCTTTCAAAACAATTCTCTCCAGGTTTTTCCATGAAAGGGCTGACGCGTTTATGCTAGTATTATGGGGTAAGAATAAGTGTATTGCCCTAAACGCTTGTTGTTTAACGCCCAAAACCGTCGTTTCATTTCATGCCCCGGTTTTTACGGTCCCCACCACAGTACAACAAAATGATCAACCCCACTTTTATAAAATTAATATAAATACTTAGGTTTCTGCTCCTATCTGGTAAGGTGTTTATACTTTTTTTTTTGTTTCTCTTTATTAACAAAAATGTCTTCAACTAATATAGTTAGAGAATCATCTGGTAATACATCATCGTCTAATCAATCTGTTGATAAGATTGAAGAACAAATTAATAGTGAATATGTTGAAAGAGTTGATGCACCATTAACATGGAAAACATGGGTTATTTGTGGTTTCTCATCATTTGGTGGTATCTTCTTTGGTTATGATTCAGGTTATATTTCAGGTGTTATGGGTATGAATTATTTTATTACTGAATTTACAGGTAAAACAAATGTTGGTGAAGAATCATTTGCACTTGATTCATGGCAAAAATCTTTAATTACATCAATTTTATCAGCTGGTACTTTCTTTGGTGCATTATTTGCAGGTGATTTATCAGATTGGATTGGTAGAAGAATGACAATTATAATGTCATGTGTTGTTTTCATTATTGGTGTTATTTTACAAACTGCTTCAACAACTGTTGCATTACTTGCAGTTGGTAGAGTTATTGCAGGTTTTGGAGTTGGTGGTGTTTCATCAACAATTATTCTTTATATGTCAGAAATTTCACCAAAAAAAGTTAGAGGTGCAACAGTTGCAGGTTATCAATTTTGTGTTACAATTGGTTTATTACTTGCATCATGTGTTGATTATGGTACAAAGAATAGAGATGATTCAGGTTCTTATAGAATTCCAATTGCACTTCAAATGTTATGGGCAATTATTTTAATGGTTGGATTATTTTTATTACCAGAATCACCACGTTTTTTCGTTAAAAAGAATCAACTTGATAAAGCAGCAAATGTTTTATCAACTTTAAGACAACAACCTGCAGATTCTGCATATGTTCAAGAAGAACTTGCAGAAATTGTTGAAAATCATGAAAGAGAATCTGCTTTAATTCCAACTGGTAATTATTTTGAATCATGGAAACAATGTTTTACAGGTTCATTAAGGGATCAATCATCAAATTTAAGAAGAACAATTTTAGGTACATCATTACAAATGATGCAACAATGGACAGGTATTAATTTTATTTTCTATTTTGGTACAACTTTTTTCCAAGAATTAGGTACAATTAAAAATGAATTTTTAATTTCAATTATTACAACTTTAGTTAATGTTTGTTCAACACCACTTTCATTTTTCACTGTTGAAAGATTAGGTAGAAGAGTTATTTTACTGTATGGAGCACTTGGTATGTTAGTTTGTGAATTTATTGTTGCAATTGCAGGTACAGTTGATGGAGATAATCATAAAACAGTTTCAGCAATGATTGCATTTATTTGTATTTATATTTTCTTCTTTGCATCAACTTGGGGTCCAGGTGCATGGATTGTTATTGGTGAAATTTTCCCATTACCAATTAGATCAAGAGGTGTTGGACTTTCAACTGCATCAAATTGGTTATGGAATTGTATCATTGCAGTTATTACACCATATATGGTTGGTCAAGATAAAGGTAATTTAGGACCAAAAGTTTTCTTTATTTGGGGTTCACTTTGTACATGTTGTTTGATTTATGCTTTCTTCTTAATTCCTGAAACTAAAGGTTTAACATTAGAAGAAGTTGATATCATGCTTGCTGAAACAACTCCATTTACATCAGCTAAATGGAAACCACATAGATTAGAAGAAATTGATGATTATATGAAAGATGAAGCTGTTCATATTGATAATGTTGCTCTTTAGTTTTGTATAGTATTTTGTTTTAATTTAATGAGATTTACGATAAAATTTAAACCAGATTGTAATAGTGTCGGGAAGGGGCAGAGTACTGTTAAACAGAAAGTATCATCAAACTTCTAAACCTAAATTGACGTTGGGTAATCTTTGTAGAAGACATGTTGACAGTCTTTTCAAGTTCAAATAACAATTTTGATACTTTGGCATAACAAGAACCACTCAACTACCTTTAGTGATATGATCAATTATTAGATGTAACAGTAAGAGTAGTAAGAACTGGCAAACTGAAGTGTTAAATGTTTGATTAAACGCCATCAGCTAAAGAATAGTTGGAAACGTTATTATATGAGTAAACTACGTATTTTAAAGCATTAGAGTTACTAATGAACTCGGTTAGTTCCCATAGCTGGAGATGTAGCTTTGGTATTCTTATTCCGGTGTAATTTTTTCTTCCACTGTGCGTTTTTACCTCTACCTTTACCATTATAACGACCCTTAAAACCTCTATTATGATAGGAGTAATTTGTCTCCTTCATAATAGACTCAATTGTCTTAGCTCTCGCCATTGCTTTACTGAGTTTCGTAGAATCCATCTTCTTTACTTCAACAGCTAGTTCTGGTTTTAAACCTAAAACAAAACGCATAAATCTTGTCTTTTCAGTCTCCCCTGGGAACCAACGTGTTGCCAACGCTCTAAACTTTTGAGCGTATTCATCTACAGACAATTGTCCTTGTGTCAGCTTCCAAGCATCAAATGCATTGCCGCGTGACAATTCTTCATCAACATCGCAATACTCTTCGAGTAAATCAATCTTGTTGCGGCCAATCATACCAAGGGTCTCTTTCTTCGGCAACCAATCTTTAGCTTGACCATTTAAGTTGACTGTACCTTCTAAAAGTTTCATGTACTACACGCTTAATCTCCAACAAATGATGGGCTTGCTCGATCAGTGAGTCCCTTGCCAACGGAAGTTCTGCCCGTTTAGGACGAGTGGCTCAGCGATAACATCACGTGCTCTTTCCCTGATAAAGTAGGAAGACCACTACTACTAAGCTATTGGTTCTGACGTTGAACCTGTGTCTAAGCCTTTAGGATTAGATAACTAACAATAGAATTTCTATATCCAAATTTACCTGTGAAGTTGCAGATGAACAGAGTACCATTGGAAAAGAACGTTTGTTAACCTCATAAATGACCGTACTAATTGAATTTACTTCTACTGTGAGAACTTTATTCACCCAACAAAGTTAATTTGAGTTTAAAGCGGGAAATCACGTTCTACAATGTATAATAATTAATTATTAGAGAGACTACTTGTTTTCTTCATTTTATGTTAGTTATTCTATAATAATGAAATTTACTCATAGATCCCTCCTGTTCTCCCATCTCAATTTACTCAATATGGTAATTTAACAGGTTATTTATCGGTTAACCGCAATGAATGAATCCCCCGGTTCGACCCGTTGAATAAACTAGCAGCTTGAACAAGCATTTGTTGTACCGTTAAAAACCGTCTGGTCTTAAATTTAGCGAATCGGGGGAAATTTACCGAAATTAGATTGGCCGATTACCGGATTAGGAAATTGAGCATTTTAAAATGATTATAGACTTTAATTAAATTGAGCAATTTGGAACGTTGAAAGAAGATTAAGGTTTGTGAATTGAGCAAATTTAAAAGTTTTAATAAAATCTATTTAAAGGGTGGATAATATGTGTATTTGCAATTTGAATTTAAATTACATTCTTACTTAATCAACCAAACTATGCAATACTCAGCATTATTATTACTTGCGTCAACAGCATTTGCACATTTCCGTGTACCATTCCCTGGTGAGCGTAATGCAACCAATTGGGATACACAAACAACAGGACCATGTGGTGGAGCAAATAGACCAGTTTTACCAAGATATGAATGGAATCCACAAGGTTCACCAGTTGAAATTGCATATCATCATACATATGGTGTTGGTACATTATTTTATTGTGGTTCAGGTGATTGTAATGAATCAGCAGATTTTGATACATTATTATATGCACCAGTTGATCAAACAAAGGGTAATTTTTGTATTCCTGCATTACAATTACCAGAAGAATTTAATAAAATTAATTCAACAGGTGTTGTTCAAATTGTTTATGCAGATCCAAATCCAAAAGGTGGTTATACTTATATGTATAATTGTATTGATGTTATTGTTAGTGAAGATGGTCCATTATTTGATGGTCAATGTTCTAATAGTACAGATGTTGAAATTAAAGTTGATGAAGGTATTGCAGAATTAGAAGCAAGTTCAATTATGCCACTTGATGAAATTGAAACTTTAACATACCTTGAATCTGCTAGAGCAATTGAAGCTTCTAAAACAACAGCAAGTGCAAGTGCAAGTGCAACTATGAGTGGTATGGATATGGGTGGTATGGATATGGGTGGTATGGATATGGGTGGTATGTCAGGTATGGATATGGGTGGACATGATCATGGACAAACATCAGCAAGTGGTCATGGTTCAATGACTGGTATGGAACATGGACATGGTTCAATGACAACAGTTGTTTCTAGTGGACATGCACATGGTCAATCATCATCCGCCCCAGCGCCAGCAACAAGTGCAGAACCAAGTAAATCATCATCAGCTGGAGCAGTTAAACTTGCAGTTTCAGCAAATGCAATTGCAGCACTTATTGCAATGATTATATAATTATAAACGAAAACACAATGTATAGATGTGTCAACACTATTTATTGCACAACTACTATGTAATTAAATTATAAATTAATAAGTTATCAAGAATATTACATAATCCAACAAGTGAACAAAGGGAAGCGTTACAATTACGTAAGAGCGTACGTCGCGCGAAAGAATTTATGTCATTGTGCAGGATAAATTACGTAGAGTGTGAGTAAGAGTCTGATCTTTTGTGTAACCCGTTTCGTCAGAGGTAGCCGTCAGGCGTGGACGATAACTGGGGATACCAGGGGGATCTACTTATATAGGGTTCACGCCTGCCGGTGATGTTTGTATCAGTTCTTAGTGTATTGTTATGTAACCTAGGTAACCATGTCGCCTAATAAATGGGAACCACCTAATTATCCGCCCCCGGATTATTCCAATTTTAAAGATAGTGGAGCAAATGATAACTACTATTACTACTACCATCATCAACAGCAGCAGCAACCACAACCACAACCACAACAACTACAGCAGCAACAATTACAAGGGATTCAATTACCACCAATTTCTAATGAATATCAACAATTTCAACAGTTGAATCCAGTTGCTACATTAGCAACATTACATAGACTTACACCAACAAGTGAATTACCTAAACTGTCTTTACCACCAAAATTAGTGGAAGAGGGTAAAATTGAAGAATCAGGAATGTATCAACTTTACTATGAAGTTGACACGCGAATGTATGCATGGCGGTTAAGGAATGATAATAGTACGATTTTAGGTGAGGAAAATGGTACATTGGTGCGAGTTGAAAGTAGTAGTTTGAAAGAGAGAGAGAAAGAGAGGGGGAAAAGCAAGATCAAACCACGATCTCGAGATGGATGTTTGACATGTCGACAACGTAAGAAACGATGTTGTGAACGTAAACCTATTTGCAATGAATGTGAAAGACTTGGAATTAAATGTCGATGGCCATATCCAGGTAGTGAACATAAGAATCGTCGTGGTAGTGGTAGTGGTAATGGTAATGGTTATAATGGTGAGAATGGTGAGAATGTAACACCAATTTTAGGACCCGATGAAATGTATCATGAACAATATGGTGTGATTAAAGTATTACGAGGTGTTGTTGAGTATAGAACTGATGAGTGAAGTGAGGGGAGTGTGGGAGAAGTAAGGCGGGAAGAGGGGAATAAATGACTAATGTATGTTGTAATAATTGTGTAAATAGAAATATAATTAATGCGAGGATAGAAGTCGATAGAAATAGAAGATAGAAAATAGAAATTTGTGCATAATATGCAGCCAATGCAGAAAAAGAAAGAAACAACCAAGCAAGCATAACTAAAAAAATAGACTAGTTTACCCGTGCACCAAAAGCGGAAATATTCGGTGCTAAACTAAAACCTTCGCTGCTAATTTCACACTAGTCTGACACTAAGACGTAGTATTATAGTACAGTACTAATTCAGTGCTTTAACCTGGCTCTAGTCGGGCTCCAACTGGCCTTACGTCAGGCTCTAGACCAGCACTCAAAAGAGGCTCAGCAAGGGAGAAGGGGGCTCAGTTAGAGGCTCAACACCATGTTCTACCGGCCGAAACAAGATTAGAAGACTGTGAAAAGGGGTCTAGCCCCCCGGGTCCCTCCTCCCCCCGACTGCTCCCCGCAATGACGTCAAGCGCCTTTTCGGTCTGCATCTGCTTCTTTTTATCTTTCCGAAGCCAAAAGACCCACTTTTCGCGCCCCGGCATCTCTCGCACCAGCCCGCACCAGCCGCATTTTCGTCACTTTCGTCACTAATCGCTGCTGAATCGCACTAATCGCCCAAATCGTCGTCACTCGAATCGCGCTAAATCGTCGTCACCGATCGTCATCAGACAGCGAAATAATGGCATCACCCAGGCACAAACCCGCAATCAATGCATCATACTGCATTCAAATGCAACCTTAACCATATCCAATCGAACACACCACAACAACCCACAACTGACCACAGCAACCAACAACCAACAATCTATAAAGGAAACAACACCGGCCCATCGCTTTCCCCTCAATGCACCCACAATTCTGTCGATTCAATTCCCTCCCCCACCAACAGTCCACTAATTCCCCACTAGACTCGCACTAGTCCCCCCCCCCTAATCCCCCCTCTAACCTCGGCATGACCTCGCATTCCACACTCAGCTACTCCGAAACTAAAAAATCTTCTTTTAACAACAGCGACAACAATGACAATTACAATTACAATTACCATTACACCTACAACAACCCTTCTTCATCAACACTTTCTTCTTATTCCTTATACGATACTTCACCTTTCCTACCTTCAATGCCTTATCTGCTAAATAACAATAATAATAATAATAATACCAACACAACTACACCATCCACTTCAAGTGGTAATATACCCACAACAAATCTGATGTTGCAGGATTTTAAATTCACACCTCGTTGTCTTACACCTATTAATTTCGATTATAATTCCCTTTTATTCCAACATTCAGATCAGACCCAAAATCAAACACAATCTCAATCTCAATCTCAATCTCAATTTCAATCTCAATCAAATTTACAAACTCAAACTCCTCAATATTCTTCTTCTCCTTCATTCACTTACCCTCAACAACCTTCTCTTCTTTCTTATAATTATACTTCACCTTTAACTACAGATTCACCTTCAACTTCTGCTTCTATTTCAATATCCCCTCATTTACGTTCAAATTTATTATACCCATTAGATAATATTGATGATGATGATGATGATAATAATAATAATAACAATAATATTAATAATAATAATCAAGGAGAAGATGAAGAATTAATTGATGATAATTTCAAATTATCAAATACTTTACAACATTTACCAATTGTTTTACCTAGTCAAGGTGATAAAGATTCAACTTTTGATTCTTTACTACTAAACAATTATAATGATGATGATGATGATGATAATAATAATAATAACAACAACAACAACAACAATCATAATACTAATGGAAATTCAGATTATTCAAGTGATGATGATAATATGTCGACTTCTTCACCACAATCTTCAGATTATGAATATTCAGTACCTTCATCAACAACAACATCAACACGTCGACGTAATAGTTCAATTAATCCAAAACGTTCATCAATTTCAACAACAAGGGAAAAACAATTTAGATGTAAAAAATGTTCATCTTCATTTACTCGTAAAACAAGATTAACTGAACATATTAATCGTGTTCATCTGGGTAAAGTTTTACATTTTAAATGCAATCAATGTGGTACTAGATTAAGTTCAAAAGAAAATTTAACTCGTCATTCAATTGTTCATACTGATAAATTTAAATGTCCTCATTGTAATCGTCGATTCGATAGAAGTTATAGATTTCAAAGACATTTGGAAAAATGTGGGACTTAAACGAAACGACGAACGAGTACAATGAAGCAAAGCGATATTGTACGAGTGAGTGAACAATCATTTAATGAACAAGTACAACTATCAATGATGCTGACGATAATATTAATCGATATACCCCTTATATTCACACTATATACATACTACAATTTACAATATTCTATTTAATAAGTAACGAGATAATCACCACAACAAAGAATTCTGTCGTGATGTAAAATCTACTTAAATTTTAACTCTACCATTGGTAATAGTATCACTAGAGCATACTGGAAACAATTTAATGTATCGATTAACATGTAAAGATTCGAAAAGGTATACAATAAACATTTTTTAACATTAAAAGTAACAATTTCTGCAAAACCATCAAACTAAATTTAAAAAAATAAAATATTTCTAAACGTATTCTATAAAGTACAATTTTCAGAAAGTCTACATTAATTGTATCTTCCACTAGTTACACCCACTCCACCACCATTTCACCAATCTCCCTGTAACTAAACAATTACCATCACATCTACTACTAAGTCAACCCACATATATACAATTAAAATCCTTATCCCAATCCTCAACTAATTCCCATTCTAAATTCAAGCTCCTTTCTTCACGACGCGAAATTTTAACAAATCTCCAATTTAATCACCAAAGACACCTGCATACCTCCTTATTTCAACAATCATGGAGCAAACTTACATATATGCTGATCAAGGTACTGGCCTTTCAAGGTTAGGTTTACGTGCAACAAATCTTACATCACAATTAAATTCAAAGAAAAAATATAAAAATAAAACTCAAAGTATAATGATGTTAAATTCAAATTTCTCAAAGAGTAGAGGTCATCTTGATGGAATGTCAATTAAAAGTGGTAATAGTACTGATATGCTCTCAATTTATCCTCAACATCAGCAGCAGCCACAACTGCAGGAACAACATCAATATCAGCAATATCAGCCGCAACATCACCAACAACAACATCAACAACAATATCAGCAGCAGCAGCAGCAGCAACAACAACATCCACCACCTCCACAACAATTAGTCATGCCTAAACAGCGTTACAGAGAATCTTTTATGTACCTCAATATGAATCAACAACCACAGCAACAACCACAACAACCACCACATCATCAACAGCAACAACACCCATCTCCTGAACTTTTGCAGAGACGATTCTCTTCTCAAAATGGTGGAGCTGGAATTGGTTCACCAATGGTGTACCATTCAGAAGAACAGGCAAGAAAATTATCTTTAAACGCCCTTATTGGCGTCCCATCAGATGAAATAACCAATGACACTCATTACATGGAACAAGATTGGATCTCAATTGATGAAGAAGAAGAAGAAGAAGAACCAAAATCTTCAAAAACAGATGAAACTATATCCCGATTACAATTAGAAAACAGGAATTTGAAAAAGAAACTGAAAGATATTGAATTAGGTCATGATTCACATTCTATAGTTGCCAATGATGAACATTACACGCGGCTTGAAGATCAATATAATGAACTAAGTAATAATTTTGAACTGCTTGAATTGGAAACTAAAAATTTAATTGAACAAAACGATGCTTATTTCCAAGAAATGACTAAACTTAAGGATCAACTTAACAAAGTTAATAATTCAAAAGATCAACTTATAGAAATACTAAACACAACAATACAATCAGCTCCAAAATACATACCTAATAAATCAAATTTCAATCAATTATTTAAAACAATCCAACATAATAAAGCAATACCCGAATCTATAATCACATCGTTTAATAATTCACTTCAAAAATTTGAAAATTCTGAATCAAAGAGCAATGATAATGATATAATCAAAATGTTACAATTTGAACTACGTGGTTTACATGAATCTAATAAATCACTACGTAAACTTCTCAAGGACAACAATAACATAATGACTCAAAAATTATCACTTGAGAGGAGAACCATTATGGTGGCTGCAAATCAAGTGTCACTTCATAACGAGTTCAATAATTCTCATCATAACTTTAAACAAACTTGGTTTAATAAAATACCCACAATTGAAATTATACCTTCACAACAAACATTACCTGCTCCACCTGCTATACCATCACCACAAACACCACTTTCGAATTCAATGCATTCACTTAATTCAGTTGTCAGTGGGTCTACTGACAACTCAGAACATGAATTTCACTCCCTCCATTCATCAATAAAGTCTCCTTTAGATATACAGTATGAAACATTTACTTAATTCTGTACATTTAAATTAATAAAAAATAAACAACTATTTATTCTTATCCTTAACAGCATCTGCTGCTTCATCAATCTTCTCCTTTGTCTTCTCCTTCAGATCTTCTGCCTTCTCACGTGCATCTGCAGTAGATTGGTTAAACGCTTCCTTGGTCTTCTGCAATGTCTCCTCAATCTTATCTCCTGCCTTCTTTGCAGCATCTCCAAGTGAGGAATAGTTTGCAACTCTACCGTTTGCTCTAATTGTAGTTCTAATAGTTTGTCTAATCATCATTATTTACTATACAAACAAAATATCCAACACTCCTCCTACTTTGAAGGAATATCCCTCCCCTTTATATACTCCTTGTCCTACTCCTATCCCTCCCCTATCCCATTCCTGTCCCTCATCTCGGGGTTCGTCCCTTGCTTCACGTTGGATCTGCGCAACGAAACTTTTCACACACTGCAGCAAATTTCGATTCTTTCCTATCAGCTTTTTCCTTCCCCACAACAACAAAACAACGACTTTGCTTTCCTATGGGTTACTCCATTTTTAAACTGAATAGATACCTGAAGAAACTGTCACTTATATCAATTTTAATAACAATA
This sequence comes from Pichia cactophila, assembly GCA_030563965.1. Taxonomy (NCBI): domain Eukaryota; kingdom Fungi; phylum Ascomycota; class Pichiomycetes; order Pichiales; family Pichiaceae; genus Pichia; species Pichia cactophila. The sequence goes on from JAJMKU010000019.1 coordinate 152,223, forward strand.
TGTCTTTTGTCAATTTCTTTCCTAAACAAATCTACAACTGAAATGTTCGTTTTGGGCAGCATTATTCACAAATCTGATGTTTCTAAATACACTTCCATATTCAGTACATTACTTAAACCTCAATGTGAACCACTTAAAAATTATAAACTTGATTCATCTAAATATTGGTCTTATTATGGTTCAACAACAGGTTCAGGATCAGTTTCAGATTCAAGACTTAGCGAAGAAGTTCTGGGGAATATACTCGATGTTTCAGTAGATCAGGAGAATGAAATTAGAAGAATACATGATGAATTGCTTAATAAGTATTTAGATGATGATTACAAACTTTATCAAAATTTGAAACGTGAAGTTAATAGAAATAAAGGTCAAGGAATAGTTTATTTATCAGGGAAAAAATATTATTGGCTAACAATACTTTCAATTAAATACATACGTTCGATACTAAATGATCAAGTACCTATTGAAATCTTTATCCCAATACGTGATAAACATGATCACTATTGTAATAAAATCCGCAATGTTTTTTCAAATATCAAATGCTCTTATTTTACCGACTATCTTAGTAAGAGTCAAGTTGTGCAATTGAGTGGATACCAATATAAATCACTTGCATTGATTTTTTCAACTTTTAATGAAATATTGTACCTTGATTCTGATAGTATACCATTAGTTAAAGCTGATACTATTTTCAATAATCCTAACTTCAGAAAAACAGGATTTGTATCATGGCCGGATTTCTGGAAACGATCAACAAACTATAAATTTTACAATATGGCAGGTCTTTCAGGTTTTGCAAAACCAATTTCTACATTACCAAGTGTTGAATCTGGTCAAATACTAATTAACAAGTCTACTCATTTGAAAACTCTCATACTTGCATACTATTACAATTTTTACGGACCCGATTATTTCTACCCTTTATTCAGTCAAGGTTTCCCAGGTGAAGGAGACAAAGAAACTTTTTACCTTGCAAGTAGAGTAGTAAATGAAGATTGTTACCTTATAACTGGTCATAAGACGAAAACTTTTGGAACAAAGGACAAACAAGGTAGTTATAAAGGTCAGGGTATTTTACAAACCGATCCAGGAGACAAGAGTACATACTGGTTCTTCCATGTGAACTACCCGAAATTACAAGCAAACGAACTTATAAAGACAGGGTATATGAAGGAAAACAAAAGACATTGGTCTTTGATTCGTAATGCCGAAAATGATGGTAATACTTTAGATTTTAGAGGGACGCTTGGTGGTGATTTAGAACTTACAATGTGGCAACTCATGACTGAGATTCTTTCCGTAGACTTTAAAGGGTTTAGATTATTTGAAGAGATTGGGAATGATGAACTTGCTGATTATACCGTCGAATACTCTAAAGTACTGAAAAATATAGTGTAGTATAATAAAGTATTGTAATAATGGATAATGAAAATGAAATGTGCATGAATTTTTTCAAACCAGCTTGAGATTTGTACTGAGAGCTTTAGGTTTCCACCCTCTGTAGATTACCTTCCACCAACAACATGAAAGGTCTTGCAACCACACTAACTGTTTTCTCCCATCCACCACCAAATCTTACTAGGAAACAGTTGACCAAATTGAGTACAACTGACCTGCTCAAAAAACTTGGTTTTATTGCACAACCAAATGCTGGTCTTACACACTGGTTACCACTTGGGAAAGCCGTACTTGACAATGTAAGTGATATCATACATAAACATCATCGTGATGGTGGATGTGTTGAAGTATCACTTTCTAGTCTTTCACATAATAGCATTTGGTCCAAAACAGGTCGGTGGCAGAACAATGAACTTTACAAACTTGAAGACTTTTGTCTTGCAGCTACCGCCGAGGAAGAGATAACATCACTTGTAACACCATTTTTAAATAGTTACAAGAAACTACCATTTATAGGTTATCAATTGACAAGGAAGTATAGAAACGAAATTAGATCAAGAGGTGGTCTGTTGAGAGGAAGAGAGTTTTATATGAAAGATGCTTATAGTTTTGATGCAAGTAAGCAGGAAGCACTTGTTAGCTTCGATAAGATGAACCAAATTTACGGTAAGATATTTGATGAATTGAAATTACCGTATGTTAAGGCGAATGCGGATAGTGGTGATATTGGTGGTGATTTGAGTTACGAATGGCATATTGTGAATGAAGTTGGCGAGGATACAATTGTGAAATGTGACTCGTGTAATAGTTGCGGTAATGTTGAACGAGTGAGAAATAGTGAGGGGGAAAGAGCGGATGAAAGTGATGTTAGTTATTATTTGACAAATGAGAATGAATTAGTTTGTATTTATTATCCAAAGGGACGTAAATTGTCATTAAAGTTTGTTAAAGAGGAAGATTTGGTGGAATTGAATGAGAAAATAGAAGGTGAAAAGGCATTGAAAATTTTTGAAGAATTAAATGTTGATAATTTGAATACAATTTACCGATTGATTGATCAAAATGTTGGTCCAGGAACGAAAATGCCTGATTTACCTGTTCGATTTAGTAAAAATCATATGATTTCATTTCAAGGTTTAGACATTACAGAAGCACAAGAAGGTGATATTTGTATTAGTTGTGGTAATGGTCATTTACATGAAATGAAAGGTGTAGAAGTTGGTCATACATTTTATTTAGGTACAAAATACAGTGAACCATTAAACGCTGAATTTATTGATAAAGATAATGTTAAAAAACCTTTTGAAATGGGATGTTATGGAATTGGAGTTAGTAGGATTGTTGGTGTTATTGCTGAAATCATGAGAGATGAAGAAGGTTTACGTTGGCCTGCAGCGGTTGCTCCAGTTCAAGTAAGTGTTATACAAAGTGGTGAACATGAAATATCTGAGTTAATCAACAAATTAGAACAAAGTGAAGTGAAATTTGAAATTGATAACAGTACAGATATTGGGTTTGGTAAAAAACTTGCCAAGAGTAAACTTATTGGTATCCCATTGCAGATTATTGTTGGTAAAAACTACCCAATTGTTGAGATCGAAACACGTGGAATGTTTTTTACTGATAAGTTTATTGAATTGCATAAAGAATTTGGTTCTCAATGGGGGTGGTCCATTGTAGAAGGTGTTCATTCTGTAAATATTGAACATGCTGACAAAGTTATCAATGCATTATTGAAAGATATGTAATAGTTAATAATAATTATACACCTGTTTATAGAAATTGTCTAATCGATAGACTTTAAAATACACGGCCAGTTAATTTTGCCAAAACGTGAAGGAGCACAACAGAGAAAATAAAGGCAACAGCAAATACCAACACAACAAGAGGATCAATCTTAAAACCTTGTGCTTCTTCATTGAAGATCTTGAGCATTGAAGAAGATGAACCACCAGCGCCAGCTGCTCTGGACGAGTTTGGTTGGTTCAAAGCCTGTTGTTTTGCCTTGTTTTCTTGGGTTGCCTTTCTCTTGGCAAGTGTCTTTGCACCACCTGGAATTGCTGTAGACATTGTGTGTGTGTGTAGGGTTCTCTTGCTATAAAATGATAGGAAGAACGTGTCTTGAAAGAGATACGTGGAGCTGACGAAGTACGCTCGAACTGGGGAAAAACTTTCCGGGTAACGAGAGTTGAGATCTGAAGAAATAGGAGAAGCTAAGAAGAAGAAGAAGGAGAATATGAATAAGAAGAGTTATTAAGATAACACCAATCCTTTACTTCTTTTCACAGCACTGCTTGCCACACATCCAATGGACACCTCGCTGGCTTCGGAACACATCTCTGCAATGGCCACGGGCGACTCCCAGCGCTCTAGCATATTGACTCAGTCTAGACACTTTGCAACAATCACTGCAACGACAAATACGACCACAGCAACAACGAAAGCAACAGATTCAATAGCAAGACCTGCAAACAGTATGTCTCCAACAGATATATCAAGCCCTTCTATTTTAATTAATGACAAAGATTTCCGTAATGACAACTCCGCTGATGACACTATTACTACACGAGCAAAATTTGATGAGAAAAATAACAACAACAACAATGATTATAATAATAATAATAATAACACGAATAATAATAACACGAATAATAATAACACTAATACTGATACCAATAATGACGACTATAATGATATTTCTATTTCTACAATTGATTCGAATTCTAGCTGGAACGTGACACCATGGCTTGAACAACAACAAGCACAACAGGCACAGTTCAATCAGTCATTTTATAACCCACTTTCATCTCATTCCACTGGTAATACTGATATTGCAACTAATTTGAGTATACTAACTCAACAGCAACAAATGAGACAACCTGCATATATCAAACAATTTCAACAAATGCAAATGCAACAACCAGCATCCCAATCACAACAAGCACCATCACAAGCAAAATCTATTGATGATGATCTTATTCCAACAGCTATAGTGATTAAGAATATTCCATTTGCAATTAAGAAAGAACAACTGCTAGATTTAATGTCCAAAATGAACCTTCCATTACCTTACGCTTTCAATTATCACTTTGATAATGGTGTATTCAGAGGTTTGGCGTTTGCTAATTTCAACTCTATTGAAGAAACTTCAATAGTTGTGTCTACTATGAATGGTAAGGAAATTGAAGGACGCAAACTGAGAGTTGAATATAAGAAAATGTTACCTTTGCAAGAAAGGGAAAGAATTGAAAGAGAGAAAAAAGAGAAAAAGTTTCAATTAGAAGAACAACATAGAAATACATCTTCAACTTCATTAGCTTCTCTTTATTCAACAGCATCAGCTCCACAACCATTGACATCATCACTTGTTACACCTGCACAATCAATTACAGGTGCTAACCCTGCAGGATCTGTTATTTCCAATAGTTCAATGGCACCAATTGTTAATAATTCTGAAGAGAAAGTTTCATTTTTCCCAACTGATTTACCAATGCCACCAAATGATGTTGATTTCAATAATCCTGAAGTTTTGGAATTTTATACTAGACTTGCAATTTCAAAGGATAACAATACTGATTATTCCATCTATTTATCAACTTTATCACAAGAATTAAAGCAAAGAGTACGTTCAATTTGTGCATTTTTAGATATGGAAGACTATAATGATGGATATATCTTGACTATCCGTAGAAGACAACAGAGTGCTACTACTCCATTAATGAATTTTGCAACACCTTCGTTGATTAGATCTCATTCTCATAATTTGAATTCTACAAATAATAATACCCGGCTTAGACAACTGCAACAAGCACAACAAGTTCAACAGGCACAACAACAACAGAGCCAGTTACAACAACTTCAACAACAATTACAAATGCAGCAAACACAACAGACTCAGCAAACACAACAAATTCAACAGCCATTTTATAATTCACCTTTGGGTCTAAGTTCTCTACATCATTCTGCGTCTACTGCATCATTGAATGTACTTCGAAGCAAACCAACTCTTTCTGTCTCTGGACTCACTGCACCAACGACGCCAACTGTTGCACATGGACGACCAGGAACTTTCCCCACACCATTCCTGCAAAATCAAGGTCAAGGTACATCACACCATTTCCAGCAGCAACTCACCGGAGGGTCAAGTATTTCCATGAATGAACTCTACACGGGGATGGAATACCTTAATTTCGACCCGACAAACCTGTGACTCTTATGAATCTTGTGTAAATCTGTAGATCTCTTTGTATATGTAACGATTAATAATATATATTGAAACAATCAATAATTACAACACGCGCCGAATTTCTCAATATATGCACAGTGTCAAAGATCAGATGATTGTTGCGTGAGCTGTATTACTTACGTTGGTTGATATTGCAGGGTCTATCTGGTATACAACAATGGGGTTGAAGAATAGACAGCTCTCCAAAACGGAGCTACAGGAATTGAAGGAGTTAAGACGACTCTTTGACAGAAGAAGGTCCACGCTACATCCTAATAGTTCGAGTGGATCCATTGAAGAACACGATAATACTAGTGAATCTTCCTTTGCTTTCACATCAGGTGCTGATGTTGTAGATACAAAGGATGATTTTTTTAAGAAGGATTTTGATTTCAAAGCCAACAACTCACCTAGGAAAAGTGTTGATAAGGGTAAAAAGAAAAATAAACCTAAAACTTATGAGAAACCAACATTACTGAAACTAATCAATCATTATCTAGCTCCAATCATGTTTACCATTCTTTCCTTTTATTTAAGACATAAAGATATTGGTGTTAACAAAACAGTCATATGGGATGAAGCACATTTTGCTAAATTCGGTTCATTTTATAACAAACATACCTTTTACCATGATGTTCACCCACCATTAGGTAAAATGCTTTGCGGATTGAGTGAATGGCTTGTTGGATATAACCCTAATACAAGTCCAGATTTTAAATTTGATTCTGGATCTTCTTACCCTGCAGATATTAACATATACGGAATGAGATTATTTCAGGTTATTTTCAGTTCTGCAGTCGTACCAATTGCATGGTATACTTGCCGGAGTTTGAACAAAAATTGGCTAACTACTTACCTTATAACTCTATTGGTTTGCCTTGAATCTTCTTTTATTGTGCTCGGTAAGTTTGTCCTTCTTGACTCTTTCCTTTTCTTCTTCACAGGTACCACTTATTATTGCTTGTCTCAGGTTAATAGATATAGGAAACTAGAGGGTAAATCAGGCAAGGTAAATTTATGGTTCACATTACTTGGTATCAGTATAGGTTGTGTTTGCAGTGTTAAATGGGTTGGTCTTTTCGTTACAGGTGTAGTTGGTGTATATACGATTGTGGATTTATGGGCTAAATTTTGGGATCCAAAGTTCAAATTGTTCAACTATATTAAGTTCTGGTTAAGAAGAATTTTTTACCTTATTATCATTCCTGTCTCACTATACATGTTTTTCTTCAAAATCCATTTAGATTTGCTTTACTTACCTGGTGAAGGTAGTGGTTCAATGAATACACTATTTCAGGCAAACATGAAAAATACTGATATTTTAGCACAACCAAGATTTGTTCAACTTAACGATGTGATCACTCTTCGTTCACAGGGAATGAATTCAAATCTTTTACATTCTCATCAACAGATATACCCCGAGGGGAGTAGACAACATCAAGTAACTACTTATGGTTTCAAAGATATGAATAACAATTGGAAAATTTCTAATCCTAGATCTGCAGATGAATTGAATGATTTTATTAAAGATGGTGACATTATCAGACTCTTTCATGTGCTTACTAGAAGTAATTTACATTCTCATGAAATCCCTGGTCACATATCTAAACAATATTGGGAAGTTTCAGGATACGGAGATGAAATCGTTGGTGATGAAAAGGACGATTGGATTGTTGAAATTGTTGATCAATTATATTCCTCTAATTCAACATATAGTGAATTATTTGAGAAAGGTGATCAATTCTATAAGTATATTCATCCAGTATCTACTACTTTTAGATTGAAACATAAAGTTTTAGGTTGTTATTTAGGTACAACTGGTGCTTCATATCCTATATGGGGGTTCCAACAAGGTGAAGTTGTTTGTTTAGATCCAAATAACTCATTTGGTGCTTCTTCCGCCAATTGGAATATTGAGAGTGTTGTTGAAAGTACTTTACCAGCAGTAAAGGAATACAAATATCCTAAATCCAATTTTTTCAAAGATTTTATTCAATTACAACGTTCAATGGCAGCATCTAATAATGCATTAACACCTGATCCTTCTAAAAATGACAATATTGCTTCATCATGGTGGGAATGGCCAATAATGAGAAGAGGTATAAGGATGTCATCATGGAGTTCATCTACACTTAGATACTACATGTTTGGAAATCCAATTATAATTTGGTTTACAACTATATCTGTTTCCATTTACATCTTTGTAATGATTTCAATTACACGGAAATGGATAAATCAACAATTGGTTCTTGATGAAAGCGCAATGTGGACACTTTTCACAACTGCAATAATTCCATTACTTGGTTATGCATTCCATTATGTACCATTTATTGTCATGGGCAGGGTCACTTATTTCCATCATTACGTTCCAGCACTTTATTTTGCGATTTTCATGGCAGGATTTATTGTTGATTATTTTACTAGTTTCTCATCACCATTGTTCAAGAGATTAATTTACCTTGTACTTTACGTTATCATTATTTTATCATTTTGGTTGTTTCATCCAACATGTCTTGGAATGACAGGTCCTGTACGCAATTTCTCCCACCTCAACTGGTTCACTACCTGGGAAATAGCACCATACATGCCCTTCAAAGAAGCAGTACCAGCTATCCTGAAGCTTGCTCGGAAACAACTTGGTTTGTAGTTTGTATAGGAACATTCCATCACCAAACACGTGATGTCAAAAAATTGTTAAATGACGCGTAACGCTACATAGTGGATAAATAAGATTAACAAACAACTTTATAGTCATTTTAAAGTAAGTAAGGTACAACGGGATGGCTTCGAAATTATATGATCCTACTAATCCCCTTTCACCAGCTTGGCTGGCCTCCATTTTGGAGAAGAAATTAACGAAGCAGCAATATTTGCGTACTTCAATTCCTGAATCAACTAAAGCTATTGAAAACAATACCATTGTTAAACCTGCGAAAGAGATCGATGTAACGGCATCACAGGTACAATTTGATACACAGAACGGAGATTCACAAGAACATAATGAAGAAGGGAAATCTCTTACTTTGAGAATCTCTGGTCAGTTGTTGTATGGTGTTGTTAAGATCTATTCAAGAAAGACACGATATTTACATGACGATGTTTCTGTGTCATTGATTCAACTCAAATCTGCATTTTCCCTCAGTAAGAGTATGCAGCTTGATACAAATGTTGTAGAATTAGATAAAGTTCTTTTGAAGGATAATGTTGAGGAGATTGGAATTTTGTATAATGATTTCAACTTGAATGATATTTTCCAGGGGGCTGTTAATAACAATGATGCAGGCAATACATCAATTGAGTATACTGATATGAGTGTTGGTAGAGGTGCAGTGGAGGAGAATGAGGAAGAATTGGCTAATACCACTATTGATGGAATATCTAGACGTGCTGTTGTTACTGATGATTTAGATGATATTCCAGAGTTTGATCTTCCACTGGACTTTGATAAAGTTGATGAAGGTGGAACTGAGGAAATGGATGTTAATATACAGGATGCTGTGAATGATATTGCAGATTTTCAAATTGACGCTATCGATAATATGAACTTGGAGTTTACAATCGATGATACAGTTGCTGAAAAAAATGAGAGGAGTGAAGTTGATGAAGAAGTAGTGGATACTACACACGTTTTGAGGAAACCTAAGAGGAAATACGTCAGACAATCTAAAGAATATGAAAATATGGAAGTTGTTAGAACACAAAGGAAGAGATTGGTTGTTGATGATAAAGAGGTTGAGATAAGCACTGAAGAACTCAAGAGGAATCAAAAAGAATGGCCAAATAAGAGGGAATTGAATAGAGCTACAGTTTCCGTTTACAAAGTTGATGGTATGGATTTGGTTCCAGAATTTATGAAGAAAATTGGAGTTAGTTGGAGTTCTATTAAGAGAAGAAGAATCGATAATGAAAACATCGATTATGTTGATCAAAGTATCCCTGATTTTGATGTTACAGGTTACGAGCAAGATGAACAAATAGAAGAGAATGAACATGTGACAGTTATTGAGCCTGTTGTAGTTCCTGCTGAGGAAGAAGAAGAAGTTGTATTTGAAGAACCTGCTGAAGTGGAAGAACCAGTAGAAGAAGAAGTGGAAGAGTTGGAACTGGAGAGCACACCAAACGAAGGAGTAGATATTTTATCTAAACTTGATTCTACCAATAGTTTCAAGGAAATTACACGAGATTGTGAAGTTTCTGCAGCTGCAAGCACTTTCTTCAATTTATTGGTACTAGCTACATCTAATAAAGTAGATGTTAGACAAGAGAGGTTATTCGGGGATATCAAAATTTCAATTAAATAGATTTAGTGTACAATTTCTAATTTTAAGTTTACAATTTTCACACCATTAGGGTAGAATAGCGTATCATTAGCAACAACTATGAAACTTGGGTTATCAAATTTGAACTTATTGGATGAAACTAGTTTTTCATCATTGTATATTTGAATTCCATCAAGAGTTGAAATAATGAATGAAGAACCAGAAGTTGCAACTAAGTCAAATGCAATGATTGGACAAGTTATTTCTGATTTTAATAGACTTGATAGTGTAATCTTTGTGATTGTACGATCAAGTGATAGAATAAATAAATTAGCCGAATGATAAGATAATGATAAAACTGGTAGATAAGATTCATGTATTTCTTTAAGCTCTAAATCAGTTATGTTGTAAATGTAAGTTTTATGAGAGAGAGTAGAGAATACAAAGGAAGTATCATCAATAAACTCAACATGTAATATCTCTGTAGCTTTAACAAGTTGTGTTGGTTTAATCAATTCATCTATCAAATTCATTGCAAGAACAACTAAAGATCCATTTTTACAAATAACAATAATCGTATTCCTTGTTTTATGAATTGATGCAATTGGATTATAAGTTTTGAGAGATTTTATAGCAAAATCTGTGTTCTTTTGTAAATTCATTTGTAATTTGAATATAATAATTTTACCTGATTCAGAAGCACATATAAGTAGATTATCATCAAATATGGCATCATTGAATTTATAATATGTTTTCACATTGTGAATTAGTTTTGTATTAAAATCCCAAACACAGACACAATCATCATGAAGAGTCAAAATATGGTTCCCTGATAATTTAACTTTTTTAATATTTGTAGTTGGCAATGGTATTTCACTGATTTCCTCTTCAACTTTCACATTGTTGTTCAGTTTTAACTCAGCAATTGCAATTTTAAGTTTCTCTTCGAATTCTTTCTCCAATTTTTCCCTAATTCGTCGTTCAATTTCATCTTTGTCTACAATTTCAACATTTATATCCTCTTTTACATGTTTATTCCTCAATTCTTGTAATCGTTTCCTCTGTTCTTCCAATGCGTCCATGACAAAAACAGTTTGAGTCTTAATATAGTGCTAAGATCTGAGAAAAACTTAGGTGGCACGTCTCTTTTTTTTTTCTCTAAGATCGATGAGCATTATGGCTTTATCTTGACATACGAACAACGAAGGGTACAAACAACTATGGACAATGAAGCAAGGGATATCATTGGAGACTTTACAAGGGAGGTTAGTCGAGACTATGTGAATCTTCATGATACGACTTCTGTGAACGACAATGACGTGCAAGAGCTTGCACAAGCATGGGTACAAGAACGGTCAGTGAATGAAATTCTCCCAAGTCGTGACGATTTGATACAAAGAATCATAGCTAAGGTTCAGAGGTCACAGAGAGTACTGGAAGAACAGAGTGCTGACACTAGTGGTCATCCTTTAGAATCAGATAAGACACGTGCTGTTTTGGTTGAAGCTGAGCTTGAACGAGTACAATTCCTATTACGTGCTTACATTCGTGCACGTATAAATAAGGCGCAAGATCATTTTACACGGGGGAAAGACATCTACGACGATGGATCAGAGGGGAGACTGCTTACAGAGGACGAAAGGGCTTATGCTAGAGCCCGTGTACAGCTTGTGAGGTCTGTTCTTGGTGAGGAAGAGGAAGAGGAAGATGAAGATGAAGAGCATAATAGCAGGGATGGACAAGGAGAAGAACATGTTATTGCCAGAGACAGGACAGGACGGGTGCAGGCAGTGAAGTGGAAGAGCGTTCAGGCAGCGGTGCTTCGTGGCGATGCTGAGCTTGTTTAATTTGAATTTGATTTGAGCAAATTTTCATGTGAGCAAATTTCCGGAAAGGGAAGCGAGCACAATACTTTTGGAAATAAAATTATTGTTGACAGGAATTCATGAGTGAATAAGAGCAGACTAGGTGAAGGAATGAATCAGATTGTTATGTTCCCCGTCAACGGTTCTGCTCGGTGCTGTCTATATATCACTGCTCTTTTCCTCTGTGTGGCTCAAAAGATAGTGTATATACTTTTCCTTTGCTCTTCTCAACAAATAAAGCTACAATGACTACAATGGATATGGGCAATATGGGTGGAATGGACATGGGTGGCATGGACATGAGTGGCATGGACATGAGTGGTATGGACATGGGTGGTATGAATATGATGACTTCAACTACCTCTCTGACATCTCAATCAATGAGTATGGATCATGCTTCTCACACAATGAGTATGGATCATGCTTCTCACACTATGGGTATGGATCATGCTTCTCACACTATGGGTATGGATCATGCTTCTCACACTATGTCTATGCCAACTGCAACTGCTTCCTCTTCAATGGGTAACATGAACATGGGTGGTATGAACATGGGTGGTATGGATATGGGTGGTGATGGTTCAATGACAATGAACATGTGGTTGACTACTAAATACAAAAATACTCCTGTTGTTTTCAAAACCATGACTGCTAGTACTGGTGCAAAGGCTTTTGGTATTTTTTGTGCTTTATTCTTTTCTGCATTTGCCTTCAGAGGTTTGATGTTCCTTTCTTCTTATTTGGAACAAGTGGTTTTCCATAATTATACAAATGCAATTCTTGTAGAAGAAGAATGTGGTTGTGATGATGATACAACTGATCCTGAAGCGAAAACAACATTACCTAAAGCTTCACTTCCAAAACAACTTTCATTCATGGAAATAATGAAAGGAATGTTCTTTCTTTCTCCAAAAGAAATTTTTCAAGATATCATTCGTTTATTACTTGCATTTACAATCGTTATGTTTGGTTACGCTTTGATGCTTGCTGCTATGAGTTTTGTCTTGGTTTACTTCTTTGCAATTTGTTTAGGTCTGGCATTTGGTGAAATGTTCTTTAATAGATTGGCAATTGTTTTGAATGTTAATAAAGCTTTAGGTGCTTGTGCAGGATTACATTAAATTTATCCTAAAATTATAGTATAATTAATGAATTTAAATAAGTTATGAAATTTTAATAATAGTAAAAGATAATTTAATAACAGACTATTTTTAATCTTCATCAACATCTACTCCTTCTAAACTATCGACCAAACCTTCCAATTGATTAGCTACATTCTTATGATAGTTTAATTGAATCTTAAACAAAATCTTCATCAGATTGATACTATCTAATGGTTTAATTAATTCTTTCATTGATTCAACTGCAACTTCAGTCGCACTAACTAATTCATCTTCCTTTTCTTCTAATTTCTTATTAAGTTCTTCAGTTTCTCCATTGGCTTTAATTTCTGCCCTAACAGTATCAAAATTCAATCTAGCATCCAAAACTTTCTCTCTAAGTTCATAACATTTTTGAAATTCAACTTTAATTAAATCTTCAATTTTCTTATTAAACTCATTAATAATCAAACTATCTTGCTCTAATCTTTCATTACCTATTTTAATTTCAATTTCTGCAATCTTTTTAATTGCTTCACCTAATGATCCATCAATATTTACACTACTCAATTTAGTTGCAAATGTATGTGCAAAAGTTACAGGAGTTCTATCCTTTCTACCTGATAACAAAACTTTCTCAGCTTCTGAAGTAGAATTAGCTTTAGACAATTCAGAAATCTTCTCATTAATCAATTTACCATAATCAATTACATTTTCCTTAATATGATTTGGATAATCATAACTCTCAATTTCGTATGTTTTCGTAATCTCTAACACTTTCTTATAAAATTTTAAAACTTCATCAACTTTATTTTCTAAATCTTTGTATTCTTGTGGTAATTCACTAATATCAATATTAGCACCAATTTTTTCCTGAATTTGACGTTGAGTACGTGCAATAATTGGCTTTAAATTACTGTTCACTTTACTCACTTCACTTTCAATATTGCTCTTTATTTGAGTAGCAGTATCTTGCAAGTTCAAAGAATTAAAAGATTCAGTTAATTGAGAGGTTGTCTGTTGGAATTGTTGCTGAATATTACTAAAGAAAGACATTGGGTGTTGTGCTAGCTGAGCAGCAAAGAAACAGGCCTCTCCTCTCCTTAAACCTGATCGACATCGATGTCAGCAATCAAGTTTTAATGGATTCAAATACTGTTGCAAATTTCTTGTCGCGTCACATTATTAATATTAAACGTCAAAATACAAAAAATACAAAGATTCATTCAGTCATTATCATAATACTAAGTTAAAGAAAAGAAAGGGGTATTCACCAACTAAAATGCATGTTTGATTGTATCAACTAAACTCTTTCTGCGATGTTGGTTCTGGTTTGGTGTCGTGTGTGCTTGTTCTTGGCCTTCACGTAATGTGTAACCTTCATTCCGATGGAAACTGTCACCACGGTTACTAGTTTCAAAATTACGTGGTACATTTGTTGAATCATCATATTGCGGGTTTCCAGCATAAACATTGTTTGTATTCTTTACTGGTGTAGTATAGTATGCACCTGTTCCGGTATTATTCAAACCAGTCTCACTTGCATATTCAGTTTCATTCTTTTGGAACACCACGTTAGGATCTGCTACTTCAGCTGAATGCTCCTCATGCTGTTTCTTCTTATCAACTCCTAAAACTTTCTTGATTTTACTACCTAATCCACCAGATGAACTATTACTATCACTATTTTTGTGATCTTGTCTGTTAAGATTCTCTACCTCATTACTAGGACTTATGAAAGCTTCATTTTCTGCATTTCTTTCCTTACGTGGAACTTTACCATCAGAGTTTCTGATGAAGGTTTTGGACTGATTCATTCCTGCCTCGTTGAAATCACCCCCAGATAATGCATTACCTGTTTTGGTTCTCGTACCGGCATAATAACCACCATCTTCTGTAATTTGTGGAGGATCAGTTGACTCACCACCAGCTAATTTATCAAAGTCTTCATAACCTGCATCTCTTGAAAGTTTAGCATTTCTACTCGTGTCTAAGTTTGGAGTTTTCTTGTCAGTAGACGCATTGGCATACCCAATTCCTGAATCTACGCCATCTGAAGGGTAAGATTGACCATAAGCACGTCGATCTTCAGGAGCATTGGTAAGATATGACTTTCCACCATTTTCACCTTGCATTTTGTTACTAGTAGTCCATTCCTTCTCATCAGTTAAACGCTTATCAGACTTCAATTCACTTGAATCTTTTTCTTGCAAATACTTCTTGTTTTCAGGATTCTGTGCCATTCTGTAAGGTGTTGATTCTGTCTTCAAATCAGTAGTAACATCTTTGGATTTACCAAAATCACCACTACTAGCTAATAAAACGCCGCCTGAAGTATTATATTTGGTAGAATCTTTACTAATTGGGTCAACATTGCTTCTTTGAGATTCATGAGTACCAAATGTGTTGTGTGTAGTTGTTGTTGGTGATTTACCACCAGAGTAAGCCATGGCTGCTTTCAAATCTGCAGCTTCGTCATCATAACTACGGCGTCTTTGATGATCCTTCAAAACACCCCTGTGGTCCAATTCTTCTCTTTGATGATGGTACTGTGCATTCTGGTAGTTTTTCTCTGGACTACATCCTGATGGATGTGCTAAATCACTTTGAAAAGGTTCACGTTCGGAGTGTATCTTCTTTGAACTAAAACCACTATCACCAACACCGCCACCCATACCAACACCAGTACCACTACCAGCACCGACAACTCCCATGGTCTCCACAACACCGGATCTGGAATTCAAATCATCTTTGTAAGTGTTAGTGTTAGCAACATTTTTACTTTTCAGCCCTGCCTTATCGTCCACGTTTGAATCAAAGCCACCCACTAAACCACCTGGCATATTTGTAGGCTCTGTCTGAGTAGTTTTACTCTTATCAATAACATCGTCATTATAAGAATCATCTTCATTGTTATCAGAAGTAATTCCTAAATAATTTCCAATTGTAGATAGAAGACCACCATTCTCATTCTCGTGCTTCTGATGACTACCAATTGGTTTTTCTTTCATATGCCTTTGCTGTTGTTTGATATCTTCAGGATAATCGTCATAATCATCAACTTCTTCTTTAAATCCAGAATTAGTTAAATCAGTTCTGTTCAAACCTGATGTAGAGTCTTCTAAATTGTTACCACCGTATCCACTTGAAACATTTTTTTGAATAATTTTAGGATCTTGAGATGTGTAGCCGCCATATCCTAAATCCTTAGTTTCAACCTTATAATTTCCTGCAGCTGAAGAATCCATGCCTGGTTGAATACCCGTATGTCTTGTTTTAATGTCAGATTTTCTACCTGGAGTAGAGACATAACTATCCCTATTTTCATCATAATAGGTTTCATAGTTGACATCTTCATCATTGCCAGTTTTGCTACCATCCTTGTTTTTCTTGCCAATACTGAGTCTCCTCAAAAAGGTGCCACCACTACCACGGCCAGACACATTGGAATCATTTTCAAAAACTTCAGGTTGTGATTCTTCAAACCTTTTCTGTTGTGCATACTGATTGATCTTCATCTCAGACTCTCTAACTTTGCTATCATCCACAACAGGATCAACTAAGGATGAATAGTTATAGTTAGCGTATTTGGTATCACCTTTGTTTGAGTCTAAGTTAGAGGATTGTTTTTGGATCTCATCCATGCTTGGACCAGGAGTTTTCTCATCTGGATATGGATATCTTGCTTGATGTCCATGATGTGTTTCTTCTGGATTACTAGGGTAATTGAGAACATTCTTTGACTGATCAATGATTTTGTCAGATAATGTCCTAGGAGCTGAAGGGTCTTGTGGAGGTAGTTCAGGTCTCTTGAGACTTTTGTTACCACCAGTGTCTGAAATGTGTGTGTTTTTCAAGTCACGTTCTAACATTGTTGTTAAAAGGATGACAAAGGGTATTATATTTCAGAAGTACTAGAGGAAGCAATTGGCATGTTATATATTCCACAGAAATGTAAATGGGAGTGGATCACTATACCAGGGACGTGACCACTATGTAATGTACAGTCCCCACACCGAATTACCACGTTACAAGTGCTTAATTGAAATATCTCCTTTCAACTCACCTCCCAATATCCAGCCCGTTAATTACTAACAAAATAGGACCCCAAAGACAAAGTGGGAGACTGTGAAATATGTGTAATTGATGTACAGCCAACTACTGAGATGATAGAAGGGTTAGATGGTATCACAATGCTTAGTTCAAGTGACGAACTACTCTCTTGAAACATGGAAGTGTAATATAGCCAAAAGCCAGTCTTGTTGACTCATAAAGTTTAAAGAATGTACGTTCCGTGCAACTTCTTTTCCACATAATACACTCTACATCTTCTAATGCACACAGCTGGTTCCAACAAGCCCTTTAACAACCACCTAGACCCTGCATAAACACCATTATCTAGTTTCTCCACTGTAATGAGGAAATAGCTGATCCGAGCCAAACCTTTTTGGTGCACGCCGCTTATTAATCCATGATTTTTCTTCCGAATTCTTTAGGAACGTAAATAGTAATCTATGATTACTTTGTAATTATTTTGCCACCAGCTTTACACTTGGTAGCATTTACATAATTTAATTCTTTTTGGCAAAGCTGTTCATTTGATTTGTTAGGGAGATTACATAAAAAAACTAACGTATACATCTATTTCACTCTAAAATGTCCACTAGAGGCGAATCAAATCTAGAAAGTCAGAATCATGTCTCCTTGGAGAGACAAAGGCGTCTTTTATCATTCTTAATGTCGAAAAATGTCCCTCCTGTTCCTACAGATGAAGAAAGAACTGTATATCCAGAGTTCAGCGCTAATATTATCAGTAGAATAATGTTTTGGTGGTTGAATCCAATAATGAAATTAGGGTATAAAAGGACACTGACTGATAACGACTTGTTTAAACTAGAAGAACATCAAGAGAATGATCATATGTACAGGAAATTCAGAACTATTTTTGATGCAAAATACAATAAAGCACTTAAAGCATTTCTAATTGAAAAATTTAAAAACGAAGACCGACCTTTTGATGAAAACACGATATTAGAAGAGTATCAACCAGATGATGTTGTTGATTTCAGACTCCCCGCAACAGTTTTGCCATTCAGCTTGTTTCAAACTTTGAAAGTGCAGTATACGTTTGGTTGCACATTAAAGATTGCCTCTGACGTTGTTGCGGTTACGACGCCATTATTACAGAAAAGATTGGTCGAATTTGTTGCCAAAAAAACTTTAGGATTTGAACATAACATGGGCCAAGGTGTTGGATTTGCAATTGGTGTTTGTTTTATGATTTTGTTTACTTCACTTACGATGAATCATGCTTTCTATTATTTTATGATATCCGGTGCTAAAGTCAGGGGTGTGATGACAAGAATGTTACTCGATAAATCATTATCAGTTGGTGCTAGAGGTGTTCATCTTTTCCCTGCAAGTACTGTACAATCGATGATCTCTACTGATTTGAATCGTATTGACTTTGCAATAGCATTTTTCCCCTTCTCCTTTACTTCTATCATACCTATAGCTATTACTATTGGTCTTTTGATTTGGAATATTGGTGTTTCATCTTTGGTTGGTCTTTCTATTTTTATTGCAATTTTATTTTTTGTAGGAGGATTTATTTCGCAATTGATTGGCTTAAGAGAAAAAGCAAGTTTCTTCACAGAGAAGAGAGTCAATCTAATGAAAGAAGTGTTGAAAAATTTTAAAATGATCAAGTTTTACAGTTGGGAAAAATCTTATGAATCCCGAATTCAAAATGCTAGAAACAGTGAAATGAAATATGTTTTGAAATTACAAGGTTTAAGAAACGTTTTGATTTCTATGGCGTATGCTATGCCAGTCTTGGGCTCTATGGCAACTTTTTGTACAGTCTATGATATCACAGATGGGAAATCTGCAGCGGCTATCTTCTCGTCCCTTTCATTCTTTCAAGTTTTATCTATACAATTTATGATGGTACCGATGTCAGTTTCATTGACATCAGATATGATTGTTGGACTTCGAAAAATGTCAGATTATTTATCATGTGCCGATATTGACTATGAACAATTCAAAATTGAAGAATATAAAGAAGATACGGAAGATAAAGATGACGATTATTGTTTCAAAATTGAGAACGGTGACTTTGAATGGGAAACATTTAGCGATGATGAAAGTGATGATGATGATGATGATGATCAAGAAAACGAAAGTCTTGCTGAGAAGAAGAAAAAAGGATTATTTAGTAAATTGATGAGAAAGAAAAATATACATCAAGATGCTGAGTTTATGAAGGAGAAGGCGAAACTTACGAGAAAGAAACCTAAAAAGATGGATACTGGGCTAAAGTCTGATATCCCATCATCTTTGTCATCTACTGAGAAGATGCATGAAGTTCAAAAGACAAGTTTTCCAGGGTTACACAATATTAATCTTGAAATCAGGAAAGGTGAGTTTGTTGTTGTTACAGGTTCAATTGGAACAGGTAAATCATCACTTCTTGATGCAATGGCAGGTTTGATGAAAAGAGTCAATGGTCATGTCTATTCTAAAGGTAAACTGTTACTTTGTGGTTATCCATGGGTTCAAAATGCAACTATTCGTGATAATATTTTGTTTGGTTTGCCATATGATGCTGAAAAGTACGAAAAAATTGTACTGGCTTGTTGTTTAGCTGATGATTTCCAACAATTCGAAGGTGGTGATATGACCGAAGTTGGTGAAAGGGGTATAACATTATCTGGAGGTCAGAAGGCTAGAATAAATCTTGCTAGGGCTATTTATGCTGATCCAGATATTATTTTATTGGATGATGTTTTAAGTGCTGTTGATGCTAAAGTTGGAAGACACATTGTTGAACATTGTATTTTAGGAATATTGAAGGATAAAACTAGAATTATGGCTACACATCAATTGAGTTTGATTGATTCTGCTGATCGTATGATATTTTTAAATGGTGATGGAACCATTGATGTTGGTACCATAGAGAAACTATTGGAAACAAATACAAAGTTCATTAACTTACTCCATTTTCATGCAAAGAAGGAACAAGAGATACAGGAGGAAGAACAATTTGATATGGATAAACCAGGTTTGAATGACAATCTTTTGAAAAAACATGAAACTTTAGTCAAACCTGAAATTGGTGAAGATAGCGAAAACTATACATCACCTCCAAAGGAACATGATGTTGTACGAATTATTGGTGATGAAGAAAGAGCAGTTAATTCATTGAAATTTGAAGTTTATTACCATTATATTAAACTTGCAGTAGGTAAATTAGGACTTATTTCGTTGGTTTTATTTGCTATTCTTTTAACTATAGCTACATTCTCTGAAATTTTTGTGAATACATGGTTGTCATTTTGGGTTGAATTGAAGTTTGATGGTAGATCTAAAAGTTTCTATATGGGAATCTACATTATGTTTTCATTCCTCTATGCCATACTTTTATCTGTTACATTTTACATTATCACTTATTACTGTAACGAATCTGCAAGACTGTTGAATTACTTAGCAGCATCTAAGATTTTACACGTTCCAGTAGCTTTTATGGATATTTCACCTGTGGGTAGAGTTTTGAATAGGTTTACTAAAGATACTGATACTTTAGACAATGAAATTTCTGAACAAATTAGACAAGGTGTCAATTATTTTGCTACCGTTCTCGGTACAGTCATTTTATGTATTGTTTACATTCCATGGTTTGCTATTGCTGTTCCACTCATGATAATTGCTTATTCTGGTATTGCAATTTACTATCAAGCTTCCGCTAGAGAAATCAAGAGATTGGAAGCTGTAAAGAGATCTTTTGTGTATTCTCACTTTAATGAAATTTTGTCAGGAAAAGATGTCATCAAGGCTTACCATCTGATTGAAAAGGTAAAGGAGAAACTAAATAAGTTAGTAGATAGTCAAAATGAGGCTTATTTTATTACAATTGCTAATCAAAGATGGATTGGTGCTAATTTATCAGTTGTTTCATTTTTCATTGTTTTTGTCATTTCATTCTTATGTATTTTCAGTGTTTTCAGTATTAGTGCTGCTTCAACTGGTTTACTTTTAACATATGTTATGAATATGACTGGTATTATGAATATGCTTGTTAGAGCAATGATTCAAGTTGAAAATGAATTCAATTCTGTGGAAAGATTAAACTATTATGCATTTGATATTATTCAAGAACCTCCTTATGAGATACCCGAGATTGATGATTCTCCAGAATTACAATCATGGCCACAAAATGGTGAGATTTCAATAAAGCATCTTTATTTGAAATATAGACCAGAATTACCGTTTGTATTGAAAGATATTAATTTGGATATTAAACCTACAGAGAAAGTTGGATTTTGTGGTAGAACTGGTAGTGGTAAATCAACATTGATGACTTCATTATATAGATTTACTGGATTTGAAGGTAGTATTTTAATTGATGGTGTTGATATTAATAAATTAGGTTTACATAAATTGAGAAGTAAACTTACTGTTATTCCACAAGATCCAGTTTTATTTATTGGAACAATTCGAGAAAATTTGGATCCATTTAATGAACAGAAGGATGATTTGTTATGGGATTCATTATGTATTGCTGGATTGATTAAAAAGGAAGATTTACCTACAGTGAAGAACCAACTTGATGATGATGAAAATTTACATAAATTTCATTTGAACAGAATGGTTGAAGATGATGGTACTAATTTTTCAATTGGAGAAAGACAATTGATTGCATTAGCTAGAGCGCTGGTTAGGAAAAGTAAGATTTTAATTCTTGATGAAGCTACAAGTAGTGTTGATTATGAGACTGATTCTAAGATTCAACATACAATTGCAACTGAATTCAAAGATTGCACAATTTTATGTATTGCACATAGATTGAATACTATTTTGAACTATGATAGAATTGCTGTTTTAGATGCAGGCGAAGTTGTTGAATTTGATAAACCTAAAGTTTTGTTTCAAAAAGAAGGTGGTTATTTTAGATCTATGTGTGACCAGGCCAAAATCACTCTTGAAGACTTTGATTAGTTATCGTTTCAATTTTTTATATCATTATGTAACAGGATTCAAGACCTGTTTATAATACACCAGTACACCTTGGAGAAGTCTCAAGGAGACTTCTACCAATCGTCCTGGAAATAACATAGTTAGTTTCCTACCTTAATATACTCTTATATAGTTCCCTTAAAACCAGTCTAATCAGATCTCGCAACATGGAGCCCGATGCTTAATAGCATACCACGCAGTCTTCTGCTTCTAATAGCCGTTTCATTTTTTGGTTCTTTCAAACACTACACTAATCTCGTTGCACTCCACTATCCCCAATGGAACACAGAGCTGGAACTAGTAGCAGATTTTATTGAAATATTACGTTGCATCCTTTTGTTAATTCCCAACATCTCCTTAGGTTTTCTTATTGTTGCAATTAGTCAAATTGCAACTGCGGCTACGAGATTAACCATTTGCCTTTTGCAAATCATAGACTCCCCAGCACCAGGATGGGTTACACAAATCCTGCACCTCCTTCGTCAAACTATCATGCCAATTTGTACTAACATTTCCGAATTCAGGTTTCACATCAAAGAAGGAATATCTATCCAAAGCCCTCAAACCGCAATTCTAATTCTCATTTCGATGATCACTTACTTCGTCCACTACAGGAAAGCTTCCCCACCAAGAAACTCTGGAGCAATTAATAATCCAACCAGTCATGCTGCAGTTGACTCTACAGCGGTTCAGCTCTTTCCGAGTACTAACATACAACCAGCGAACTATTCGTTGAACCACTTAAACGTTCATGCAGGACATACCAAGTTTTTATTACAATTGAATAAAGCTTTAAATGGTAAATCTTTCAGTTTACTTGCCTTAACAGAGGCATTACAACACACTGATGAACCCAATCACACCATCATCAGAACAATTTCTACGTTTCCACTTACAATCACGACATGGAAGGAGTTTGTGAAACACTATTTTCAAACATTTTATTCTAAGAAGTCACTCCGTCAGATATTTACAAAATATCACCAAAAGTTTTACCGAGAAACAATTACTACGCCGGGAGAGTTGAAAGATTTTGTGCATCGTTGGAAAAACAATTCAATCTACCTACTTATCGAAGATATTGACGAATATTTTCCTTTCTACCTCAACTTCGGCCCTTTTTCCAATCTGCAATTCAAAAAATTGTTGGCAGAAATGTACAACAACAATATCCAAGAATTTATTTACTTAATTGGAGAGGCAAAAAGCTACTCCGCACTGCTCGGTAAGACCAAGAAACAGAACAAAAGAATACCACAACTTTCTTCCACCCCTCCTGCAGGACACCTCACAAAACCTCTTCCTACTAACTTGTCACCCCCTAATTATAACATTAATGCTACTACCCTTTGTAGTGATTCCACTTTGCCCCCTGTCAAAACTACTAACCAAAAGACGAACACACAGAATAATAACACAAATTGCACCGGACGTCTTAACGTCTATTCATTTTCTAACTTTGTGGTTGCTGACAATATTAGCTCAACAGAAACTCGAGATACAACTCCGAAATGTAGTCATTCAAAGCTTAAACTTCCATACTTTGCACACACTTGCATTGTTGATGATAGTTCTGCAACCTCTGAACACGTCACTCTTGCGCCTGGACAACACTCAAAGCCGCTCCAGAAGAACCATGTGCCCAATACTCGATCTAAACCCAAAATCGAGTACCAGCTGTCTGACAAGACACCACAGAATATCTTTATTGAACCCGACGATGTTCACATAGAACATGTTAATCCAGATGGCGATCCCATCAAGTTACTTGCGATAGCCGACAGAGCTGTTCAACCCACATATTTAAAAAGGGAATTACCACACTATACATCAGAGTTAAAACCTACCAATACCGAATTGAATGCACATGAATTCTCTTCTTCCAAACCTACAACCAATATAAGCGTTTTACCCCAAACCACTCCATACTCGGACTACAAATCCTTAAGATTAATGGGTCGCTTGCAATACTAAAGGGGGGAGGGAATCTAAGACATAATATGAGCTACACCAGAAGATTACAGTCTCCCAGGTAATCACTTCAGCTCCAACCAGAATCCATTATTGAACTTGCATTATTCGTAGAAGGAAACTTCCTCTCGAAGAGGGGGCGTGTAACAGGATTCAAGACCTGTTTATAATACACCAGTACACCTTGGAGAAGTCTCAAGGAGACTTCTACCAATCGTCCTGGAAATAACATAGTTAGTTTCCTACCTTAATATACTCTTATATAGTTCCCTTAAAACCAGTCTAATCAGATCTCGCTACACATTAATAATAAATAATTAATCTAATTTTCGAGATCGGCTAAAATTTCCTGATAACGAGAGTTGCCTAATCGGGTAATTGGTACAAAATTTCAGATTTGTCTATAAGATAAGCCCAGTAAAATATGTCGATGATGAAAGGAATGAGTATTCTTCTTGACCAAAAGAAAAACTGTTTCTAGAAAAAAATGCTTAAGTTGAGAGGTTTGGGGATAGCAATAGGTTGTAGTTTTTCTACAAATTTCTTCAAAAAAATAAACAATGATAGTGTGAATTTGGAGAACCGCATTATTAGTATGGAAGAACTTTCAAAGCATTGTCAAGCTGATGACTGCTGGATTGGTATTAATGGGAATGTTTACGATGTTAGTGAGTTCCTCGATTTACATCCAGGAGGATTTGATAAGATCTTTCGGTATGCTGGGAATGATGCTAGTAAAGGGTTTAAAATGCAACATCCTAAAGAGTATATTGAAAAGTTTATATCTCAGAAATATATTGGAAGGTTAGAAAAAGTGAAGAAGGAGAAAAAGACAGTGCAAAGGTTTAAGACAGTTCAAAAGGTGATAACTGTTGAAAAATTTGAGAAACCACCTCTGAGTAGTATATTTTCTCTTGATGATTTTAAATATGTTGAGAGCATGGTGTATGGTTGGAAAAGGGAGCTGGGTGTGACTAAAATGGCATTATGTCGTATTTTTTTCAGACCAAGGTGTCTTGTTGATGTGAGTAATGTGGACTTGGGGTTGAATATTTGGGATCAAAAGCTTGAGCATCCATTTGTTTTAAACTTAAACCAGTTGGAGAATGTCAAGATTATCAATTTGAATGAAGTTAATTTGAACAAACCAAGATGCAAAAAAGTTATTGTTGATGAGATTGTTGGAGAAAGTGACTTAAATTATCTATACAATAAAGGGTATGATGGTGCTATTTTGGTAGAGAAGGAAGGATGTGTATCACCGGTTGAAGTATTGGGAAGATTCAAAAGTGATCCAAAATTTGCTGTATTTATTCGAGATGGTATTTCTAGAGGAAGTGATGTTGTTAAAATCTTGAGTCTTGGTGGTATTCCCTTAGTTGATGAGAGTTTTAGAGCAACTTCAATTTATGGTGAAGAAGGTTTGCAAAAAGGTATATCTATTTTACAGAAAGAAGTAGAGACAACGATGAAACTAGTTGGAGCAAGAAGTGTGAGTGAACTCAATCCAACGTTCTTAGAACTTTCAAGTTTAAAAGCTAGTTTTAATATTGACTATAAAAGATATAAAGAAGAGAATGAAAGATATACACCATTAAAATTCCCAGAATTTAAAGTGTAGAATGTATTATAATATAAATTAATCAGTTTTCTGTTTGTAAAACTTATCTAAATTCAATAATGTAAGTATGAAGAATATTGGTGAAATAAGGAAATTCGGGAAATAAGCGTAAATGATATATTTGATAAAATCAACCAATGAGTGTAATTTCTGTACCTTGAATGCGTTTCTTAAAATTTCTGCAGTGTAAGTTTCAACAATATAAGATTCATCACCTGGTAAGGCATTGATTTGAGTGAAATCAATACAACGAATGTTTGAGTTTGATAAATCCCTAGAAATTTTCGTTACTGAATTGTGTAGTGCATCCAAGGCAGTTGACTCGGAGTTGGAATTGTAGTTGCAATTACCTATAATGACAGTGGAATCCGAACTACTGATCAATTTCTTTTGGAAAAGAGCAAGAATTAGTTTTAAATCCCACAATTTTAAAGACTTTAGGTCAGTAGTGTTAATATCGATAATCAAATCTAAAGATTTCTTATCATTCAAAATCTGTTCAATATTTTCCAAAATGGCAAAATAGTCAAAACTTTCATCAGAATTTGAGTTAACCGATATTTTCTGGAAACGATTTTTTAATTCCGGATTTGTAAAGGGAAGTTCAGCAAGATAATTGTATGTTTTACTATCATTTGTGCCACTATTAGCAATCTCCACCGAAATGATATCATAATCAAGTTGTGCAACTTTGCGGATAAGCTGTACGCCAATGAGAGAGTTTGTGTTGATCAAAAGAGCTATCTTTGATTCTGTCATGGTTACCAGAGGGAAAAAGAGTTAAAACAGTGGCAACAGGTGGCAGAGTCTCTCTTTCAGTGGTGAATTGAGTTTCTTTCTCTCTGTGTGGGTGCTGTGTGCTGTTTGCATCTTGTTTGAGTGATGAATCTGTTAATGTCGCGGGTGGCGAGGGGAAAAAATGCTGATTTTATGGGACTGGGGAAGGCCAGTGGGAAAATTGGAACGATGAGGTGATTGCTTGATTGATTGTAAATATCGGTGAGGGTCTTCACTGGAGCTGGAGATGGAGTGTAGAGCAGAGTAGAGTAGAGTAGAACACGGGTGTAGGAAACATATAGCACACACACACACATATACAATTACACCACCACCACCACTACCACCACTACCATACAATAGATGTCTGATCCTGCCAGTGACACCCAGCACGACCGCTTGCGCAAGCGTTTGGAAACAGAATTGCAGACATTGAAGAACTTGTCTGAGAACATCGACTATGATTGGTTCCTGAGAGGCCGTCTTCCACCACGTTCAGATAATACAAATGAACTAAAGGATAAGGATTCTCAAGGATCAGCTCAATTGCCTCAATTGCAGAAAACAACAACTCCAGTATCACCACTGCTCTCTCCATCCATGGTGAACTCGCCAAATTCAAAAGCTGCACCTTCTGTATCTACTTCCAAAAACGATACTGACCTCAATTTGATGTCTAATCTGAGTAGAAGTAAAACCGCTGATGGTAGATTACTTACAACTACAGTTTCTAGAAATTCCACCAATTCTAGTTTTGGTGCTCCATTGAAGAAGACTGCAACCAATATCGATGCTTCCGATATCGGCATTCCTAAAACAGTTAGAAAACCAACAGTGAATAATCATTCATTGAATACGCCAATACCGCCACCTTCACAGGCTAAAAAGAAGGGTTTTTTTAAAAAGCTTTTCGGTTCCAAATCCGAAGATCCTCAACCAGAAATTAATATTTTCAAATCAGATGCATCAAAAAAATCTCCTTCTTCAACATCATCATCAACTATCCATTCACCTTTACCTTCTCTTAAAACTTCACCTGTAGCTTCACGGGCATCTTCAGTCAAAACAAGTGCACCACCAACACCAGTTTCACCACAGAAGTCAAAACAACATTCCTCCGATTCCTCCGACTCATATGATCAAAAACCTTCAGATACTCCAATTTCAGAACAATATAAAAATATTGATCCACAACTATCAAATTATCTTAAAGAGATTGAATCTTCAACAGATAATATTCTCCGTAACCAAAATTCTCTTGAACATGATTATAATTATATTTATTCTCCAGTTGGTTTAGATAGTGTTCATTATGATCCTTCCACTATTCCTCCACATCCAGACAAACCAAAATTACCTTCAGCCTTTGCAACAAAACCAAAATTTGGTGGTTCTGTTGAAAAAGAACTGTTTCTCAAACAAAAGAGAGAACGTGAGGAACGGGAAAAGGAATCTGTTTTCGGAAGTTTATTACATAGAACAAAGACGAATACAATTTCAACAAATACTTATCTTACACCAATGAATGAAAGTGAAGATATGCCACCACTTACATTCACTCCAGTTCATTATATTCCACCTCCAAAGAAAACTTCTGTTATTTGTCCTATTGAATCTTTGAAAAATGTTAAACCATTGAAAAAAGTGGCTTTTGCAACTACAACTTTTGTCAATGATCCACCTCAACAAATTCCATCAAGAAATCCAAGAAAGGGTAATGTTGAGATTTGTTCAAATGGTGAAATTATTATCCATAAAATTGATCCACAAGAGAAAATCAATTCAGCCACAGGTATGGTTGTTGGAGGTTCTGGTCACCTTAAACTGATTAATGAAGATGCAAATACTAATGCAAACGATAAAAATTTGAATATTGATGGTTTACCTACATCTGCTACTATGAAAAAAACAGCATCAACTGCTTCTATGGCTTCTCAAAGTTCATATGATCAAACAATTAAAAGTGAAGATAGATTGGCAGCTGCTCAAAAGGCTAGAGAGAAAAAAAATGATGCTGAAATAGATGTACAAAAGGAAAACTTAACAATTGATAAACCAATGGTAAAGAGGAAAAAGCAAATGGCTAAACCTGTTGTTACACTTAAAATGGATGAATTATATACTAGATGTTGTCATTTAAGAGAAATCTTACCAATTCCTGCAACTTTAAAACAAATTCCAAAAGGTTCAACAGATCCTATTCCATTATTACATTTGAGAAATCCCAGACCTTCAATGATTGAAATTTTATCATTTACAGATTTTATTAGAATTGCACCAATTATTTGTGTTTCATTTGATGGTGTTTCATTGACAAATGAAATGTTTAGAATTGTTTTAAGTTCCTTATTATACAAGAAATATTTAGAAAAATTATCATTGAGGAATACACCTATTGATGAAGAAGGTTGGAAAATGCTTTGCGCATTTTTATCAATGAATAAATCATTGAAAAGATTAGATCTTACACAATGTCCTTCACTTGATGTTAATACTCAAAGAATGAAGAAAAAATCATCAAAAATTCAAGATTTGAGAATGACTTGTAATATGAATGATAGATCTGATAGAGATTGGGCATTATTTACAGCATCATTGATTTTCCGTGGTGGTATTGATGATTTAATTTTAACAGGTTGTAA
The DNA here is from genome assembly GCA_030563965.1 of Pichia cactophila. Classification (NCBI taxonomy): domain Eukaryota; kingdom Fungi; phylum Ascomycota; class Pichiomycetes; order Pichiales; family Pichiaceae; genus Pichia; species Pichia cactophila. The sequence continues at coordinate 181,096 of JAJMKU010000019.1, forward strand.
AGTACCTGATTTAAGATTATTCTCAAACTTATTAAATTTGGCATTGGTAAGAACAAAGAAGATTGGACTTGCTTACAACAATTTAACATTACAACATTGTTATGTAATTGCTAGATGGCTTGAAGCTAATCAAGAAATTTGTGGTATTGATTTAGGATATAACGATTTATCGTCATTCTTGAAACCATTTACTGAATATGCGAAAAGTTTAAATAACAAGGACAATAATTTATCAATGTTAAGTTTGAATTCTTGTAATTTGATTAAATCACCTGAAACTGAAGAATTCTTCAATGCATTATCAACATTACCAAAACTTGCTTATCTTGATCTTTCATCTAATTCTAAATTAATGAAATCATTTTTAGGTAAATTTTCAGTTCATATACCATTATTTCATACATTATCTGTTTTATTTATGGATGATAACGATTTGAATACTTCATCAATGGTTCGTATATTAGAATCAATTTCTTTAGCTCCAAATCTTAATATTCTTTCCCTTATTGGTAATGAAATGAATGATACAGTTGCTGAAGCTTTATGTAAAGCTTTAAGATCAAGTGAAACACTTTATTCTATAGCTTTCGAAAAGGATAAAGTTTCCCCAGATTATCAAACAAAAATTGGTTTACTTACAATGAGGAATGTGGAAAGGCAACTGTATGCTAGAACTGGTGAAATTGATGGTGTTACTAGATCATTTGCTGATATAATTTCAGTTGCTGATAAAGATCAAATTCGTAAAGAACTTGGATTAAAAGATCATATGAGTTTTACTGAAACTTTCTATAATCTTATTCATTCCAAGGAAACACTTGATAAGGAACAATTTCAAAAATTTTTATCACTTATTGTGAAAGTTAGAACAAATTTGAAAAAAACAATTCAAGAATTAACGAAATTACATTCCGAAGACAAATTATCAGTTCAAGGTATGGAAATGCTTTTTAGACTGTTATCAATGGAAGCAAGTATAGATAAGGCATTTGAATTGATTAATTCCGAAACTCTTAATTCAATCAATGATCAAAATATTGATGATCAATCACAAATTAAGAATATGTATAGTACCATATTGGATCATGATATTGATGAATCAAGTGAATCCAAAGATACTAATAAACTTGAATCTTTAATAAAGAATTTGAAATGTAATCCATTTGAAAATACTGCAACATTGAAAAAATCAATCATGACTGCCAAAGATCCGTATGATTTGATGAATATGTTGAAACAATGTAGTCAACATAACATTACTTTGAAAGATTTATTTTTAAAGAATTATGAGAAGGGAGATGAAGACGAAGATGAAATACAACAATTATCGGAGGAAGCTCTTGAAGCTTCACAAGAAAGCGAATCAGAAGTTTCAAAATTGAGTTTAGATGATACTAAATCTAACAGTACAGCGACTGATGCAAGTATTGGTAAGAAGAAACTACAGTCAATCTATGATCAGATTCTTCAAGAATTTCAGAAAACCAAACCCCAGTAAACGGTATAGTATGTAATATTAACAGTAATTCAATATAAGAAGTATTTTAAAATTGCAGACTCCCGCGACAGTAATTCGAGTACTGTCAAGTTGAAGAGGCGACAGGATAGTTTGTAGCTTAGACTGTACAACACTTTGTTTGAAGCAGTGTTCACACAGGTGTTAACGATACAATGCTTCATTTAGAGCCACAAAATTTACTTGTTCAAGAAGTGTTTGCCAATGCATTTTCTTCCGATTATGAAGAGACAAGTCTTGACAGAATTCTTACAGATTTCGATTTCACAACTTATCACATATCCACTCCGGAATCTAAAGATAAGATCTTATTCTCTATTGGTATAAAGTGCTGGAATGATCTTGACAGATATGGTGCATCTCAATTGCTTAAGGAAAAGTATGGTAATTATCCATTTATTCAGATTTTAAATAATGGTGCTTGTGAACCAGGTTACGATGTTTCTCTATATGTCAGTATCAAAGACGTTTCCTTAGATGATGAAGCTAAAAATGAACTAGTAAATGAATTGAGTTTATTGAAAAGAAATTGTTTTGCTGCACCATTTTTGAAAGCTTTTAAAAGATATGAAACATTGGCAAAGGAATCACCAGTTGATCCAAACAACCTTTATGGTGAAGACAGTATTGCCAACAGTAATAACAATGAAGAAGTTTTGAGACTTGATTACAGAGGTTCTGAATCTATTTTTATAAAACCATCTAATGATAGAGTTACTGTTATTTTTTCCACTGTGTTCAGTGATGAAACTGATAAGATCTTTTCTAAAGTTTTCCTTCAAGAATTTAGTGATGCACGTAAAAGATCAATTCAAAAGGCACCACAAGTGATCAATTCACATCGTGAAGCACCATTAGAAATTAAAAGTATAGAACCACAAACAGACGATAAAACTTACATTACCTTTGTTTTATTCCCTAGACATTTGAGTAATTCAGATGTGCAATGGAACTCTATCACTCAGATCCAACTTTTTAGATCATACTTTCACTACCATATTAAAATTGTCAAATGTTACCTCCATCAAAGAATGAGATTTAGAGTACAGAGTTTTACCAAGATTTTGAACAGAGCAAGAAGGGAAGTCGATGACGATGATCTACGTGCAGAACGTAAGACTGCCAGCGGAAGACGGTTTGATGTGAGATAGACGCTTTGTTTGTTGTAAAACTCATGCAATACCACATATATCCGTATATATATCCCTAACTAATCCAGTAGATGATAACTCTTGTTATTCCATTGTTAACCCGTTTTTGTAAATTGGCAGTATTTGTTTAAAAAAATGGGGAAAATGCGAAAATAGGTGAAAAATGGCCCAATCGGGCTGAAAATTGGCAAAAATGAGTAAATGTTGAAAACTCGAAGGGGAATTTGAAAAAAAACAGCGAATTTGAATTCTGTCGAAGTAAAAAAGCTTGAGGTGAAGTCAATTAATGCTCAGGAAGGCAAGCTCGTTCGTTGTTGGCACTGCACTGCTTGATCAATTTTGTCTACTATTGCGTCACCAGAACACAAAGAGACAACTAAACACAGATGTCTTTCTTTGGATTTGACCCGACAGCTCCACCGCCTTCGGCTGCGCCTTCACAACCAACAGAGACCCTCGATTTCAATGACCTGGAAGAGGATGATGCTTTTAATGCTGAAACATTCGGATCTGATGCACTTTCAAATCTGAAAAATGACTTTGATTTCTCCCTAGGTGCTACTGCTAATGCAAAACAATCTGCTTCTTTGAAACCAGCTCCAATTCCAACCAATAACTCCAAAATCTCCTACGCAAGTGCAGCTCATACTTCTCTTGAAGATAGTTTGCAACCATTAGCTTCATTATGGGGTAATGAAGACAACAAACAAAACCAGAACGATAAACAAAATCAACAACAACTACCACAACAACCACCACAATTACAACAGAAAGTTATGACTGTTGAAGAAATTGAAGCTAAATTGAAGGCGCAAACCTTGAATGCACAACAACCTCAACAACAATTTCAACAACCTCAATTACCTTCTCAATCACCTCAATTTCAGCTACCACCTTATATTACGCAAATGTTGATGCAACCTCATGTTCAACAACAAATCTTGGGAGCAGTTTCTGCAGGTAGATTTCCTAATGTCCAAATAGCAACTCAGGCAATGGTTCAGACTTTAATGGCTGCTCCTAATTCAATGATGCCACAACCAGTTGGTGGGTTACCAAATCAAAATCAAGCTATGGGAATCCCTCCAAATGTTCAGCAGATGCAACAAATGCAACAGATGCAAATGCAACAATTTCAGATGATGCAAATGCAAATGCAACAACAACAACAACAACAACTACAGCAGCAACAACAACAACAACAACAACAGCAACAGCAACAGGTACAATCACAAGGACCAATTAAGAATCAAGATCAACAACAAAATACACCAGCACCCCAGTCAGTATCACCACCAGCACCACAATTACCTGTAACTCCACAACAGATCCAATCACGTCCAACCTCTGCAGTTGCAACACCATCAAATGTGGAACACAAAACCACTGTTAACGATTTCCCATCAATTGAAGTTGTAAGTGCTCAAACTCACGGCCATGTCAATCACACTACTGCACAACCTGTCGAGTCTTCTGATACAGAGTCTGAATCAGAAAATTTCCAACAACAAGGTATGCACAATAGATCAAATAGGGGAAACTTCAACAATAACAACAACAATAATAATAACAACTTCCACAATCAAAGACATCATCATAACAATAACTATCAAAGACATCAACAATTTCAACAACAATTGGATAGAATGACCCCTGAAGAACGTAATCATTTCTTGATAAGACATCAAAAAGTTCAAAAAATTACTAGATGTTCTGGTTTTATGACTCCAAAGGATAAAGATTTTGTTACTAGATTTCAATTATCTCAAATCGTTACTGAAGATCCATATAATGAAGACTTTTACAGCCAAGTTTACAAAGTTATTAATTCTTCAACCGCTGAAAACAATATGAATTCTTTAGCACAAAAGTATTTGGAACAATCTGGTCATAGATTAGGTGGTAGATCCAAAAGAGCTGATATTGCATTACAAAGAATGCAACAACAAGTTTCTAAAGCAGTTTCTGTTGCAAAGGAAAGAGGTGAAAGTACCGGTATTTTAACTAAAGCTGGTGCATTAGGTAAAGTTTCATTTGGATCTGGTAAACAACCAAGGAAACAATTGATGATTAACCAAGATGCCGGTGTTGATTTACCAAAGGAACAAGTTTTCTCAAAATCTTCAAGAGCTTTCCAATTATCTATTATTGAAAAAATTTACAATGAAGTTTTAAAACTTGAATCATTAGAAAGAGAAAGACAGCCTTACGATAGTAATGAATTATGGAAATCTCTTCATTTGAATGATATTGTTAAAACTGCATCTGGTGAAGTTGTTAATCCATTTATCTCTGTTTTAGGTTTCAATAAAATGATTAAACTTTTCGGCAGAATGTTTCATTTTCTCAATGAAGAACAAAAATTAGAACTTGTATCTCAAATTTTCATTCATTTGCACGATGTTGATGTCATTAGAAAGGGTTCATACATAAATTATGAAAATACTAATTATGAATTCCCAGAAGATGTTTCTTTCCAAATAGGTCTATTTTACAATACCATATTTAAAAATTTAGTTATCTACTTGAGTGAAGCTAATTTCATAAACGTTTTGGCATGGTTAAACTCCATTGTTGAAAAGAAAACTGCATTGTTTTTAACAAGTACAAAGATTGGTTTATCATTAATCACTATTTTAATTTCAAGACTGGAATTAATAAAGCAAGAATTTTCAAATACTTTGAATCCACAAATGATTTCACAATGGGGTATAATTTACGATCAATTTTTCTCATTATTAGAAGGTAGATTAACAACATGTTTCCCACCATATCTTTCATATGATGATTCTAAAAAGGTTACTAATAAACATTCTAAAGATGACGATTCCTACATTTGGCAATTTTTAGCATCTTTAGCACTTACTGGTGAATTAAATCATCAAAGAGTTATTGTAGATGAAATTAGAAATGAAATCTTTGGAGTAATGGCTGTTTCCAAAGATCTCAAATTAAAGGGTGAAATTGAGAATTCTGCAAGATACTTGGCAAACTTAAACTTATTTTTGAATGCAATGGGTCTAAATGCAACCGAAGACGATATCACACAATTAAGTGATTAGAATTCAATTCTTTAACTTCGGAAATTTCTTGACGCTATGCGTTGGATAAATCTTATCTATAATATGTACACTTTGTGTTGCTACCCTATAGTATAATTGTATTTCATTTTTGTATCAATATTAACCTTTGAGTTTTTCTTCGACTTCTCGAACGCAAATCGTATATAAATAGAACAATTTTTTTTGCAATCAATATTCCAAATCAGGTAATTACTCACCCAGCCACCCCAGTTCCTGCACCTTTTTCGTTATGTGCTTCATTGGACAATGCGATATTGGCAGATCAAAGAGCTGCAATTCAAATGATCCTGTTGTTTTAAGTTGTCTTAATATCAGACATAATTTCTTCTTTACTCAAACATAATAAATCAATTCTTTTTTCCCTTAAACCATTGAACAGACAACGAATAGCTACGTTTCTTACAATGGACTTAAGTGATAATCAAACGAAGGAGCTTAGTAACAGCACAATTCTACAGAAATCAGGAAGTGAAAATTCCAAAGATAGTACTCCTAGAAATGGGAATACAGATAGTGGTGGATCTCAAATCAACAACACAGACAGTACTAAAAGTGAAGGAGTCTCATCTGAATCCGTTGAAGGTCCATTTGTTGCACATTCCGTATCATTCTTACAACCTCAAAAATCAAATGATGGATCTATAAAACCTCAATTAAGTAGTAAATTACAAAGACCAAGTACTTCTTCATTAAAAAATCCAAGAAAGGCGTCAACTTCAAGTATCAGTACATCAAATAACACAAGTTTCTCAAGACCTGGTAACACACCAGGTAACAGAACATCAATCCTCTCAAATTATTCAGGTATCGTTCAAAATTTAGACATTGATACTATTAAATACATTGGCAATAAAAGTAGTATTCAATTATCTGATTTAAATGGTATATCTTCTTCGGATGAGGAAGTATTAGTTATGCACTCTCCTACAGGGAGTTTCCAAAGTCAATCATCCTTCAAAGCACATAAAGAGTCACCTAAAATGGCTAAATCAACTCTTTTGAACAATGAAAGTATGGTCAAACTGATTAGAAACCGAATCGACAACAGTCCAAACAAGAACAGCATGTCTCCACCGAAATCTCCACTGCCAAATCCTGCAAATACGAGTCCATCACGCTCACCACCACCATCACCTTTGAAGAAACGTGGCCACAGGTTGTCCGCGTCAAGTATGAGCAGTACTTCAAGTTCTCAGTTGCATGGTCAATTAGACGATATAATGAAGGAGGTACATAATCTAAAAGTAAACCTTGAAGACAAAGATTTGAAAGATCTTGAAGTACCACCTAGGAAAAGCTTGTCATTTACATCCACTATATCACAAAACACAGGTGCTCATTCTTTCCACACTGCGAACTCTGAAGAACATGAGTTTAGCAATGTTGACTTCCCTGACTTCAACACAACAACTCGTAACGACATCAATGAAAGCTCAGGAGAAGGTACAAAAGAATTGAACGTGCCATTATTTACATTAGACCCATCAAAGCAAAAGGAAGACCAGGAAACATTGCAGGCGACTCCACCTTCAATTCTACGACGCCATTCTGATAGCAGTAAGTCTAAGAGAACATCGAATTCAAGCAACAGAAAGAGTAAGGCATCTAGCGGTGAAATCAGTCACAAATCCAAGAGAAAGAGAGATTCTAAAACCAAAATCAGACCTTTCTCATATGAGACACTTGCAAAGCTGCTGAATGCAACTGATGGTATCATTATTGGTCAAGAATTTGCGACTCTTGACATTCCAGCAGAAGAGAAGATACTTATTGAGAGAATAGTTGACTCTATCAGTAGATTAACTGCAAATATGATTATAAATCCAGCACGATATGATCAAAGTTGTGCTAGACTTGAACGTGTGTTGAACGTTTTAGAAGGATTTGATTGAACAAATTTTTCACATTTTACATTAGATACACTAAATATATTTTCTTGCTTTTTTATTTGCATGTAGTTATTAAACACCTCTATTATACGATGTAAGTGATCACATCACTTATACACGTAGTTATTAATATACAATTGGAAACCACCATCAAGTAAACCTTTTTTTAGTTGTTGAAGATTGGAGCTTGTGTAAGTATGTCTGGTACAGATACAAACTGTATCTGTGATCCTCTAATGTATACCTGCGGTGAAGTTTTGGTAGACCCGTCTTTGTTTGTTATCACCACATCTTTAAGTTGAACATTCATGTTATCTTCTGATTCCAATAATTTCCCCCTATATAGCATTCCATTTGTCAGTTCAATAGACACAATGTGTCCCTGTGCTTCATGAAGTAATTTTACGGGAACTGTAAGCTTCATTGTGTTGTTATAGATTGTCAAGAAGTTGTAGTGTACTTGTACATAACGATTTGTATTTTTTTTGTCTAATATTTCACCGCGTTGCGCTGGTTTTACGTCTACACTATATATTTACAAGCTTTATACTGAATTTATCAAAAGGTTTTAAACCTCTTCTTATTAAGTTTTTGGGTAGCTCTCAGGTTACTCAACATCTCAGAAATACGGTATTCAATCAACTCTCTCAATTTAGTAGCAGATTGAATATCGATAAAAGATTGTGGGAATCTGTAAGCGAGCCACATGTAAGTACCCGTTGCTCTGTGGAACTGTTCAAGTTTCATCAATCTTTCCTCCACAGGTATAATTTGTTTTACAGGTTTCCTTAAAGTTTGAAACTCCTTCACTTCAGCTTTTTCAATCTCCTTGACTATTTTTTCCTTCAATTTCGCAGGTACAGGGTCTGCCTCGATTTCATCACCTGTAATATTCACTTTCTTCACCTGTATAGGTTCTTCCTTCACAGACTCACCTGCTGTAAGATAGAAAGGCATAGATTCAAAATCAAAAATGGACTTCCTGCTTCTTTGGATGATTGTTTGCATGAACTGTTCAAACAAATCGTCAGTAATTAATTTCAGTGCTCTTGATGGAGCACCAGTAATTGTAGATGGACATGACACACATTTGAGTTGATCCTGTATGTAAAACTTACTATTGAGACCTTTATCGTCAAAGAATTTACTCATAATCTTACGGTCATCCAAGGCTTGTAATGCGAATTCTCTTTTAATATGTTTCGTTCTCCGGAAATGTCTCGAAAGATCAGTTTCAAACTTCCTGTACATAGTAGTGAGTGTAGTGTTTTCAGTAAACATAGAGTAGTATCTCACCCATAAACCATCTGGTGGCCACAATGTAGCTTTGTCTATAAAGCTTACAGGTGCATCTATTGCCTTCTTCACCACGTTCAATTCTTCCTTTGAAATAGCTGTTATGTGACCCTCACTATCACCAACACCAAATCTACCTGCTCTACCACCAATTTGTTTAATATTTGAATCTGACAAAGTAATATTCATCTTACCATTGTACTTTTTAGTTGTTGTAAAAATGACTCTATTAATTTTCAAATTAAGTCCCATACCGATAGCATCTGACGCAACAACAACATCGTATTCACCATTATTGAAACGTTGTGCCTCCTGTGCTCTCGTTTCAGGTGGCAAAGCACCATAAATAACTGCGCATCTTAAACCAGTCTGTTTCTCCACATGTGCCTTCATATCAAGAATAATAGGTTTACTGAAACAAACAATACAATCACCTTTTTTCAAATCTTGTAATGTAACAGGTTCATCATCAACAACAAGTTTACCCAGTCTATTATACTCGTTAATGACGAGATCATCACCGGTCATTTTAACAAGCTTCTTAATAAGAGGCACAGCCGATTTTTCACCACAAAGATGGATTTCTTTCGCCTTTGCACCAAGAATAGCATTTGTCCAAGCTGACCCACGGAACTCATCACCAATCATTTGAATCTCATCAACAACAACCACATCATAAGTATCACTCAATGAAAGCATTTCAATTGTACCGGAAGTAAGTGCTGCTCTGTTACCGTTCTCATCGATATCAACGACGACTTCCTCACCAGTGACCAAATTACAACGCACACCTCTCTCCTGAAACTTTTCATACACTTCACGTGCAAGTAAACGGAGTGGACCAGCAAAATAACCTTTTGAACACGTTTCGAGTCTTTTAAGTGCATTGTACGTTTTACCTGAATTTGTTGGGCCAACATGCATGATAAATTTACGTTTGATTTTACGTGCCTGTGGGAACCATTCGCATGGATTATCCACATCCATAATGTTCAATGTTAGATTTTGGTTGTAGTTTTGCGTATTACTTGAGTCGTTGAAAATGTATTGAAGATGGTATGATTTAAATTTCATGTACATGAGTTTCTCGATAATGAAATCCATGACTGCTTGTTTCGGTTCTGATTCATTTTTAACAATATTAATGGGTAGGGAAGATATTGAGTTTGGTGATGCACTTTGAAGGTACGCTGACAGGTAGTATATGTTTTTCGTTGTTGGCACAAATAAAGTCTCTAATACTTTTGGCTTTTTGATCTGATCTATTTGCACATGTTCGTTGTTCCAACTGAGTATTTCGTTCTCAAGAGCATTTGCAACTCTTGTAAGGATATTGTTGTTAGCTTTGAGGAACTCAGTATTGTATTTTTTTCTCATTACATCGTAAGTGAACACATCAGGATTGTTTTTCCTCAATTTTAACTTGAAATTTTTGATCGAATCTTTAAGCAACTCTTTGATCTTTCCACTGTACACTATTTGAGAATCTACCGCAGTGGCAAACCTTCTCAAAAACAGCGTTCGAGCAAACATGGCGTTGTCGAAGGAAAAGTATTGTTACAATAACGTATGAGAGAAGTTTATACTGACATGAAAAAAAAAAAAATGTTGATAATACATAATGTACACGTGACCTGACTATTTAATCGAATTTCCTATCGTCTGGTAAACCGAGTATACCAAGACCCCTGGATTTGTCAAGACGGACACTCCTGTGATGTTTCCAAGACCGGAAAAGCTTATATATGATAACAGTGAAAATGAGTGCTATCCATATTTGAATGATTCGCATGATGATTGACACGTTGGATAATCTGTTACTGTTTTTCAATTTTTTACCGAGTATCATGTCATGTAGGAAAGTAACGGTTTGGTTTGGTTTGTCAATAGTAAGTTGATTGCCGTCCCCTGTTGTGTGCCAAAACTGGTTTTTAAACCTGTCAATAACGAGCACATCACCTGTGTGAAACATATCGATATCAACGTTTGACCAACCGTGCTTCTCAGCTAGTTCTTTGAGAGTGTTTAAGTCAGTGTATGCAGTAATGATGTTGTTTTTTGGAGTTGTGTAATCAGTGTCAATTTCTTCACGAAGTTTCATGATAATGTCATCTGAGGAAGCATCTTTATCACGCAGTTCCTTCACTGCTGAGTGTTTCTTTGCACGTTTAGATTCTATAGTTTCAAAGATATGCTTGTTTTTGTTGACTATATGTTTGTGGTAAACAAAGGAATTGTGGAACTCAACATCAAAAAGTTGTTTTGGTTGGAAATCGGTTATTGAAAGTACGACTTTCTCTGTTTTGTCGTTTGCTGTTGAGTCAAAATGTGAGGGGAATAATGCATTGAATGTATCATCGTTGAGATGCGTCATCACTGGAAGATAATTTCCTTTAATGAATGCAAGTAGTTTCTCCGTATCCCTGATATCCTTTGACATGAAACTCTTGTACACTGTTGTGTATATACTACCTGCTTTAATAGCAATAAGTGTCGGGTATGATGATCTCGTACGTGAGATAAACATATGTTCACTATATTTAGTATCTGCAGCATCATCGGTAGTGTCTTCATCTTGATAGTGGATATAATTATCTAATAGATTGTGCTCTTGGTCAGTTAGGAATCTTGAAACTGTTTGCAAATCTGACGTGCGGAAAAGGAAAACATTACTGTTCAAATCTGCAATGTCTTGGATAAGATAGTTTAATATTTGTACGTCTTCGTCCACTTGAGTTTTTGGGTCGTTTACAAGGACGAATGCGACTTTTGAATAGTCTGGAAGATCAGATATTTCACCACGGGAAGGGATTTTAGTTTGAGCGTCAATAAAATTACGAATATCGTTGAATTTCATATCATGAAGCTCGTAATTAATCAGTGTCCTGTATGTCCATTGTGTTAATGAATTAATTGCAGATTTCATACTGGGTAGTGTATCCGTGTGATGATTGTAATTGATTGCATTGTTAGAAACTTTATTTGGAAGAAAGAGTACAACTCGAGGTACAACATCATTATAGTCTAATAATTCATCGAATCCAAAAAAGCGGCATACATGTTCATGTGATTTGCAATTAAAGAAATGAAAATCAATTTTATCCTCATTGCCAATTTTAGAAACAATACTTTTCAAGGCAAAGTTCCAAACATTACGAAACTGAAATATATTCATGAATCTAAAGACAAAATTTTCCTTGAAACTATTTTGAAAAGTATCAACATTTAATTGATCATCAGTTGTTGGCCAGAATGAGACTAGTCGAGGTTTATCAAAACTACCACGAAGGGAAGCTAATAATTCGTCTTTGTTGATAAGCGTATTAGCTGGTACTTTAACATTTTCTTCTAATTGAACATCTGACCAAATCATCATTTGTTCATCGGCGAATTTTGTTAAAGTTACAGCATCTTTTGAGTTTTCAGTCATGCTAGCAAGTAATTGTGAATGTGGACCGTAAAATCTAACCATTGGATAATATCTTATATTCTCTCTATCACAAAGATCACCACTATTAACACAATCAACTTGATGAATTTTATAAGGTGCATTATTTGCAATACTTTGTTCATAAAACTCTACCCATTTGGGGAATAAATGTGTACAATGTGGACAATAAGGTGAGAAGAATTCTACAACGTGATAACCATTTTGTAAAGTTTCATCAAAATTAGCCACTGTTAGTGGATCAGGGACTCTTTCAGCGAGAGCATCATGTGCTTGATTAGCGGTGACTAAATTTATTAGTGTGAATATTGATAGCCAACGCATTTGTTAAGAGGAACAATGTTGATCAATCTGACAGGTGTTGATTTGAGTGATTGACATGAGAAAAATTTAGTGTGCGGGAAATGAAAAAATATACATGCTTAGATAGAGAAACGTTGAAAATATTCACGGAAGTATTCGAATGATACCATTGTTACAGCGCTAGCTGGTACAGTTCTAGCCAAATTTATTAGGAAACCTGAATAAAAACCTTTAAAACCTTCTAATTTAATGATTGATTTGCAAACACGTATCAAACTACGGAATTGATTTTCATTTTTGTATGCTGGATTATCATTTGCTAATTGTAATCTTGTACGTAAAATTTCATGTGGGTAAGTTATTGAACTAGCAATCATTTTTGATAATGAAGAAGCTAAAATAAATTTTAAGAAATTGTTCAATTTATTTGATTCATCATTCATTACTATTAATTCATTATTTGAAATATTAAGTAAACGTTTAAAATTTTCATAAAGTGGGAATTGAATTGCAACATGAGCTAAACCAAAATAAGAAGGTAATAAACCTTGATAGAAAACTTTTAAACCTTCTAATTTGTACATTTTCCTGAATGCATCAAAAGTACTATTATAATAAGTATTATTTAATAATGATTTACCATTATCCATTTGTAACATTAATCTTGTTTTGACAACCCAGATTGGATTAGTTAAAGTTGAAGAAATTATACCTGAACTTATAGCAGAAGCAAAATAAGATAAATTATCATTTAAATTTAAATTTATTGAATAAATTTTTTTAAAACGTTCATAACAAGTAAAATAAATCATCCAAGTTGGGAAATAACCACAAGTAATGGGTACAATACCACGATATAAACCACGAATACCTTCTTCTGACCAAATTTTTTCAAGTGCTTGTAATGGACCAGTATATTTATGTAATGTACCTTGAGCTTGAAATCTAGTTTTAGCTACATCAAGTGGACAAACAACAACACCAGCTATAAAACCTGCCAATGCACCTGATATTGAAGTTATTTCATTTTGATTTAATCTAAGTTTAAATTTTAATAAATCTCTTGTATGAACTGCTATTTCTGGATCAGGTACGGGTACAGCATGAACAGCTATATCGTTTGATAAATGATGAGTTTTCGGTAGTTCAATATCTAATTCTAAATTATGAATGTGCACTGGATCAGTAGGTTTAGTTGTTGAGTTTTTATTATCAGGCATTGAATGTGTGTTGTGTAATGGGAAGAAGAGTTTATAAGCTGAAAATGGAATTAGTTGAAACTAAGAAGTCTATGAAACTAAGAAACTGTTGATGATGAGTCGCTACTGTGTGGGGATTGAATAAATATTGAGGGGGTGAGGGGGAATACCGATGTTCGGGTAAGTAGAGCCGAGGAAGATGATGATGCGGGTAAGAGAAGCGAGGAAGGAGGAGGAATAGCCGAGATAAATAATAAGTTAGTGTACATAAGCGTTAGACATAGTTAAGGAGTAATAGTTAGGTGGAGTATTCACCTGTAGGTTGGTGTTGAGGTTGTTGGTATTGTTGTTGTTGTTGTTGTTGTGGGAGTGATACTGGTATGGAGGAAACTGGTGGGAGTTGCAATTGTCCATCTTGTGGTTTGTAGTAAGTGTATGGTTGATAGTTTGGGTAGTAGTTATGAGTAGGATGAATTGAAGAGATTGCAGGTAGTTGCTGATTTGTTGGTTGGGTGTCGTCAAAGGGTGGGAGTTTTTGAGAGTACATGTAATTGTTTGCGGAATTGTCAGGGACAGAAGATATTGAAGAAATTGAAGAACTTGTACTGTAATATTGATGTTGTGGTATAGAAGAGACTGAATGAACACGCATTGATAAACGATGTTGATTATCTGATGTGTTTGATACTGATGTTTGAGAGATTTGTTCAAATGAAGGTGGTGGAGTTTCATAGTATCCAATGTATGGTTGATGTTGAGTGTGAGAGTGGTTGGTTGTATTTGTGTTTGTATTGGTATGTTGTTGTAAGTATTGTAATTGTTGTTGTTGAAATTGTTGTTGTAATTGCTGTTGCTGTTGTTGTTGTTGTTGTTGCTGTTGTTGTGATAATATACGATTCTGTTCATGTTGATTTTGTAGTTGATAGAAATGATGAGCAAATTCATTTAAAGTTGATTCATCTAGACCATCAGAATCAAGGAATCCGAAATTTTCTAAATCTATTTTTTTAGAAACTGAGAAATGACCTAATGTTGTATTCCTCAAAGCATCAAGTAAATCATAAGATAATTTAACATCAATATAATAAATTGAAGGTTGAATTAATTTTCTTATATCAGAGATTTTATAATAACTAATTAAATGAATTGTTTTCTGATAATTAGTTTTAGGATAAAGGGTTAAACTTATTGATTTTTTAACTAAATTTGAATTTTCTTCTTCATCAACAGATTCATTAGTACCAGCTAATTCTGAAGCTGTTAAAACTTCCTTTTGTTGAGATTTAATTAATTTTTTATAAATTAAGAAACGACCAAGTATTCTTGAAGGTGACCAAGTTATACCATCAGTCCAACGTTTAATCTTTGAAGATTCTTCAATAAAGACGAAAACATTACCTGAAGCAATAAGCGCGGATCGTTGTTTCTCACTTGGTCGTTTAGTTACTTGTGGGAGTGTACCATTGAGTACATTTTGAATTATGATCAAAGCGTCTTTTGAAGTGTGTATGTAACCATTAAAGGTTGGACCTGAAGACATTGTTGTAGGGTTGAGAGGGCGGGAAGAGGGGGAAGGAGGGAAGAAGATGTGAAGACGGGGTGGAAGTGGGGGAGGGGGGAGAAGAGGACCAGAGATTATTTCGATGCGATGAGAGGCAGAAAAAGAGGAAAGGAGAAAGTTTATACAAGATAAAGGTGAATTAAGTTGTGACGGGAGGTAAAGTAGATAAATGGGGCTAAGCGTCTACTAATTTGTGTTGTAATCCTTACCCGGCAATTAACCTGTTCGGCAATATCTTTCAGACAATACACTGTGATCTATTAACAATTAACACAATAAAATCGCATTTTAATCGCATTTTAAAAAGCCAGGCCCAACAATTTCTCATTCTAGACGCGACTTAGGGCCAATTTCAGCCAATCGGAGCGAGCTATAGAGAATTAGAGCACTTTTAGACTCGTGCGAATTAGCTTAGCGGCGATTTTTATTGTCACATTGATTTTTTAGACTTGGTGGAATTTCCTAAATGGGTAATGCGCCTAATCTCCTAGGAGATGATCTATATTCAGAGTCATAAATAATATTTAATATACTTTTATAACAATACAATACAATACAATGCAATACCAATTACAAACTATAATACTTTATCTACTCCCATCGCCCGCAAAGGAACGATCTAATTCTCGGAGACATGATACAACACTGTCTACACCAACGAGTCGTCCACGAGTATGTAAACTAGCTGCTATTGGTTCAACTCCGATTCGTTTAAGGTCCACATGATTTTTAATTGTCCTATAAGCATCAGCTATAGGTACATATTTACCAAGTTCAAGTTCTGCAATTGATGGTAATCTTGTTTGTGATGGTGTATTGTTAGTTATTGATAGTGATGATGAAGAAGAAGAGGATGATAATGATGTTGATGGTAATGATTTTGTCTTTGATACAACAGTTGCACAAAATTCAGATGCTAATGGATCAGCACGACATGCACCACAAGTACCTGGATCACCTGTACATGTAGGTAATGAATTAGTATTTGTAATTGAACTACTACTACGTGTCAGTTCTGCAATTAATTCACGTTCTTTACGTTCAATTTCTTCAGCTTTGGCTTTTGATTTTGCATCATTATCTAACTCACGACAAACACATGGTGTATCATCAGAACAAAAACCACATGATTCAAAGGGTATAGAAAATGAAGTACGTGATTCATCAATTAATGTTGTCGCTGATGGTAATTTCTTCATTTTTTTCAGTGGTTGAGTAAATATATTTGTAAAATCAATTTCTAACGGACTTGCACTGGAACTAGACCTCCTTCCACTAACACTTGTATTACTCCTTTTCTTTGATAATGGTACAGGTGCCATTGGAGTAAATGAATTTAATTTTTCAATTAAACTAATAGATTCTTTATTCCCTCCAGTTTTCTCTAATTCTTCAATTTTATTACGTAAAATATTATTTTCCTTTTGTAAAGCTTGTAATTGATTATTTAAAGTACCTTCACGTATTGCAAATTGACGTTCCATTTCCATTATTTTATCTTCTAATTCAGTTACTCTATTTGCACGTCTTTCACGAAATGCCCTTTGAGCAGCTCTATTTTGAGCTTTACGTTTACTACTTGGTACATCATCACATGG